>JAOYMU010000001.1:100122893-100133257 GCA_025802295.1 Psammodynastes pulverulentus | reverse complement strand
ATTTGAGTTTCATCTTCAGGATCTGGCCTTCTAAAGAGCAGTCAGAGTTGATCTCCTCTAGGACTGACCAGTTTGATTGCCTTGCAGTCCAAGGGACTCGCAGGAGTCTTCTCCAGCCCATGGTTCAAAGGCCTCAATTCTTTGGCATTCAGCCTTTCTTATGGTCCAACTTTCACAGCCATACATTGCAACTGGGAAAACCATAGCCTTGACTATACGGGAAGTGATATTCAGCAGGTTCTGACCAGGTAATGGAAATTTTGAGTAGTTCAGAGAACCAGAAAATATCACCTCTGACTGGCCCAACCCCTATCTATTCTCTGCCTCCCGAGTCCCAGCTGATCAGCTGAGCCTTCTTTTGCTGCCTTGCACAGGAGAACAGAGCTGGAAATCAGGTTAGTGGGGTGGGGAGAGAATTGGATTTTGCATTAACCTGCATCCTGAAGTGGGGAGGGCATGAGAATTTTGCAGTATCCTTCCCCTGGAGTGGGGTGGGAATGAAGATTTTGCAGTATCCTTCCTCAGGAGTGGAGTGGGAAAGGAGGTTTTACAGTATCCTTACCCTGCCACACCCACCAAGCCAAGCCATGGCCACCAAGCTATGCCCACAGAACCAGTAGTAAACATTTTTGAATCCCATCACTGGACTATACACACTTTTGTTGGCAGAGTGATATCTCTGGTTTTTAGTATGCTGTCTAGATTTGCCATAGCTCCCCCCCGAGCAAGTGTCTTTTAATTTCTTGGCTGCAGTCCCCATCAGCAGTGCTCTTGGAGCCCAGGAAAATAAAATCTGTCACTACCTCCATTTCTTCTCCATCTATTTGCCAGGAATTAAGAGAGCTGGATGCCATGATCTTAGTTTTCTTAATGTTGAGTTTCAAGCCAACTTTTGCACTCTCATTCTTCACCCATATCAAGAGGCTCTTTAGTTCCTCTTCACTTTCTGCCATTAGAGCAGTAGCATCTGCATATCTGAGGTTGTTGATATTTCTTCCAGCTATCTTAATTCCAAATTTTGACTCATCTAGCCCTGCTTTTCTCAGGATGTGCTCTGCATATAAGTTAAATAGGCAGGGGGAAAGTATACAGCCTTGCTGGACTCCTTTCCCAATTTTGAACCAATCAGTGGTTCCATGTCCAGTTCTCACTGTTGCTTCTTGACCCGCATATAGGTTTCTCAAGAGAGAAATAAGATGGTTTGGTACTCCCATCTATTTAAGAACTTGCCACAATTTGTTGTGATCCACACAATCAAAGGCTTTTGCACAGTCAATGAAGCAGAAGTAGATGTTTTTCTGGAACTACCTAGCTTTCTCTATGATCCAGTATATGTTGGCAATTTGAACTCTAGTTCCTCTGCCTCTTCGAAATCCTGCCTGTACTTCTGGTAGTTCTCGATCCACACTGCTGGAGCCTGGCTTGTAGGATTTTAAGCATAACTTTACTAGCACGTGAAATGAGTGCGATAGTTTCACTCTTTACAAGTGATTTTTCTTTTATTTTTGGAGCATGCCAATTAAGAAACTCCATTTCTTCCTCTTTATTGCCCTTTCCTTCTTGGCTTCAACCATGATTATTGGGGCAATAGTAATGATCGTTCCAATTCAGCAATGATCTCAAAACATTTTGCAAACAACAAGCTAAGTTAGATTTAGTTAGGTTTAACCTAGTTTAAAACACTACAAAGAATAGAAGCAGTTTTTTCAAAAAAAAAAAGTCCTGTGTTCCTGAATATGACCCTAGGCTCATAAAATATAGGCGACTACTGTTATACTGATCAATCTTTGATGACCCATTTATTATTTTTTTTAAGTGTATGGCTGTACATAGCCAGGGAAGTCTACAATGATTTTTTACCACAGAGTAGTTGTGGCAGCTAAGATTGCTAGTTTGTTTTGTTCACACATGCGTCCTATCCGTGGTACACTACAGCGGGCTATCTAGCTTTGCACCAGCTGGCTAGCAGTGTTCAATATTTTTGTAACTGATTATTATTAATTGCAATTATTTCTGTCAGACACTATAGATATTTTGAAAGATGACATAAAAGTAATCAAATCTTGCAATTATTTCCATAAAGTTTACACGAGTTGTATTTTATATTATGCTTACCGTTGGTGCAGGAGCCATAATACCCATTGGCACAGGAATCATTGGTGTCCCTGTGAAAAGAGATTGTGTTAACAGTTTATGTTCAAAAATCAACCACAATTTTAAACACCTACTAAATAGAATTGCAAGAAAACTATATTTATAAAGATTATTTTTCTTATTAACGTACCCAATGCAGCTATATTTAGTTGTTTATAATTTAAAAGATTTATTAATTCATGATGGAAAAATAAGGCTAATTTGATGAGTTTCTGATGTAACTTACCAGGAGGTACAGGTGGAGGAAAACCTGGGAACTGTGGAGGTGGAATTCCAGGTGGAAGGGTTGGGATTCCCATCGGAGGACGGTTTAAGTGAGGTGGAAAAGACATTTTAACAAGAACCTAAAAAGAAGCAGAGAACAATCAGATTCAGAACCATGAATCTTTTGAAATGTCCATTACTGAGTATTTACAGAGAATCTCCCATGAAAATTATCTCTATATTCCTCCTTTGAGGATACTAATGTGTAAAGAAATATTAATTTAGATAACATAAACAGAAATAACAGCTCTTCTGGGATTATTCACTACAAAATAAATAAGACAATCCTAAGAAAGTGAATTCAGGGCTTTGCTATTTTACATGAATAACATCATTCATAAAATAGTATTTCATTGAAATAGTAGCTTGGATCAAGATATGTATTGCCTCAAATATTTTATACTTTCAAAAAGTTCGTAACATTCCGATGCATGGACCACCTGGTGCACAAATTATACCTCCAAATGCTCTCTCTGAGGCCTCCTGAGTCTCCAGTTTCTGAAAAGGAGTTTTTCTTCATTGAATCTAGTACTGTAAGGCAGAGATGAAGTCACACCTCACTTGCAGAATACTGACAGAGGTCTTTCTCAGTATAATTACCTCAAACTGACATCAAGGAAAAACATTTTTGCTCTAATGTTCACTTCTGACTCCTGTCAAATAAACCATGGTGGTAGCAAAAGAATCTGATTAATCCTAAAGGGAGAATTTAGTGTATTATAGAATAAAATAACAGAACTGAAGTGTGTCCTTAAAAAGATCTTCCCAATGTGCCAAAGATTAAATATAAAAAGATACCAAATAAAAGTGGGAATCACTAGAACAAAACAACAAAGTACTTTGGAAATATAAAACATAAGTAAATTAAAGCAACATATAACTTATCATTTAAAATTTACAAAGCTTCAGCCATCTAAAACTTAAAATATTCTTTATCATTGTAATAAAATATCCAGAGTAATTACAACAATTTAGTGGAAGATGCATTTGATAAAAGTTCATAGAGAATGTTATTTTCAGCTCTCTTTAGGTCTAATTCAGCAGTAGCTTATTGGACAAAACCAGATACATCTTTATGCAACTGAAAAATAATATCTCTTTAAGCATTCTTATCAACTAATGTAGCTTTTTGACTGCATGTG
The DNA here is from genome assembly GCA_025802295.1 of Psammodynastes pulverulentus. Classification (NCBI taxonomy): domain Eukaryota; kingdom Metazoa; phylum Chordata; class Lepidosauria; order Squamata; family Psammodynastidae; genus Psammodynastes; species Psammodynastes pulverulentus. The sequence continues at coordinate 100,129,697 of JAOYMU010000001.1, read as the reverse complement.
TCTACCTGTTATAAAATCTCCTCAAATTTCTGTAAAAATGATTTATTCTAAATTATTTAGGGCCAGCAACCAATAATCATTTAATTCTATTAAACTTAGTTGTATTGGTCTCAAGTAAAAAATAATTTCATTATGATCCTTTGCTGGCTTCCCCTTTTAGGATGACATTATTCTATTACTGGGTTAAAACAATAGTTCCAGGCAGATGACATTACAATCGTTTAAATAGGAAGACATGCACATATCTATACATACCATTGTGTAGCAATAGAATTTCTATTAAATTCAGTCAAATTGATTTAAACCATTTTCATTAAAATTGTATTTTTGATTGAACAGCACACATTTTAGAAATGTATTTAACCGGTACTCATAAAATTATGTCAATTACTAGTTCAGTAGAGGTGTTCCAAAAGCTCTTAGAAAAATACCTGGAGAATTCTTGTTACAGATTAAAATATTATTATTAGTTAACAAAATACAGTGGCCTAAAGATACAGGGGACAATCTTCTGTAATACAGGTAGTATATCGATTTACGATCACAATTGAGACAATTTCTGTTGTTAAGCGGGACATTTGAGTTTTGTCTCATTTTATGACCTTCCTTGCCACAGTTGTTATCACTGCAGTTGTTAAGTTAGTAACACGTTTAAGTGAGTCTGGCTTCCCCAGACTTGACTTTGCTTGTCAGAAGGTACAAGAGAGGGTCACGATTCTGGGACACTACAACCGTCATAAACATAAAGCAATTGTCAAGCATCTGAATTTTGGTCTTGTGGTCATGGAGATGTTCCAACAGTCGTATGAAAAACAGGCATCAGTCACTTTTATCAGTGCCACTGTAACTTCAAATGGTCACTAAATGAACTGTTATAAATTGAGGACTATCTGTATGCTACAATCTTCTTCCAGCTAGGATTTGGACATGATTAGTTAATAGGTCTTTCTGTAGCACACTGCATTTGTGAAACAGGCTCAATGGGTTCAAATGCCTGGTATCCATTCCCATATTTCTGAAGCTAATAATGTGTGTTCCATGTATGTATGTATGTATGTATGTATGTATGTATGTAAAATTTGTTTTCTGTCCATCTTGCTGCGAGGTGATTCAGGGTAACTTCTAACATTTCTTCAAAAATGTTTATCTTGAGATGATGTTTTCTTTTTGCTGTTTACAGAGCTGGAGTTTTTATTTACGCTATTTTTTGGATTATTTGCTGCAATCTTATATTTAAGCACTCTTCTTGTAACCATGGTGCATATGCAACTACGAGGAATTCTGTATAGGTCAGAAGCAAGGGAATGAAGTATGGTCACACCACTTTTAAAGGCCTACTTAGTTAGCTTCTATGTCAGAAGTGCCCTTCTACCTACCCAATATGTACATAGTGCAGTGAAATGTTGGAGGAAGAATGGAAATTATTCTCTCCTTCCTCCAGCATTTCCATTTGGTACCTGAACTGATTGCACACACTGTCTTTTGCATATTTAACATGGAAACATGGATTGGAGACAAAACAAACTGACATCCACCATAGAGCATCCACCCTTAGATGCTAGTCTACTATAATTCTATATAGATTGGACACACTGGAAATGAAAAGTTTTCTCACATAATCAGCATAAAAAGTCAGCTGCCAGAAGTGGAAAGGAATATGTTGTTGGTCTGTTGTGTATCTGTGCTAGTTGTGCTAAAGATTCTTCTTGACATGCTTTTACTTTCTAATAGGGGCTGATAAAGAAGAAATTAGTACTCTTTATTAGGGTGTTTAAAAAGCAGGCTAGTAAAACATTTTGCAAGACAGAACCTTTTCTGTGCTCATTAATGAGAATTATTTATTGTTGCTCAGAAGTAAGTTTCTTAAAGTAAACTGTCTTAAATGATTTTGTAGAATTGCAAAATTAAATTAAATAAATATTCAATCAAAAAGTGCTTCATCCCATCATTCTTATATTCAAAAGCAGATTAGATGAGGCTATAATTCTACATTTATTTGAAAACATCTCTCACTTAATTTATTTTCACATAAAAAGTAAGCTGAAGGCAGATTATTAAAATTCCAAACTTTAAGAATAGAAAAATGAAAGCATAATTATTTTATGTGATTTAAGCATCAGTTGTGAAACATGCTTTACATAGTCCTATTTTAGTTTTTCCAATTATGGTATTTCGAAAACAAAGTTTCAAAAGGCAAATTTAAGTGGTTTTATGTTCAAAAATTAAGAATAATTTAAACAAGCAAATACGACTGATAAATTGAAGATTAACCAATAAAGAGATGCACAACAATTTCTGATCCATGAAAAATTGCTGAGGGAATCAGTTTAATTCAGAAACAGAAGGGGTCATTTCATAAGTAAAGAAGAAAAGGCTGACCAAATAATATTTTTAACAATCTAAAATTAGGAAATAAAACAAAACTTCTGCAGATGAAAATATGAAAAATGAAGAATGTGCAGCAAAAAGAAAAACAGCAAAAAACAAAAGGAAAATGTAAGGAAAGGAATCCTTCCAACTGTGTAAAAAAAAAAGAAAAAAAGAAATCCAAACAATTGGATGAAATCAAACACTGACCTATGACATAGTTATCCAAAAATTATATTACACAATATAGAACATTATTTAATGTATCATTATGGTCTTATTAATGAACAAAATACTTCTGAAATAATTCAATTGATTCAACTATATTCATCAGTTGTTCCTCTCAGAATCTAACTGTTCCCAAGTAATTATTGTAACTATATAAGGAAATAACAGAAGTTAGTGTTAGTGGCCTTTTCAAGAACAGGTAGTACTTTATTAATAATCAATTGTTCTGGTTTGGTTACTTTGGTATAATGATAAAATCTATTAACACAATACACATTTTTTCCTTAAAACTATAAAACAGAATAGAGAAAAAGATAAAAGATATTTCAGGAATCACATGACTGGACATTATAAATACTTTTGTTTCCACATGGAGACCACCTCTGAACTTCGGGCTTGATGTGGAGAAGAATGAAACTCTGGGTTTACTGATTAGACTGATAGATCTCTATAGAAATGGCTTGTTCATATTACGAAAAAGCAAAAAGTTGTGATTTGATGTTAATGCCTTATTTTACTGTAACAGAGAAAGTTAGAAGTCAATGCTTCTTTTTCTTTTTTTTCTCTTACCTTTCCTCATGTCTCCTTCCTCTTTTTCTCCCCACTGCTTTCCTATTTACTTTGTATTTTGCATTTTACATTACTTTATAACTCAATAAAAATGTTAATGCAGAAAGAACATTATAAAAAAATGTTATGACTTTAACAAATATCAAGCACATATAGAGAAGTTGCCAAAGAGTCCCTGAATTTTTAATAACTATTAAAAATATAGACAGTTTATCAATATGGTGTTGTACAACAATTAAAATACATAAAAAAATCATTCTTAAAATTTAAAACAAACATTAAAAATGAAAAACTGTATGGCAAAGAAATTATCAGCTGCAGTCATTATAACCCATTATAAGATTTCACTGGTCCCATGGGAGACAGCCAGGTAACAAAACCAGATCTTGAGGGACCTTCTGAACATCGACAGGGATCTCCTCACTTTGGGACTGGGAGAATGTCTACCTCCTGGTACCCATCAAGTGTAAATCCCTAACAGACAGAACCCACAGCCTGAATTCTCTACCACTCAGAGAGACAGGCAGATGTAATAGGGGGGAGGCGGTCTTTCAGATAATCTGGTGACACACCACGGAAGGGCTTTAAAGCCCCTTGAATTGGACCCAGTAGCAGAGTGGCAACATATGCAGCTTGTTGAACAGAGGTACAACATGTGATGTTCTGGAAACACATATTCTGCACCTGAAGCTTCCAAATACTCTTCAAGAGCAGCCCCGTGTAGAGTTGTTATTCTACAGTAGTTCAATGGGGAGGCATGAGTGACTGTGGACAGAGCCTTCTGATCTAGGAACTGGCGCAAAAGGCCCTCCTAGCCACAACTGCCACCTTCTCTTCTTTAATTGATGGCATCTTGACTGAAGCAAGGAGAGAAAAGCAAGAGAAAGAAACTACATCCAGCACCTAAAACTTGAAATACAATAAAGCGGCTAACAGTCTATGGATAACCACATTTCAAAGCTAAACACAAAAGATGCACTTAAAGTCAACTTACCACCTGTCTTTCTGAGATTATCTCCTCATATCTTCTCATTACCTTACCATCTGTTTTTCTGAGATTACCTTCTCTTTTCTGGATTACAAATTTAATTCGTTTAGATTTCATTTCAGGTAAATATTTTGGGGCTTAGAGCACATTTTTAATACCATTTATTTACAGGGCAATCCCCCTTAAAAAAAAGTCAGTTTGGCTTATATTTCAGATAAGATTACAAATGTATTTAAAACCATCTGCAGAAGACGGCAGATCCATAAAAATAAACGCATGGCCCCCGTGGTGCTTTTCAGGGATGATTAATCGCTAATTTAAAACGGCCGTGATTGATCCTACACCACATGAGCCTTCCACGGTTCTACAAAACCTTCCATTTTATCAAGAAGGTGATAAAAATCGAGCCCTTTTAATACCGTTTTCTAAATGAGCTGCTTTCTGAAAAACCATTGCCGGACCACAAAAGCTCCTCTAAGGATCCTTTTGGAGTCTCTGAGATTATTAGTTTTTTTTTTTTAAAAAAACACCTCGTAATTCGTGTATTAGTTTTTTTTAAAAAAGCGCAAACCCCCCTCGTGTTTTAAACGATCTTTTTGCCTGCCGGCGGAGGGTTGCTTCGCAATGACTCCCTCACACACGCAATTCACCTCTCGATGCTGCGCTCGTCAAGCGCCGAGGTTACTGCATGCGAGCAAGCCAATATGGATGGATGGCTCGGGGAACAGCTACTCCGAACTCGAGGCTTTCAGGCCTCGAAAGAGTGGCCTTCGGTATCGCCCCTATCGCCTTCTTCACCCTCTATCCCTTTTTCCCCCACCATGGAGCACGATGCTTTCAAAGAAAAAGGGAAGCATCCAAACCTTCTTTTCCCTCCCTTCTCCCCCCCCCGCAAGCGTCATAACCCTCCCTGAAAAGCTCCAAAAGGGCCACCTTCAGCCCGCCCCCAATTCTGAAGGGCCCCCCGACACAGGTGCCCCAAGTGGCCAAAAAACCCCCAACCCTCTTCGGTCCCGCCATAATGATAAGCTGCACGGGTCTTGCCCCTCTCTCACCGAAAACAGCGGCCGAACACAACACAGGCCCGACAGCCTCCACTCTTCTCGACCCGGCAAAGGAAACTAGGCCGCAAACGCGCCACTCAGAGCCACAGGCGCCGTCGCGTTACGCGAATGGTCACGTGAGCAAACTCCCCCCAACTCGGCTTTCGGCCAAAGACCGCCCAGCGCCGTGTTCGTTTTGATCATGGAGAGGCAGATGAGTAGTCCTAGAGGTATCGAGGAACGGGCACCTCTAGGAATTGTTTTGGGTCTGCGCATGGCTATGGTTCGCCGACTTCCGTCCTTCTTTCGGCGGTGTGCTGGTTCCACTGGAAGGGGCGGTCTTGGGGAAACGCTCTTGTTTCTTTTTGACTTAGAACATTTTTCCCGGGTTCAGCTTTAAGAGAATCTATCATATTAACAAATATGAACTGGAAAAATCCGGACCAGCAATAAATACAGGCAAAGAGATACAGAAAATTCTTAACTCGGTGTTGGTGGTTTTTCCAGAGTGGATCTTACACGCCTAATTTTTAGAAGCATTAAATGTCAAGAGGGAAAGAAGAGTCATTTTCACTGTCTCGCAATTGTTATTTTTCCTCCTGTTCTACTCCTGAATCGGATTTTTGTCTTAAACAATTAAGACAAATGGTGGTGAAAGATTGAAGAACAGTAAAATGATAACTGCTTTCCTGTGTTATTGTACTGATAGTTTTCGACTTACAACAGTTCATTTAGTGACTGTTCAAAGTTACAACGGCAATGAAAAAAGTGGCTTATGACTCTTTTTCACAGTTTACAGCTTTTCCAGCATCCCCATGATCATTTGAACAAAATTCAGATGCTTAGCAACTGGCTCACATTTATGATGGTTGCAGGTAATGTGACCCCTTTTTTGCGACCTGACAAGCAAAGTCAATGGAGAAGCCAGATTTATAACAACTGTTACTAACTTAACAATTAAGTGATTCACTTAATAACTAGCAAGAAAGATCGTAAAATGGGGCAAAACTCACTTTAAAAACTCACTTAGCAACAGCAAGGTGGGGCTCAATTGAGTTGTAAGTTAAAATGCGAAGAATATAATTTAATGGAATTTGTAAATATAATATAATGAATATTAAAAATGAAATGAATAATGTGATGTATATAGAACAAGATATGAAAATATTGGAAATTAATAGGATGGAGGAAGTAAGGCCATGTTTGCTTTTAAATGTTTAAAGATCTGGACACACTGCATAAAGATGTATGTAAAGAAATAAAACAAAAAAAACTTTTGGACAAAAAAAATTTAGGTCGTAAATCAAAGACTACCTGTATGATATAAAGTTTGGGGAGTGCAAAAGAATGCTGCAAGGATTTTGTCTCCTGTATTTGTTGTGGAGCATCAATATTTCTTAAGTAATTAGCATGGAATTCTATCTTGAGGTCGGCTTAATTGCTAAGCTGCTGTATATTTCATGACTGCTGGCTTCTTTACTGTTGATAGTCAGTTCTAAAAGGTAGAAGCTAATCACAATTTTAATTTTATTTTATTTATTTATACTCGTACTTATATCCCGCCCCATCTCCACACAGGACTCGGGGCGGGTAACAACAATAACGTCA
>JAOYMU010000001.1:100094054-100111282 GCA_025802295.1 Psammodynastes pulverulentus | reverse complement strand
AAATAAATAAATAAATAAATAAATAAATACATACATACATACATACATACATACATACATACATACATACATACATACATACTAATCTGAGCTAGAAGAAACTTTGGTCTCGATGTGGAGCTAGTGAGGAGCCCATGCAGATTCAATTCTTTTTTCTGTCTGCTTTGGCAGAACTAGTTTTGATAATGTCTGTAATCTAAACACTCAGTGGCTCAGGCTGGGTGCCAGAGCACTATAAATACATAAGCAGACAGAACTGAACTATTGTAATGCAATGGAAAGGTCCATATTGTTACCAGGGTAACTGACAGGACATGGTCTCTAGGCAACAACTCATTGGTTGGTTTGCCTTGACTTTCAATTTCCTTAAGCAAGAAACTAGATTTTCATTGATAGATACCAAAGATGTGGCACCTAGAACAAACAGAGGCTAGAACCAAGGCTCTTCAGGGAGCAATATAAGATGCTGAGTAGCAGCAGGGAAATGTAGCTATACAAATCCTTCTGTACTTTACCATATGGAAAAGTTTTTGGAGTGCAGACTCGCTGAAATATTTCATCACTAAAATGTCTTCATGTTTCCAATGGAGTGGATTTTTCTTTTGTCCTTTCCTGCAGAAAGGAAATGAAATGTAGGTGATATAGTCAGTGATTATTGTTGCCTTTCCTACAACTGTTTGATGAACATGCATGATGCAATAAGAAATGTACTATCTGTTTATTCCATGAAAAAAGTAATACCAAACGGCCTAGTATTATTTTACTACCCAAATCCTTTGTAGTTTTGCAACATTAAACATGATTCAGGATAAGGGTGGTGCTCAGGCATTAGCTTTAAGATGTATTCATTTCGGGTTTATTTCCAGATTAAAATGAATGAAAAAGTGACACTGACTAGATAAATAAATAAAAATAACAATTCCTCAGGGAAATTTTCTCCTATAAGGTTTCCTTTAAAAAGTTCCATCCTGGCTAAGAATTCCCAGGAGGTTAAGAGATTAGTGGCTTCTTTATGCTTGCTTATGGCTAGCATCTGCAAAGTTCACATACTTTCTAAACTTTTGATTTTGCTATTAATTCCTCTCTTTTGGGGAACAAGATTTTATTTTTTCCCCTTTTCTATGCTTATATCTCCAGTTGATGGTTAACTTCTTCATTCATAACCATTGGGATGCTTCCTAAACTTTGGGTTTGTTTTTTTTAAATATGCTCTGGGCTAAACATTTATAATGCAAAACGGGGAAGGAATAACAGATTGTTCTGCATGTAATGTTAAAAGACCAGGGCTTTTTTTCGGCACCAAAAGGTGCCGGAACGCGCGCCCCCCCCGTCGCGTTAAAAAAACCCAAAAGTAATAGCGCGCGATTGGTTGAGACGTGTCACGTGACACGGACTCTAAAAAGGTGCCGGAACGCAGTACCGCTGAGTTCCGGCCGAAAAAAAGCCCTGTAAAAGACCCTAACCAAACAATAATGGAGAAACTAATAGGTTTTACACAACGTAGTTTGCTTGATACTTGCATAATGTATTGTTTGAATCAAGCCAATTATGACTCATTCATAAACCATTGTTAAACAACCAGGAATTTGTATGAGGGGTGAATCCAATCCTGAATTCCCAAGTGCTATTTTTTTCACCTCTTTCAGCAACTATACAACTGAAATTCAGTTGTGCATTCAGAGGCCTTGCTGACTGTAAAAGAAAAAAAAGGGAGGGCAGGAGTTTTGAGGTAACAGGCTGTTTTTGCACAAAATTGTTGTGTATTCAACAGCTTACCATTCTTTGCTTATTAATGATTTCTCTTTCTCTTGTTATCCAGGCATTAAGTGATCGATTCTGTGGTGAAATTCCAGATGATCAGATGGCTCATAGTTCCTTCTTTCCAGATGAGTATTTTACCTGCTCCTCTGTATGTCTCAGCTGCGGGTGAGTAAATATGAAGGCCAATATTTGAATAAAGTTTATCTAGTCCTAGAAAAATGTACTATATGTTGTAATGTGGAGTAATTCTAAGAGTAGCAGGGCATCATTTGGTTTTGTTGAAGAGTTTCTTCTAGTATATATTTCAGATCATGTCTGCTACTAAAACAGAGTATGAACACAGTATGAACATTGGATGACTTTCAAATTGGATTTTTTATTTGCTTTGTTTGTTAAGATGTTGTATATGACCTGACACATTCATTTTAAATGGCTTTGGTGCTATTTTAAATAATCATTAACCTTTCTACATTAAGATGATAAGATTTTGGGTATCATAAAACTAACAAATCTAAAGTGAATATATTTGCTTTTGGATAACACTCAATAGATTAATATAGAAATGGAAGTTCCATTTGTTGCAATTTCATATTTCCAGTTTGAGCTCAATAAATAGTACTCTGGTATTAGGATGACATTTGACCCTCATCAGATGGAACTAGAGACAGCTAAAATCCGCACCTTTAATCATGCTGATTAGTGCTAAAATTGTAGTATTTATTATAAGAGCAGTTCGCTATTGATACATACGTCTTTTCTTTGTATAAAATTTTTGTTGTCCTTTTCATTTCTCTTTCGTTTTGTTATATAGATGAATAATTTCTCTGTATACTGTTATGGCTGTTTCAAGGTAATCAAGGGAGCATTAGATTTTGATAGTTATAAAATTACTAGGGGAAACCAAACTGTATATAAATATAAGACAGTAGATCCCCAAATACATCAAATATTCAATTTTAACCATTATCAATACAGACAAAATTGCAGAAAGGTAAGTAAATGTCTCCTTCATCCTTTTGCTGACTGCCTTTGAATAACCATTGCAATGCCATTTTCCCCCTTAAAATGGGGCTATTTTTTCCAGCGAAGATCTGCCAGCAATTATATTATTGCAAGGTCATATTATAAAATCATATCTGTTTTACTACAGTACCATAAGACTAATATAGAAGGAGTCCAGGGATTCTTACCTTTAGCTGAAGGAGCAAAATTTAGTTTTGTCTCTTTTTCCGATTCTTCCTGCCACCATTCCACATTTGATTTTGGGGAAAACTCACTTTTTCTAAGATAAATTATGTAAAAAAAGTTTGATTCTAATGTTACTTTGGACAAGCTTGTAAAATTGAATTATTATTATACTGTTCTGAGATAGGTCATGACAACTATTTGACCCCTGATCCTTTTTTGCTTTATTTTGCAATTTTAGAAGTGGGTGTAAGAACAGCATGAACCATGCAAAAGAAGGAATGCCCCATGAAGCTAAGAATCGTTGTAGATACACTCATCAGTATGATAATCGAGTATTCACTTGCAAGGTGAGTGATGCAAACGAAGTGGCATTTTTGGTACTGGAGGAGACCATGAGCTGCTAAGCTGAAGGTGATTCACAGTTCATATGCAGTGGTTTAGCAGCTTGCAATGGGAAATGGGTTTGTATTGTTTTACTGTCGGTAAAATGGGTTTGTATTGTTAAACTGTTGGCACCTTAATTGGACTGCCTCATTAATTCCACAGTCAAAGGGTCTTTTTGCCAGGTTATTTGGGAAGATAGGTAATTGATGATTGTCATCTAAAATCAGAAACATTACTCCATTTCTCAAGGAATTAAAAAAAAAAATCCTTGTCCAGTCCACTATTAATGCATTTTTTTTTCAGGTGAATTAAGAACGAAGCTGTTTGGAACAACTTTTTTTAAAAATTCATTCAGAAGTCCAGTCTTAATTCACTACTAATTTTTCAAGTGAATTAGGAGCGAAGTTATTTGGAGCACCAAATTATGAAACTTTAGAGAAATCTGCATCCACCTGATGCTGACTTATCTGTGGATTCTTGATATATAGTATGTGCTTCAACATGTCTGGGATGTTTTTTCAGGCAGGGAAAGGCTGCTTTAGAAATTAGTAATTTCCCATTGTTCTTAGCATATTCTTTGCAATAACACAGAAAAAAGGAGCAAATCTGTAATAAAGCAAAGCCTTTTGCTTTTTTCTTTCATACTTCAATTTCCTGCTACTTTTTGAATTCCCAGTTGCTTGTCAGATGCATTTGCTTCATTTCTTTCTCAACCACATTCCAATTTACATTAGTCAGGTTTTTGAATTTCCTGGGTAAAATTGGAGTTCTTTTAAAAAGATTTTTTTTTAAACCCCTCTCTCTGGGTATTTCTGGCAATGAACTGAATTAAAACTACTTCTTTTTTTTTTACCTTTTGAAAATATTTTAATCTTTTGGAACATTATGAATAGCAGTAAGGTGGGACAGATACAGTAAAGAAGGTCCCTGTAAGCCATCCTTTCCTTCTTTCGGTGCATATTATATGATGTAGCTAATTCTAGCAGTCCTAAGTAATAGAAACAACATGAACTGGGAAATCATTTTGGTAGATCCCAGATAATAGTTTTCAGCTAGAAATGATGATGATTTTCCTAATTTATTTGTGGTTTCTATTCTCTGTTTAAAACCATGATAAATTTTATATATGTTTATGTTGTCATGAAAGTATCCAACTCATGAGATGCTACTTCTTTTCTAAAAAGAAAAAAATTGCTTGTAGAGTAAACTTGAACATTGATATTTGAAGAGAAAAGCTTTTTAATTGATATCTTGCTTTTCAGGGTTGTTATGAACATGGTCAAGAGGTTAGGGTAGTGCCCAAAACATCTGCTTCTACAGATTCCCCTTGGATGGGCCTTGCTAAGTACGCCTGGTCAGGGTAAGTATAGGTCCATCCCTTCCCTTTCTGCTCTCCTAACTCGTATTACTTCAAGAGGCTGAAATGAGCAGTTCTTTTCCTCCCTACTTGCAGATATGTAATTGAGTGCCCCAATTGTGGAGTTGTATACCGTAGCCGACAATACTGGTTTGGGAACCAAGATCCTGTGGATACTGTGGTGAGGACGGAGATTGTACACGTCTGGCCAGGAGTAAGTCTGTTAGCAATGATTAGTTTCTAGGTTTTTTTTTTAGAACCATAAGGATTGGAAAGGGCCACTTAGATAAAGGATGGACAAACTTTGAGCTGAGGTCTGTGTGTGCCAGGAACAGGAGGCTATCCAGTGATGTCCACTGTTTCAGGCCTGCACAAAGTGATTTGGTCTGTTTTTTAACATTTTGGAAGGATGTTGAAGGTGCAGAATGAAAGAAGAGGTAAGCCATACCCATTCACACCCTTAAACACTTCCCTCAAGATTTTGGCTGGTGCTAAGGAGGCACACCCAAGCTATTAGAAGTCACCCAATTTAGGCCACCGAGTTCAATTAAATCATCTCAATATGACTATAATTGATGATAGGTGTTCTTTATTCTGGGTTGATTCTCCTTCCCTGGAATTGAAACGTAGAAAAGAATTTCCAATGACTGGAGGTTTCAAGTTCTTCCTAAGTGACATGGCATTCCAAGGCAAGTATACAGAAATTGTGCCACTTCTGATGTTCTGCGTTTTGAATTTAGCAGCTCTTGGCAGCATGTTCTAAAGCCCTTGCAATCTACTCAAATGTGTCATGGTCAGGACTGATCAATCCCCCAATTATTTCGGTGGTATTAATTTTTTTTGTTATTCTTTGCATAAAGGGAAACATCTGGATGTATTTGATGAAAACAGCTTAGCAGCAGCAGTCAAACAAAATAAGATGTCCGCATTACTCTTTCATTTCAGACTGATTGCAGCCTGAAGGACAATAACAATGCTGCTCAGCGCCTGATCGATGGAATGAATTTCATGGCACAGTCAATGTCTGAACTGAGCTTGGGACCTACCAAAGCTGTAACCTCGTGGTTGACAGATCAGATTGCTCCGGCTTACTGGAAACCCAATTCCCAGATTCTGGTACCCAACACCTCCATGATTATTTGCAAATGTTTCTTGTTTTTCTTCATATTGCTTTTTCTGAAGAGCTGAACTAATAGTTCATGATTTGTTTAAATGCATTTATTACAATGTACAAATCTATATACTTAAGGATTTTTTTTTTTTTGCAGAATTGCAAATAGCTGGAATGAGTATAAATTGTTCCTAGGAGTTTTTTAAAAAAGCCTAGGGGGTGTGGTGGGCAGACAGTCTAACACATCATTTCTGTTTTCTCTACTCTTGAAATATAGAAGAACAATGTACCACTTTCATCTCCAGGGTGCAGTTTTCATTCCAACAAGATCTGTTCCTACATACTATATGCTAATTGATCAAGCCTATCTTTTTTCTGCTCCTTTAAAGTCAGAATGAGACACAATTCCTGACAGTAACCAGTGGCTGGTTACTTTGATTTCCTCTTTCTCTCTCTTCAGCTCCTTGGATAAGACACCAATACTGTGCCTAATAATCCCTATGCATCTGCCAAGGTTCTCTCAGGAGGCCAGCTTAGTGAAGATATCCACATTAGTGAGGGATGTAGCAATGTTGGTTTAATCTATTCTTCCCTGATCTCGTGCAATTCAAATATATTTAATTACAATTTTCACCAAGAGCCATTGTCCAATGGCAGAGTGTATATTTTGCTTGGAGAGGGCCTAGGTATTATTTCTAAATAGAACTGGGAAAGCTCCTGTTTAAAAAAGTCAGCACGGATGCTAAGCTAGACAGATCAATAGATGATGTAAGTTGACAAACAACATTGTTTCTGTGAGAATGAGAGTTGAATTTGATTATTTTTGAAGGACATTAAGTTGACCAAAGCTAGTTTAGCCAAAGCCAATTGAGTGGCTTAAATACCTCTTCATCTACCTTTTTTCCTTCATTTTCATTAAACAGGAAAAAAAATTCCTGCAATGTTTTGACTTTGCTCATCTTTTCTTGTTCAGAATTGTAGGAAATGTGGCATATCTTTTAAAGATAATGACACCAAGCACCATTGTCGGGCTTGTGGAGAAGGTTTTTGTGATGGTTGTTCATCCAAGACCCGCCCTGTCCCGGAACGTGGTTGGGGCCCGACACCTGTGCGAGTATGCGACAACTGTTATGACAACAGGGGCGTTCAGTTAGGTAATCTTGTCTTGATCATACTATGTGCGTGAATCAAAGCGAGGAATCAACAATGGGGTTTTTTTTAGTAATACTGTATTGTAATAATGTAAATCTTGTGATATCTAAAAATGAAACCAAACTAAACAATACCTAGGATCAGCTACTTGTAACTAACACTCTAGTTAATTTACTGGGTCTTCTCCAATGCTTAACTGCATCCAATGAATAAAGCAGAAATGATTGTATGGTCAGCCTAAATAAAAGTTATAGTAAGGTTAATGTGCTATATAAATTCAATTGACATATGACTTGGACAGAAGCTTCAACTTTTGGAATCTCATTACATGCAGTTCATTTCAGTCACTGTTGAAGCTAATGCTATTATATACATTATCTATAATGTTGGAATTCACCCAAGGAACACCGAGTGCAATCCCACTTAATGTGTGGAGCTCATTGGATGATTCTAGGCTACTCATTCCTTCTCAGGTTATTGCTGTGGAAGTAAAATTAAGGGAGATGACAATCCATGTCACCTGAAGGTTCCTGAGAAAAAGTGAGATATAAATGTAAAAAAAAATGCATTGAAAAAAATGTAAGAAATATAAGAAATTATTGCCTCAGGGCACGTAATCACATAAGCAACCTGCGAACCATTTTAGGTTATTCATTTATTTAAATTTATTGGCTGCCCAAGTCCAATGGACTCTGTGCAGTGTACAAAACTAGGAAAACTAAAGAAACAGTTAAAAACTTTGAATCCCATAGGCAATTGAGGCAAAAACAACACAAATCATGGGCCATTGTACACATAATAAAAATCAACCCCAGACCAAAGGTTTTTTTTAATTTTTCTGGAACTTCAGGAGAAAGAAAGCTGTCCTTATTTCTGAGGGGGGGAGGGTGTTCCAGTGGGTGGGAGCTGTAAAAGAGAAGCCATGCTTCTTTGGCTCCAAAGACTGGCAAAGCTAAATGGAGGGGAACTGGGGTGCATCTATTCTGCTGGATTGTACTGGGAAAGCAGAAACATTTGGAGATAAGCGAGATAATCACAATAGGACACACAATACTGCTAGCTTTATAGGCTGCTGTGAGGATGTCATTCCTAAGTGTTCGTTTGATAGCAGCTGGAAATCATGAAGATGGGTGAGAAATAGTTCTGGAGTTTACCTCTAACGCATTCATCTGGAAAAGTTACACAAATTTGGTTGAAGCTCTTAATATCGGTATTTAACTCTGAATGGATTTTGGCCTCCACTGTAGATTGGCTAGGATGTCTATGGGAGTTTTATAGAATCATATGATTAGAAGAAACCATTTAGCCTCCTGAAGTGAAATTAAAGAATCTCTGACAGATGCCTGACCATCCTCTGTTGAAGCATATCCTTCAACGGGACGTTTATCACCTTAATAAGATGTAGTCTTGTGAGGAAGTTTTCCTAACATTCAATCAGAATCTGTTTTGGGTAACATACTACAATCATTCTTAAGTTGTGATTTTTTTAAATAGGGTTAGGGGATTCCTCTGGGGTTGTGCTTTTGGTTTTGAGCCCTAACATCTGTTTTACAGAAGTGGCTGAGGCATCAACAGATGAGGAAGGAGGGACAGTGATTGCCAGGAAAGTTGGTGAAGCTGTGCAGAACACTCTCGGGGCTGTGGTAACTGCAATTGACATCCCACTGGGTAAGTGCTACAAAAGACTTTAGAAAGGTTCAGAGCTTTTTATTACCGTGTTTCCCCCAAAATAAACATGGTAGGGCTTATTTTCGGGGAAACACGGTAGTTACAAAAATAGGCTTGGTGGGGGTGGGGAGAAACATACAGAGGAATTAACAGATCTGCCTCTGAGGCAGCTGATATTTCTTAATTGATGGGTTTATACAGTAAATACTGCGAGTTACACTCACTTTGTGATTATGGCCAGGTATTTTCAAATCTCAGTTGGAAGCAGAGACATTTCCCAGTAGTGTTTTCTTTCCTGGCTGTGTCAATAGGCAGAGCCACTATAGAGAGGGATTAACAGACAGAGCTTAACATAATTAAGGTACATACGTTACGTACATACACTTTATTTATTTATTTATTTTGTAAACAAACAGAAGAGACTTTGTAACTTTTGCCCTGCTTCGCTGATAACAAACTAGCTTTGTGGGCTTTTTCTGATCATTTACAGGTCTTGTGAAGGATGCTGCTAGGCCTGCCTATTGGGTACCTGACCACGAAATCTTAAACTGCCACAATTGCCGGAAGGAATTCAACATCAAATTGTCAAAGCATCACTGTCGTGCTTGCGGCCAGGGCTTCTGTGATGAATGCTCCCATGAGCGCAGAGCTGTCCCTTCCCGTGGTTGGGATCATCCAGTTAGAGTCTGTTTTAATTGCAATAAAAAGCCTGGTGATCTTTAACCCTGACTTTCCTTCTGGGTATGCAGTAACACCATAGCTTCTCAGGGTTAGATAAAAAGAAAAGAAAAAGAAAAACTAGGCAGAATGCATGCTCCTCATGTCTAGCCTTCTTTATATGTGTAGATTTCAGAAACGTGGAATAATCAATAGCCCAGAGAAGGCTTGATTGCCAGTTGTGATCATGGAAGTTGGGGATGTAGAGAAGCTTGCAATAAATTGAGGAATCCCAAATCCAATATATACCAGTCAACTGTATGTATTTCTATATCCCTATAATGTAGTATGCTAAATGCAGCTGGCTGATGAAGCATTGATAATTTACTGTTAACATTAAAACATAAATAGAAATCGGATTTTTTTTTTAAGTGTAATGGATCAAGCACAACCTCTTGAGTGCCTTGGGATTCATTTGCTTGAAGCATTCTGCTACTTACAGCATCATGAATTTCAATAATTGTGATTCTACAAGTTGGTCACTTGAAATAATCACCATTCATGAGCCTTGGTTTTGGATACAGAGTACCAGGCCTTTGGTCTGGCCATTGCAACTCTATCATCCCTATTTATTTCATCCCATTCTGGCTTCCTTCTGCTGGTAGGGTCTTCCTAGTCAAAGCTAGAAAGAGAAGGAACACTGTTTATTACTATGTGCAAGGTCTGATGGGCAAGATTGGAAGCCTTTGTATTAAACACAGTTCAAGTTGGGAGAGAAATTAAATTTGTGGCACAAACCCCAAATTAAAGCCATTCCAATTTAATTCTGAGGTGATGAATCTTTATTTATCCAAACTTGTGAGGTTGTGGATTTCTTTGTGATAAGTTCTCATTTCTTCATCTAACTTGTCCAGACTGAAAACAATGGTAAGTACAAAGCAAACTTCCATATCTAGCAGTGTAGTATTTGTTTAGCTTGCTAAACTTTAGTTCTTTGTAAGTTGGCAAATGTCTGAAATGACCCTCAAAGCACTCAAACTTAACTGAAAATGGGTAATCCTCCAAGTACGAGCAAATGAGACAATGGCATTATTTTTTTTTACAACAGCCCTGTACTGAACCACTTTGAGGCATTGATCGAATCACTGAATAAAATCATGGGGTTAGGCTTTTCTGTGGATCTTGTTATAATGATAAACAAGATACTATCAGAAGCTTAATAAAAAATATCCCTTATCTTTTTGCCTCTTCTGAATCAAATGGCACATTCCTGTGGTGGAGACTATCTATATTAATAATGGCTGGACTTTGGCATGATATCTAACACTGTTTTCCAATTTATTAAGTATATTCTTGTATATCTTGACGCCTGAAATCCTGTTGTAGGACTGTATTAAATTAAGTGCTATAAAGGACTTACCCCTTCTGAACAAGTGTGATGATTTTTTTCTGAATGCCTGCCTAGTCTTACTCTGTCACTAGAGAGAAAATATAGTGTTGACTTTGTATATCAAAACAGAATTGGATTATATAGTAATACATTTCTGAATTACACATGATTTAATATGTATTTTATAATTAGAAGCTGAATAGTCTTTCTGTCCTCCTATATATATATATATATATATATATTCTATCCTCCAAGGTGGAGGATTCCCCAACCCCCATATTATTTTTAGTTTTGACTTGTGGTGGAACATAAAAATGGAATTTGTTTGTAGACTGTGTGTTCTTCATGCATGTAGCTGTTCCACCAATGTTATTGCACATACAGGAATACTGAACGTTCCTCATATAAAATATTCACTTGCAAGCTTCTGCTTTATGTAGTTGTTTTTTTTAAACCAAACTTCATTCTAAGAAGCTCAGTCAATGTTTGCCAATGCTGTCTTCACAATCCTGGTGTCTTTAAGCTATGTTAACTTCAAATTGCATTATTCCAAGTTAGGCATTCTACAGCGCAAGACACGTTAGACTCAATATTCATGCTATCAAAGGACTGAAGTTGCATAGTCTTCACTATGTCACTAATTAAGTGGACCTAAAAGGTCATCCTTAGAACAGAACCAAATATACCCTAGAACAGGACTGTCAAACTCCCGGCCATGGGCCGATGTATCATGTGCTGGCCACACACCACACCCACACCCGGTTTAGCAAAGGGGGGGAAAGTCCCGATACATCATGTGATGTCGCCATGACGATGTGAGTTTGACACCCCTGACCTCGAAACAGAATTTTCTACTAAAATAAAAACTACTGCTCAGTTTGCAATCACAAATATCAATATGAAAATTGGAGAGAGAAATGCTAATGAGAATACCGTATTGATTGAAAGATAGTTACATAAACACTTACATCAATTCTTAAATACTTTAGATTGACTTAAGAAGAATTGAAGGTATCAAGCTGTAGTTGATCTTCATAGATTTAAAGTCCTCCTGGATTTCCAAAATAAATTGTAACATTCTTAAATTCGGGATCACAGCATACCTAGATTATAGGAAGCCAAACATAATGCTATCATAATGTTTCAAATTTTAACTGTTCATTGCAAGACAAGTACTGCAATATAGTTGCAGAGAATTATCCAGATAAAACTGCTTTTGTATATATGGATCATAATAAAGTTTTGAGAGGTGTTGGATAAATATTCTGTTTTTAAAAGTGATGCATTGCCGGAAGCCCATCACATCTCTATAAATGTGGACAAATACGGACGCAATTCAATGCATTACAAAATGAATTGGATATGGAAGAGCATATTGTCCATGGAAGCATTTATTTTGCAGAGGAATTCCATTTACAAGAAGCTGATCTTATCTACCTTCCTTTCCTTGTCTCCGTGCTAGGGCTTGGATCTAGAGTTTCTACCAATGCCCTACAGAATCCAAAATGTTTTGTATGTTACAGAATGACTTCTGCAGCATATTATACATTGAATAACTGGAATAATTTAAAATACATTAATATAATCATCTTGTTCTACTACATTTTCACCATATTAAAAAAAAAACAATTTTGGAACAAATTTCTCTCTCCTGTAAGAATCAAATTGCTTAACTCATACATAATGGTTCTTTCTTTCCTCAAAATATACCACAAATTCTATAGCTCTGTCTGATATAAATGAAAATGTTTTGCAGACCTTTAGATTTGCTAGTAATCTTTCCTCCAGTGATGCACTCAACTAGTGTAAAATGTTTCCCAATGGGCAAATATAAAGGCCAGTTTCTGTATCCCAACAGCCTCCCTTGCAAGATTGCTTTTCACATAAGATAGCTAAAAATACAAACTAGCTAAACCCTCAAACTTTATTGAAACCCAACAAAGGTGTCTCAATTAGAGATAGCCAAACTATCTAGTTTTGTTAAGTGTTTTATGTGATTAAACTGAAGCATAGCTTTACATTTTGTAACCGATTAAAAGACCAATTTTGTTAAGGTTAGTCTGGTTTGGAAGCATTACTGCTTTGGACAGGAAGGCAGTGCAGAGTGTTGAGGATGGCAGAGATTATTGGCAGGTAACTTCCTTCTAGCCAAGACAGCATAAAAGCAATGCTTGACCATGGTCCACAGTATTGTATGGTACACTACATATCTTCACAACCTACTTTTCTTGTTACCATCTGGGAGGAGACTTCATGGTGTCTGATGTATGTATGTGTGTGTGTGTGTGTGCGCGCGCACATATGTATGGGTGTATATGTATGTATGTAGCATGTGTATATGTGTCATGTATGAGTATACTTTTGAGAGCAGGCAACAGAATTTAATTTTTAATATGTGCCAGTGTGCCCACAGTAAAAAATGACAAAAGGTTATGTACTAGGGAAAATTGAGGACAGTCCAAACAGAAATATGCTTACATCTGTTGTTAAAAAGAACAGTGGCAAAACACAAGGCAATGAAAGCTTTGGGGGAAGTATCTTTCAAGCTATTCTACATTAGGCTGAAAACCAGAAACTTCCCATCTCAGTTAATACTAACATTATACAAATAATAGGCTTGACTATAATTATCTGCTTTACTTAATCTTCAAATAATGATGGGCTTTGAAAGCCTCATAAAAATATGTGCATCAATGTAGCAAAGCTCACTCTGGATCCTGTTAAGATTGAGACCTACTGCATTTTTCAGAGTATAAGACACTTTTTTCCCTCTTAAAAGTGTGTGAAAATCTTGGTGCGTCTTATACATCGAATGTAGCCCCACCCTTTGGCCATTTTCAGCCTCTGCATGTTGAATTTTAAACCTGTTCCAGGCTGCAGAGATTGCCTCAGGCCATCGACACCTCCGTGGCTCGCATTTTTGGCCTCTGTGCCTCGCGTTTTCAAGCCTCAGAATGCTCCATTTCAGACCCATTAAAGACTGCAGGGATTGCCACAGCACAATGCCACCAATCGTCACCTCCGTAGTTCGCGTTTTGGGGCTCTGTGCCTCATGCTTTCAAGCCTCTGAACTCTCTATTTCAGACCTGTTCAAGGCTGCAGGGATCGCCGCAACACATTGCCGCTGATTGCCGCCTCCGCGCATTGCATTTCCGCCCTCCACGCAGTACATTTTTGGCATCTGAATGCCCCATTTCTGGCCTCTGCATTGCATCTTCAGGTGGTTCCAGGTGGTGGGGATCGGTGGTGGGGATCCATCTGGAACCACCTGAAGATGCGACACACAGAGGCCAAAAATGAACTCACCAAAACGTACTGCGTGGAGGGCGAAAATGCAATGCGCAGAGGCGGCGATCAGCGGTAATGTGCTGGGCCATCCCTGCAGCCTTGAACGGGTCTGAAGTAGAGCATTCAGAGGCTTGAAAACACGAGGCACAGAGCCCAAAAATGCAAACTACGGAGACGGCGATCGACAGCAATGTGCTGTGACAATCCCTGCAGCCTGGAACAGCTGATTGAGGGTATTTCGGGAGACCAATCCACCCACCAATGAGCTGCTCGTGCTGAATCAGACTGCAATAACGTGCTGAAGCTGGCCAGGCTGTTTGCTATTTGCTGCAAGGATGCTAGCCAGATGAATACCGAGGGATGCTGGTAGGCAGAGGCAGAATTTTTTATCTTGTTTTCCTCCCCCAAAACTAAGGTGCGTCTTATACCTCGGAGCGTCTTATACTCCAAAAAAATACGGTATTTGTGGAAGATTCTAATATTCTGCCACCTTAATGGTGAAACATATCAGCTTTCACTTTAGTTGTAAACTTTAGCAACTGTTTTAGAAGTAATAGAAATACCAGCAATTTGAGTTTCAATTTGTAGATAATTACTATGAAAAGAAAAACAAAACAAATAAGAAAATGTACACTATTCATAATCTGTTTTATTTTAAACACTTAAAATATTTATAATTATCAAAGTCTTGAATGTCAGCTATGAGAAATACAGCACAACCTATGAAGCACAACTACACCCACCATTCTTATTTTCAGTCACAATGCAAGGCGGAACAGTCCATATCTTTAATATTGAGGCAATATGGATCATCTGTCTTATAGGAGAAATAGTAGAGATCTTGTCTGACTGCCATAAGCAAGCCGGGAACACCTCGGGCACCTCCAAGCTGTGATGAGAACACCACACTTGGAATAGAATCTCTGGAGGATGGAGAGGGAGATGGAATAGTTCGTAGCAAATGAGCATCCTGGAGACTCCAAATTCGCGTATAACAGTCTTGACCCACTAAGAAGAAAAAAGCAATTAAAATGTGAACATAAATTGTAACACTTAACTATTTACAGACATTTCAATGAAACTGTCTTTGTAAGTTCTTCATCCATTGCCTTTCCCAAATTAGAATGCTTGCTATAGATTTTGGTAAAGGTGGCTGATGGTAATTAAAATGGATGAAATGGCCACACAAACTCACAAACTTAGGACATCATAAGTGATGCCAAGATGGAGAACACAATGTTCTGTCTTCTGCCATTGAGCTAGTAGATAAATTTGGGTAAGAAAAATTAAGACGTGCAAGTTTGTGGGAGACAAACTAATCTCTTTTAGAGAATAGTAGTTTTCCTGCAATCTGGATCAATATCTCAAGCATATTATTAAAGCTTAGGTGCTATTTTCATTTTGTATAATGCTTAAAAGTTAGAAAACAATAAATACTGCTTCCAGAGTCTTTGATATGTTCTCAGATCAACTTCATTTTGTATACACTAACAGTATGCACCCTGTTTATTATTTAATCATACACTCTATGACCAACAACGCCATACCTGCTGAAAGAAGCCCTTCCTCCTCATTGATGTGCAAAGGAAGAATAGTATGCTCATTGTTATGACCGCTATATTCTTTTACACATTTTAGTTTTCTCAGGTCCCAGAGCTTTATCTGCAAGTGATCAAAGCAACAGAACTAATATAACTCTATTTTAAGTAGAAGATGCTATTAGCAGGAAAATTTTATTTAAAAAAAAAAACCTACCTGGCCTAACATATCTGCAGCCATGAGATACTGTTCACTTTTCAGGAGATTAACAGATGTGACTGCCGAGTCATGGAAGAATTGGCCAGCTTTCCATTTTTGCCCTTTATGGTTGCATTGACGGACATCAATACTGAAAATCTCGCCTGAACGACAACCATTATATAAGACTGGAGACTAGAAAAGCCAAGGAAGAAATGAAAACGTTTTCAACTAAATCCGCCCTCAAAAACAGCCTTAAGTCTTTAATACCACTTTATATTGGATTCTTTTTTAGGCTACAGGAACACATAATGGGCTGTTAATTCTAATAAGATATAAATCATAATATAAATAATGGGCTCAGTAATTCTATTTCCTCTAAATGACAGCCAAGGTAGTGATAATGCAAGCAGCTGAAGAAAGAGGGCAAGGTTTAAATTTAGCTGTATCATGTATCTTTATTACATGTCCCAAACTGGTTGTCTATCAAAAAGTGATTTAGTTCAACAGCATATTTTCTAGTGGCGAAATATTCAGCATTAGTGACATTATGTTATGTGATTATCTGAATGATAGGCTGCAATTTCTTTTTCCTAGAATGCCATGCCAACAAATTTAAACAGGCTTTATGTTGTAGCAGTTCACCTGCTTCTGTCCTCTTATGCCCTTATTATGTCCTTCCAGTATTAAGTTCTGGTGAATATACGTATATCAAGCTGATAGCCTCTCTTACCTGGGTGGCAAATTGCTGTGCCAGAACATCACTGTTTGTATTAAATGTTTGATGATGACCACTCACTGCATTAGTAACAATGATTCGTTGACTTAAACCTAAGACAAACAAAAATGTTAAGTGACAAGTGTATAAGAAGAAGTTACCATAATGGAAATTTGAATTACTAACCTGTGCTAAAGCAGTTATTAGCCTGAGGATTATGACACCAGGCACAAGACCAGGCTGTGGAGATGTTGAACCTCCATGACATTCCACGCTCAACTGCTAAAAAGAATAGAAAGATATCAAATGCCACTATGAAGTTGGAAATATGTTCCACGTGAATCTATCCACGTCATTTCTGAACATTATATAATTATTTCAGCAGAAAATATGGCAATACTTGATTTTTTTTTTTAAAAATGAAGCAATTACATTGTTTGTAATTTGTAAGCCGCCTAGAGTTACCTTTTAGGGGATTCTTTTTTAGGCTACAGAAATTTGGCATAGAAATTTAATAAATAAATAAAAGTCGTAAAGAAGGCAAGTGATAATTCTTAGAATTTGGACAAATTTTCTATCTAGAGGCAGAGATGTTTATACTAATATCTGGAATTAAAAACCCTTCAGATAACACACATTTCATGATAGTTAACATTTTGTGGGAAAAAACTAATTATTAGCTTTTCTAAACGTAATGTTTCAGCATCAATAAATACACTCAATAACTTTTGTCCCAATATTTTATTTATTTATTTATTCAAATTTATAACCCGCTCCCTCTCCCCAAAGGGACTCGGGGCGGGGTACAGTCTAAACC
>JAOYMU010000001.1:99993562-100009880 GCA_025802295.1 Psammodynastes pulverulentus | reverse complement strand
TAGGATAGGATAGGATAGGATAGGATAGGATAGGATAGGATAGGGTAGGGTAGGGTAGGGTAGGGTAGGGTAGGGTAGGGTAGGGTAGGATAGGATAGGATAGGATAGAAAGAACAGAGCAGAACAGAACAGAACAGAATAGAATAGAATAGAACAGAACAGAGTAGAATAGAATCTTCTAGTCCAACCCCCTGCTTAGGCAGAAACCATGTACCATTTCAGACAAATGATTATCCAATCTCTTCTTAAAAACTTCCAGTGTTGGAGCATTCACAACTTCTGGAGGCAAGTTGTCCCACTGGTTAATTGTTGTAACTGTTAGATAATTTCTCCTTAGGTCTAGCTTGCTTCTCTCCTTGATTAGTTTCCACCCATTGTTTCTCGTCTTACCCTCAGGTGCTTTGGAGAATAGCTTGACTCCCTCTTCTTTGTGGCAGCCCCTGAGACATTGGACCATTGCTATCATGTCTCCCCTAGTCCTTTTTTTCATTAAACTAGACATACCCAGTTCCTGCAACTGTTCTTCATGTGTTTTAGCCTCCAGTCCCCTAATCATCTTTGTTGCTCTTCTCTGCACTTTTTGTAGAGTCTCTACATCTCTACACCACATTGTGGTGACCAAAACTGGATGCAGTATTCCAAATGTGGCATTACCAAGGCATTATAAAGTGGTATTAATACTTGTGATCTTGATTCTATCCCTCTATTAATGTAACCTAGAACTGTGTTGGCTTTTTTGGCAGCTGTAGCACACTGCTGGCTTATATTTAAGTGTTAGTCCACTAGGACTCTAAGCTCTCTCACAGTTACTACTATTGAGCGAGGTACCACCTATAATGTACCCGTGAATTTGGTTTTTCTTGCCTAAATGTAGAAGTACCTTTTTCACCATTGAATTTCATTTTGTTAGCTAGTGCCCAATGTTCAAGTCTATCAAGATCCTTCTGAATCTTAAGCCTATCTTCTGGAAGCATAGTTTTAGATTGCAGGTTATGTAGCTGAATTTCATTGAGTTCAGCTTTTTTCAATGGGACTTAAATTTATAAGATACGGATAGCAATAGGTCTATCTATGTAGGATCCGGTGTAGGCCTATCTAGGCCAGAGGTCTCCAACCAGTGGTCCGGGGACCACTGGTGGTCCGCAAGAAAATTTTGGTGGTCTGCAGCGCACCCGGATGGAGGAGCTGTTCTAGGATGACGAATGGGCCAGTCCTGTGACTAGAATATGGG
Organism: Psammodynastes pulverulentus; assembly: GCA_025802295.1. Taxonomy (NCBI): domain Eukaryota; kingdom Metazoa; phylum Chordata; class Lepidosauria; order Squamata; family Psammodynastidae; genus Psammodynastes; species Psammodynastes pulverulentus. Next base: position 100,008,649 of record JAOYMU010000001.1, on the reverse strand, counting down.
ACCGGCCAGGCAGCTCGTGGTGGGGCTGGAAATCTCCGCCATAGAGGGAGGCATGTTCAACTTGCAACTTTGCAGGAGGTGCATTGTGCAAGGAATGGTGCAGCCCTTGCCGGCCGGAAAGAGAGATGAGAGAGAGAGAGAGAGAGAGAGAGAGAGAGAGAGAGAGAGAGAGAGATGACAGATCCCGATGTTTTATTTTATGTGGGAAATGGGTCCAAATGGCTCTTTGAGTGTTTAAGTTTGCAGAAATAGGCGGCCAAGCTAAGTGCCTGAAAGACCTCAGCGAGCAGCACGCTGGATTCCTATTAGTGGTCCGCGGGATTTAAAAGTATGAATTTGGTGGTCCCTGAGGCCTGAAAGGTTGGAGACCCCTGATCTAGACAATACTCTGTCTCCTATAAGAGGCGCACAAGTAGAAGATCAAGGTAGCCCTTCTCTCCAGTGGCTGCTCCTGTGCATTTAACATGCAGAGGCAAACTGACCTCTTTCTAGTAGTAACATCCAGGCATCAAAGTTAGTTAGTTGCCACAGATAGACTTTTTCTTTAGGATTTGGTTTAATCCTCTTTTAATATCACTTAAACTATAACACAAGTGCCTTAGGTAACTGCAATCCTGTACACACTTATACAAGAACCTTATTTCTCAATAGAAATGTTTAGGGCTATTACCTTGACAGCCATTGGTGCATTTTTGAGTCACCTGGATTGTGCCCAGCATTTTCCCTAAGTGAAGCTCTTACACAGAGGAGTGCAGTTGGCGTTCATCCAGACCTTTTGAGATGCTTCTCGGAAATCTTCAAAAGGTTTACCAAATTTTTATATTTAAGTCCAAAAAAGAAATGATTGAACGTAGGTATAGAGAATAATCAATTAATTGTATTTAATTTTAATTACATGGGAAACAAACTTGTGTTTTGCCTTGGTCACATTTCCTATTTGTTAGGATGCAACATCAGATACGGCCTGCCATCAAAAGGCAAAATGTGTTTCTTGCTCCTCCCACCAAACATTATGCACCCCTGAAGGGTTGAAAAGCAGATTATTATGTGAAAATAGACATTGAGATTTGTTAATTGTGTATGAACATAGCCTAAGAATATCAAAATCCAAATTCTGAAATCCTTCATCAGGAAATACAGTCAATAATATTAATCTAAACACCAAACAAGCAACTTACAAAGAACTTTCTATTATTGGGATACCATTACTAAAATATTTCCTGTGGTAATTATTTTTTCCGGGTTTTTGTTGTTAATATCTTGGGTATCTGGAAATCTGGGGAAAATGCCTTGCAGATTTTAATGCATGTATCAATACGTACAGAGGAAAATATATGGAGTTATTTTGGTATTTATCCATCCATTTTTCTAGGTAAAACCTACTCACTGAGTTAGCCTAATGATTTATTTTTGTGATTGCCACTACATGATATAAATCTTAGTTCCTTTCCAGAAATTAATGATGGTTTTGTTTTGAAGAGTTCAATATTTCTTTTTTTTTTTTGTCTTTGTGCATGCAAGCATCTCAGCCTTCAGCTCTATGGGAGGTCGAGGCAGGGGCAAGTGATACATTGTGTGTAATGTGTGTCATTATGAAAAACCCACAATTTAGTACTTATGTCAAACATCAGAAAATCAGTGCATAAGAGGTTGAGAGTTTTTCATGATGTCACCAGGTGGATGTCATCATTTTTACACTATCTCAGTTAGCTGTGGACACCTACATTCGCAGCTGTCACTGCTTTTGAGTTAGTATAAGCATACATTTGTGCTAGATGTAACTGGAAAGACTGTCTCTTCTAAAAATTGACTGACTTTGGTCATTAAAAAAAAATATGTTGCCATTTGATTGTGGACAACTCTAATTGATCAAAAGACTTTTAACAGCTTAATCGGAAGGCATTTCAACAGAAAGGTGTTTGTGCTAATCAATGAATTGGATCTACACCCCTGTAATTTCAACCTAGTCTAGACATGGATGAAATTGACAAGATCCTGTCAGTTTCCACGTCTTTTCCCTAGGAAATCAGTGCAAACACAAAGGGCTTGTACCGGAATGTGTATACACGTGTGACATTTTTATTTCTTGTTCTTATTGTTTCACAGTTGGCAGAGGTAATTCTTATTGTGGATAAATTCCAAACTGCTTTGGAGGAATTGCAAGTAGAAGTGATAGCAGCATAGAAACATCCAAAACAAAGAATTGGGCCAACAATACAATCCTAGACCTATTTTCTTGGGAAATAATTATGAGTTTCAGTAGAGTGAACTCCAATGTTAGCATGAACAGGGATTTCTGCTAATGGGATGTATCTGCCTATCTGCAATATGCTTAAAAGTTACACCCTACAGTGTTTTTCTTTTGTGTGTGAACTCATCCAAATATGTGGCAGAGAATTGGGAGAATCCATGAGGTGGACAAGGGAAGCTGCTAGGTAGAGGAAACATGAACGGACATTTAACACACTTTAAAAGTTGAGAGATACCAGAAGGATGGACAATTCACAGGTGCACATTGCACACCCAATGCACAGTTGAGTTTAACAGGTGTGCAGCTTTCAGAGAAGGGCAGTAGAGGTCCCCAAGCCCCAGTTTGCAACTGGGCTGCACAAACAAGCGAAGCCCCATCCGTGGGATGCAGGCAGCACCCAAAACCATGCACCCTCCGGTCCATGGAAACCAGTCCTGGTGCCCAAAAGGTTGGAGGAGGGGGCGCTGACTTACAGGATATGAGTAGCTTCTTAGTGATTTAAGCAGCTCATTTAGCAGGCAACATATACAGTATCTCTGAAAATTGTAGTGATAATCAAGGTATGTGAACCTAACAGAACCTCCTTGTTGTAAAGTCCCATCTTTACAAAGTATACAAGTCCACTGTCTTTTGCCTGCTCCTTCTGTGTTTCTCTCTGTTTTTCTATTCTTTCATTTCTCAAATTCCAACAGCCATTCCATCAAAGAATGTGGATCCTAGCATGATACAAATTAAAAGTCCGCTATTTCAGAGAAGGACATAGATATGCGTAGAGCCATTGTTATTATTTAGAGTATCCTTTATAGACTCAATTTAAAGTTTCAGTGACTTACGATGTCCCATCTAACTAAGTCCCATCTGTGATACGTGAACCACTGATTGGAAACCACTGCCCTATCTTATCCTGATTTATCTATCTCTGTGTTCCCTCACATCTCATTTATGCTACAATAAGTAAGCTGTATCATGCAGTCCAGACCTATACTTGGTTACTCAGAATGAATTCTGTGATCAGCAGAGCTTCCTCCAAGTCCCCAGTAAGTGGGTTTAGGATGTGATGATGTTACCTATGATGTTGCATAATGAAATTATCTGCAAGAAAACAACCACTCTCAGAGAGAATCCCAGATTTTCAATACTTCAGCAACCACATCCAGTCATTTTTCACTTGCTTACTTATTAGTAGGAATGGTTTAATTTTATTTATTGATTCATTTGAATTTATTAGCTGCCCAATTCTATTGGACTCTGAAAATTCAACTTCATGAATGTTGTAATGCACTCTTGAACTTTAAAACAGATATTTAGCCTGGTTTCATTTTTTCTACGAGTTAAAAACTTAACAACAGCTTCTGATCACATTTCATAATTTCCTTGATGTCAGTTCTGGAGGTTTCTATGTGCATGTTTTTTAATTGTGCAGTAAACTGAATCTAACCCTTCTACAGTTCAGGAAAGCTTTTAGTTGAATGGCTCAGGAGACAGACTGATTGCCTGTTATGTTTTGTGGAGATGTCTCCAGAGAGAAGCATGTTAGATCCACATTAAATTGAAAGTAATATATGAGGGGCTATCACAGCAGGCATATGCTCAAAATAGCTTCAGATTCCTATAGAAATTATAGGAGAGGAACCACAACCTGTTTCCACATCTGGAGCAGCCCCCTTTCTCTCTCACTTACTTCCCCTTCCCCCCAGTGACTTTCATTTTTTAATGTTATCTTGGAAGAAAATGCAGCTCACTAGCACATAATTCTCTTGTTGCATCTTTAAAAGTCTATCTCTGAAACCATTCTATAACATACAGTGGAGGATGATTTTAATTATCTGTCTCTCTCTTTCTCTCTCTCTCTCTCTCTCTCTCTCTCTCTCTCTCTCTCTCTCTCGTTTTAGTGTATGCTGTTGTAATATACTGCAAATGCCTTTCTTTATCCCTCCACTCTTTTATTACTGTTGGTCTTTTATGATTCTTCACTTGCGTTGATTTTGATGGCACAAACTTGATTGATTTCCTGAGATTCACCCACATTTAGAGTTCTACCTCTCTCAATGAGAAATTGAAATAGTTGGAATAAAATAAATAAAGGTCGTAAAGTATCAATTGATATACTAAAACAAAACAGGAGCATTAAAAATGGCTGTCCCCCCCCCCCATGCTAGTGATGCCAACAAATAATATTGGTAAATATCTCAAGTTTCCGTTACTTGTCTCAAAGGCAGCTGGAAAAAAAAAAGGAAGAAAGGGAGATTTTGTTAGTGTTCTTTTCAGATACTCTTTTCCTTAGGGATTTTCCTTGTGGTATTGTGACATTTTAAACGTACATGAAAAATAGGAATCTGTGAGCCAAACTGGTTATGGGGTTTTTTTTGGTCATAGAACTGTCCTCACATCCAGTTTCTGCTGCTCAGAGTCATCTTGCCTTGCTAAAAAGCTCTAATATCATTTCTAGATAGTCCTTGACTTACAAACATTTTTTTAATGGCTGTTCAACATTACAGTGGCATTGAAAAAAAGCGACTAATGATCATTTCTCACACCTATGAGTGTTGCAGCATCCCACAGTCACACTTTGGGTTAGGGGTGGGATTCTATCGGTTTGACTACCGGTTCGGTGATTGTGCACTTTGCGCACACGCACAGCTATTCAAAACCCAGATGAGGCGCCTCTCAGCTGATTAGCATGGCAATCCGCTTTGCTGCACCAATCAGCTGAGAGGATAAAGAGAAGAAAAGCACAGGGGCAGGTGGGCGGGCCCAACATCTGATCATTGGAGCAATGATCCCAGTTGATCGTCGGAGATACTGGTTCGCTCGAACCAGTCCGAACCGGTAGAATTCCACCCCTGCTTTGGGTGTTTGGCAACCAGCATGTAGCCCTGGGATTGTCATTTGCAACCTTCCCTGGGAGCTTCCAACAAGCAAAGTCAGTGGGGGAAGCCAGATCCGCTTAATGATCTCTTGCTTTACTTAACAGTTGTAGTGATTTGCTTAACAACCATGGCCCAAAAAGGTTATAAAATGGGGGCACCACTCATTTAACAACCACCTTGCTTGGCAGCAGAAAGTTTGGGCCCAATTGTGATATTGCAAGTCGAGCACTATCACTTGCCCTTCATGAAGCATGATTCTATGGAAAACTAGTTTCATATCAACACAAAATTTGAAAATCTGCATGACATTGCTCTCCTTCCCAAATGCATATTCATATCTCAATTAATTCAATAACAATGCAGTTGTTAATTATTACCATGAGGATTATCCTCCAAACAGACTTTTCCGATGGTGGTTCTTTTGAAGCTTAAAAGGGCTCTTTTCCACAGATGTGAACTTGATGTTGTTTCCAACTCTGTCTTCTGAAATATCTCCTCCCCAGTCATCTGAAAATGCAAGAACTACCTAGTAATTCTCTCCAAGTCTGGTGACACCTGGAGAAATATTCCCATAACAAACAAATCAGATTTTTGCCAGATGTTTCCATCCTTTAAATCAATAAGAAAGAATGTGGTTCACAGAAGACCTCAGATTGCTCACGGAGAAGTGATTTTAATCCTCCAATACCTTCCTGTCCAAGATAGGTTACACACATCTCATCTCTGCTTAACTCAGCCAAAAGAAAGGAAGCCCATATATTATATGTTTTAAAAACATATTTAAAACATACCTCTTATCAGATGTATTCAGAATTTCAGATAAGACTGCATACATCTATACTTCTAATGAACTGCTGATAATATTATTTGCATTTACTAGTTATATTTTAAAATTTTGCTAGTTTTTCTTAGGGTCTTTTTTGTCTTGCAAAAATAAAGGAGGGAAATAAAGAAAAAAAAAACCCTAAACATACTGTAAGTCTGTGCATATCTCTACAGATATAAACTCTACTGAAGTCAACTGGATTTATTCCCACATAAGTAATATTGGGCACATAGCTTACAGCGTTAGGATCACCTAGAGGCCTCCCAAATTTTAATTGTGGTTCCAAAGCCTTCTCAAATATTACCCACCAGTTTGTAAGTTATAATGTGACACGATAGTTGTTAAACACGCGGGGAATAATCATGGCAATAATATTAAATTAATTTTGAATTAAATGTAATCAATTTAAGTTTCCATTTATGGAATCTTTATCATGATTCTATTCTTTTTTTTTTTAAAAATTGCATTCTCCAATATGCAACTCAAAAATAAGATCAGCCTCAGAGGTTTCAGCCTAGAGAAGTATGCGAGAGGCTCCTCCTTCTTTCCACCCTGTGAGATGCTATTTATTTCCAGCATCATATCTAGCAGCACCTGTAAAGCTGTGATTTCCAGCCTGATGTCCCTGACTTGCTATTGCACCCAACACACAGCAGGGGAAGGGTGAGAGGAGACAGAGGGCTCCTGAGAGGGTTTTTCCCCCTTTATTTTTGGTAAAAGAAAAAAGTTGCATGGACTGGTCAGGTGATTACATTCAAGTTATGTGAGGAAATTATTTCTCGTACAGATTCTCTTGGATAGGTATCAAATGTAGAAGGAGTTTTTAAAGGATCTTGAAATACAAATTTTAATAGGGAACATAAAGGTGAATAAAGGGACCAAATACTTTGGACCTATAAACGAAGTCAGTTTTCAAGGAAGATAAAGATGGCCTCCCTCAATAGAATAAGAGAAGCTAATAAACGACAGAAAGCAATGCCTGGAGTAGTTCATATCTCTGTACTTCTGGTAAATATTTTCCTTCTTTTGTCTGTCATATCTACAACCATGACTGAATTGATGCCTAGTCATTGGATCCTTGTTGAATGCCAGGTTGGTGTATAACAAAGCTGGCTTCATTCATGATCTTATTGTCAAGGTTCTGACTGACGAACCCCACCAAAAGCAAACACGGCTGAGACAATCCAATCTCTTAATGCAAAATTTTAATGAGTGCATCATATTGGCAAAGGTGAGGGCAAAACCAGATCTAACTATTCCCTCGCAACCCCACATAGTTAAAATTAACATTTTCCCTCCCCCCATATTAGGCGAAGTTATATTGTCCGATGGAGACTCCAGGTATTGTGAGAAATCTTTTTCAGCTCTGGTAAACATCTGCTGAAACGTCCTTGATTCCCAGGGCTGGTATCTTGATATTTGGAGCTTTGTTCTATCTACCCCTTCCCTCCCACCATAGTCTGTCGGCAAGTTGAAAAGTGAAAATAGTTGCTACAACAAAAATAAAATATTGCCATTTGAAGCTTAACACTTATCTTGGATGAGGATCCTAAATTGGCATGCTTAAATGAGAGCTGTGTAGCCCCAGAAGGGGTCTACTTTTCTAGAATTATGCCCACTTGGATTTTAGATTCTGCATCAGCTAAGATCCTAGGGAAAGATGGGTTTTGTGTTATTTGAGGTTCCAGCCATTTTTGATACCATCAACCATGGTATTGTTCTATATCAATTCTGGAAGTTGGGACCTGGTGTCACTATTTCATGGCAGTTATTATTCTGCCTTTGGGGCTGGTTTCAATCAATGTTGGTTTGTGGGTAGAGGATACGCTTTAGTCCTCCCTTCATGGAGTTCTGCAAGGCTTGTTTCCTCTCTGGTTCAACTACATGAAACCTCTGGGTGCTATAGATTTCAGATGCCATATTATCAATATACTGATTATATCTGTTGACTCCAGGCCAACCAAATGAGATTGATGACATTTTACTTTGGTGCTTTGGAGGCTATGTGGGCCTGCATAGAGAGGAACTGATTCCAGCTCAGTCCTACCAAGACCAAGTAGATGTATGGACCACATGGATATGGGAAAAATTACATATCTAACCTTGGACAGGAATGTACTTCCCTTTTCAAGAATGGTGAGCATTCTGAAAATCTTCCTCAATAAGCAAGTGGCAGCTCTGGTCAGGAAGGATTTTGCACGCCTCCATTTGGTATACCAGTTATGTCCTTTCCTGGGCCAGGATGCCTTTCAGATAATCACTCATGCCTTAGTGACCTTGGAACTTGACTTTTGCAACGTGCTCTACATGGAGCTGCCTTTGAAGACCGCTCAGAAACTTCAACTGGTGCAGGATGCAGTGGCCTAATATGTTCATGTAACACCTCTGCTTTGCAAATTACATTCGTTATTAGTGTGCTTCTGAATGTGATACAAAGTGTGGGATTATGACTTACATGGCATAGGTCCTAATTATCTGAAGAACTGTTTATCCAGCTGGTATGAGCTGACAGGGTTGGCAGTGAGAATTAAACAGTGTCCATCTGTTGGGACCCAGGAAGCATGGCTTCTCTGTAATAGTACCTGCTCCTGATAGTGTTCTGAAATGCTTCAAAGATCTGAATGTTCTCCAAGAGCTTGTGTTAGATGGGTGGGAAAATGTTTGAGGGATGTTTGAGGGAGTAGGAGCTGGTAGCTGGAGTTGCCATCTGTTCTTGCTCTTTATTCCCTTTCTTATCCTTTGTTATTATGTTGTATTCCTTATATTTTATATTTTGTATGGTTTGATTGCACACCACCCAGAGTCAGTTTGGAGTTAGATGACTAATGACTGATCAGTTCAATATTCCTCAATCTGCTGCCCCTGAGGTAGACTTGATTTGTATCCCCACATAGTATGCCTAACCAGCAAGACCAGTGCATCTGGTGGGCACCAGGTTGAGAAAGATTACAGCATTTGTTTATGTTATTTTAGATAATGCTGTCTTACATTGAAAAGTCTTGTGCTTATTTAATGGACGACTGTTGCCACTGTTGTTGAAAAACCAGGTTGCCTTAATTTAAGTCAAGCCTGCGCTAAGTAAGGTGGGACAGACAAATGAGTGGGGGTAGATAAATTTGATTTAATCTACCTTTTAATTCATGTTAGATTAATTACACTCCATCCATCCATCCATCCATCCATCCATCCATCCATCCCTCTCTATCTATCTATCTATCTATCTATCTATCTATCTATCTATCATCTATCTAAAGTAATCTGTGTAGGTAATAATTTCCCCCTTATCCCACATAAAACATAAAATTCAGTGGCAACTTGGAAAGTCTGCATGCAGCCTTGGAATCTTACCTTATTAACCTCTACTTCAAGGTAACTGGAAGTGCTGCTTCTTTTTTTGCTAGGAGTTGAAACCTCCTATTCTACTCTTTTGCAAATCATCTTTGGTTATAAATGGTTTCAGGACTGCACAGAGCAAAATAATACTTTATGAGTAAACGGTTTCTAGCTTCAACAACCTGCTCACTGCTTAATAGATGTACTTATCAAAGTCAGAGATGGGCATTGCCTAATGCAGCTGCTAACTCATTGTCCATGAAGTAACATTACAGGTATCCTGAATTAAAGGGCACCGCAGTTCCCCCAGCAGTAGAATGGAATTGTATGTATGCACTGCTCACATATTGCTTGTATTATTTCTTTATATCTTAATGTGTTTTTTACTATTTTTTTTAAAATCTCATAGTAAACAAACTAAAAACTGTTTACTGTGGAATAAACAAACCAATATGTAGGATGAACATAATGCAGTAGAAGAGCTAGAGCACAGAATCTTAAGCCTGAAACTAGCAAAATGTTGGCAAGATTTTTAAGTCTTGGGCTTCTCCTCTCCCCTGCCACAAAGTACCTTAAATCCCTTAATTTAACCTATTCTTTTTGCTTAATTTCATTGTAAATACAATATATTCATGATGCATAAATATAGATCCTATACATGGATAGGAATTGTCTTTTGTGGATATAATAGTTTGGCAAAGTTCAATTTACCCCAGCTGTTACTGATATCTAACTCTGAAATCATAAGGTTAGTTAGCATTTTCTAATTCTGCTATATTTTTTATACTGGGAAAGGAGAGGAAGTGGGAGATTACATAATTGCTGCAGGATATCTGTTAACACTGTACAAATGGAAAGACGAAACTCTAAAATGTAATGTCTTTGTCTCAAGTCTTGTGGCTCTCCCTCTCTAACTTTGCTGTGAAGTATGTGGACAAAATATCCAGGCCTCTTTATGTACTCGATATATGTGCACATAAAAAAACCAGGATGAGCTTTGTGGCACAGCTGCGGCTACCATTTTGCCTTTTCTGACCACACCCTGTGGACACCCCTGAAACACAATCAAGGAAAACTTTCTCTTACACTGCTGGATTCCATTCTTATTTGCAGACTTCATATTATGTGGCTGGTCTCATCACTGAAGCAAAGCCAACTGTACAGAAGGCAAAACTATTATATATAAAAAATGTGTGGTAGTCCTATTTTGAGGAAAAAACCAGTGTCTGTCTGTCTGTCGGTCTCTGTGCATTTGTTGCTAGCAAGAATTTAGTCAAGCTATTAAGAGGAAGAGACCTCTGCCTCTCCCTTGGGGCCTCTCACTCATAGCACTTTGGGCAAGAAAAGGCTCAGTATCCCATTTGTAATAGCTGGATGTTGAAATTGTACAGGAAGGATTATTAGTATGCAGCCTAAGTGGATTCGGGGTTACGGCTGTAGAATTACTTGTCAGTTCCTTTCTCACCTAACAAAATACTAATATACTCTCATTTGTTCTGCAGGGACGATGGAAACATGGAGTTTAGCAAGTGCAATGAAAGAGAGAAAAGGCACTTGATCCTCTATGTCAGGGGTATCAAATTCAAGGCCCAGGAGCCACATCCGGCCTGTGGAGTACTTAGGTCTGGCCTGTGAGGCTGCCCTGGAAACAGCGAAGGACTGGCCCACGGTGCTTCTACCAGCGAAAATGGAGCTTAGAAGGGCTGCACATAGCCCTCCTGAGCTCCGTTTTCACTGGCAGAGGGTTGCAGGAGGTCATGGCAACTGAAAACGGAGCTCAGGAGCCCATTTTTCGCTGGCAGAATGTTCGGGCCTCTACAGGTGCCCCCAACCCGAGTGATGTCGAGCTGGCCATGGCCACCCCAGTCATGCCCACCCCAGCCCCACAAGGTCAAACACAACCCTGATGTGGTCCTCAATGAAATCAAGTTTGACACCCCTGCTCCATGTCATGCATAGTAATTTTATATGTTTAGCCCTATTTCTGAGACATTATCTGTTCAGTTACAATAGTAATAATATGAAGGAACTTTGAGACAGCGATGTGATGGAACACAGAGAATGGTAAAATAGTGAAGTTATTTTTCTAATGTATGGCTATGTCTTGAAAGTTTTACCATTCTGATCAGGGTTTATATGGCATCAGGCATAAATCCAGCATAATGTGCCCGGATACGTGTGAACACGCACTTTAACCTTACTCAGCTTTGAGAATCAATATTTTCCTTTTCCCCATATGTTCTTTTAAAACTTCTTTTTGTTTTCTTTCTACAGACCTAAGAGATGAATGATTAAGCACATTCAGAGATAAAGCCTTAAGACAGTGCTGTACACTATATTTTAAAAGAACAAAGGCAGCGTGTGTTTTCAGAGATGCTAACATTCAATACTTGTTCTTAATATAGAATAAGTTTTGTAGATGACAGAGTACACCAGGAACGGAAGTCATATTATGACAAACGTAACCTCTCAATTTCCGCTGGAACTGTGCTTCTCTTTCTGTAGAGGTTTTCTTTATTAAAGAGTCAATGCTTAATTCTGTTTCCCATTCTTCCAGATTTAGTTAAATTTGTATTTTTTTTCCTTTGCAAGCTTGTATTATATACTTGTGCCAACCATATGTTTGCTGCCGCCCAAAATGATAGTTTGTAATAATTCTGTTGCACTAAATGCACAGTTTGCATTTTGTAAGCATACAATAACAAGGAAAGGACTGGAATTAAAACTGCTATTATGGGCATGTCTAGAGTGTAGCCAGAATTGAAAAACTGTGAATTGATAGAATTGTCTCATTCCAAAAGGACCACATAGAGTTAAAACAAAGGTACTGAACTGGATATTCAAATGTATCAGTAGCTTATACTGTTAATCTAAAAAAGGAAAAAATTACATGTTTGATAAATCATATGGTAGTTTATGGTAGAATAAAATATAGGCTTACAGAATTATTTTTATATGATGCAGAGTAATAAGCCTATAAAATAGTATTCAAGCATAATATCATTGTTTGAATCCATTTTCTGAAATTGACTAGAAGTAGATCCAGGACAATCAAAGTATTTCTATAATCCTTTTGGTAAATACATCTCTTAAGCACTGAAATAGGATTACAGTATATTATTTAGAATATCTCTCATCCATTCTATGAGGAAGGCTATTTAACGGTTTCCTTTAAAGGGTGAGAGAACAGATGAAAATGTTCTGCTAAGCATGGATGCCCAATCTAAAGCTATTTAAATCCATATCCTTTTAAGTAATTAAATAACAACAAATATTACTGCTTTTCTCAAATGATTTTTTAACTTTTGTGCCGTCTTATACTAATTCCATGATATATGGGGGGCACAGTTTGTGATTAACGTAAGACGTGAACAGGGGATCTTCGCTCACAGCTGTTATTTTGAAATATTCTGGTTTTCTTGCTACTATTTTAGGGCACAAAAATGCAGACCAGACAGGCATGAATACTAACCTTCTGTTGCCAAGACAGCCTTAGATCTCCTCCTCCTCCTCCTCCTCTTCTGTGTTTGTCCTCCACCCACAAGTTTTCTGTCCCTTGTTGTTTACAGGAGCTTCTGTATACTTTTGATTTTACAATTTATATGGTGGGAGGAAGACCTGATTCATGATTCCTATTGGCTTTTTGATCACCTTGACCAAGGAAAACCCTTCCAAAGTTCTCAAAATTAGGCAAAATTTTGCCAAATTAGTACAATGTACTCCCAATAAAACCATGCCAGAAAAGCTTATCGTGTCTCATTGTAATGTTTTACTGTTTTCAGATTTAGGAGTGTAGAATAATAGTTTAGCTCTGTGCAAAATTATGATAACATCTTTGCGAGACAGCAACATGGCACTACAGAAGATGTCCTTGGGCTGAAATCATAGGCAGAATTTTGAAAGGGTTAGATTTGAGATTTCATGTGTCATATTTTCCCAGCTCCTCCTAGGTCAGTCTTCCCCACAATGATTTCCTGATTCCTAAATGTCTTGATGTTTTGAACTGTTGGAACTACAGATCCAGTCCCTCTGAAACAAAAGTCTGTTCTAGATGATCATGGCTCTTTCTTAGTTAATTACACATTACTATGGCTTTAAAAAAAAATACTATCCACAGTCCAGGTACCTCTCTCTTTGGTCCAGGTATTCAACAGGCTAACTTTCCATCTGGCCACCGTAGGCATTAGGTTGTACTATCTGGGTTAGGGTAAAGGGGATCGGTACATTCCCCTCCCTGTCTTAGTGGATTACGTTGCATCAGATTCAGCTTCTCCTTCCCCTGGAAATCTGTGGGCTCATTTGGATTTGAGTCAGCTTGTTTCTTTTGTGTTTCTGGTCTCCTGTTTCAAAGCTTGATTGGCATTTTCTGTTGTTATTTGTGGCGTGTTTTTCTCAGACTGTCCCTGTGTGATAACCTCTACTCTGGAGCACTGCTGGTTTATTAGACCCATCACTCATGGGTCAATTTGAGTTTGTAGTATGTTCTGTCATATTTATTTATTTATTAGCATAAATGCTATATTGGCACATAGCTGTAAGAAGCCTGCATGCCAGTGCCTTCGTGGTGGTTGGAATGGGGGCTCTGCTCCTTTTTACATGGCAAGATTATTTTCAAGCAATCTTCATATATCTCACTAACCAATATGGTACAATAACATTCCCGCTATTGGACTGCCAGCTGCTATCAGTGGTATGTGATTTTATGGGAAGCCAAAGCATCTGCTTAAGGTATCAGAAGCTTGTCTTGTTGTTATGCTACCTTTCTAGTTAAAAAGATATCCTGAATTCTTCTTCTCCTAATTGGCAGGATAAAAGGCCAGACAGAGGAAACAGTAGAGTTGAAAACATTTTATCCACTGTGTACGCAATTTCATGATGCGATTAGTGAGGATTCAAGCATCTATTAGGAGCTCTATAAAAAAATATTGTGGCAAATATTTTTCTTTCTTAATTTTGCCTCCCAGTCTGCTACTATTATTAGCAGTACTCCTAATAGTACTCCTCCTCAATTCCCTTATTGGGGAAATGCTTTGTAGCTCTTGATTTCATCTCATATTATTAAAGAGAAGACAAATTAATGTGCCTGATAAACAAAGGAGCAGAGAAAATCTTTCTTGATTAAGTCAGTAACCATGATAGGAGAATTGATGGGAAGTCCAAACATCTGAGGAGTGCTAAGATGCTGATCTTTGAATTATGGATATTATCGTCGTGAAATATGATAATTTATTTCTGAACAATGCAATACATACATTAAATTGGAGCTAATGTCTTTTGGCTGACAGCTTTCTCTGCTTGTGATCTGAGTCTGGTGCAGTAAATTAAAAGTGCAGGAGGCCTGCAACCTGGTGGACTTTGAAGTGTTTGTTAGCTTGCCCAAAGCAAAACCATTTTCCTAGCAAGGCAGAATAAACCCTATTCCATCAAAACAGGATTAAATCTCTTCCCACTCTTTTCCAGCCTACCCTGGAGCCTTTAAAACTCAGGCTGTGTTAACAGAGCAACCAAGAATGCTGTTGACACCTACTAGAATGCAACACTGGCAACGTAATCCTTGCCTGCCTTAATAATGGACGCAGGATCATTTGGGAAGTGGAGCTATGGAGGCAATCAAAATACACTGCATCTACATGTTCCCCTATACAAGTGTAGCTGTGGATATGTCTTCAGAAATAGTATATACTTGACAGGAGAGATGAACTGAAAGATCAGAAGTTAGGATTAAAGGGTATGAAAGATGCACAGTGTAGTTGTCCCCAAGGTACTTTTGCAAGAGGAAGCTGGTCTTGTTTTTTTCTTTTAATAAG
>JAOYMU010000001.1:99871522-99889471 GCA_025802295.1 Psammodynastes pulverulentus | reverse complement strand
TTTATTGTTGTGACCCGCCCCGAGTCCCGTGTGGAGATGGGGCGGGATAGAAATCCAATAAAATGAAATGAAATGAATGAAAGAAAGGTTTAAATTGGATAAAAAGATTTATGAGCTTCATGAATGAATTGGAAATCTTACTGTGTGGAAGGGATAAACATTGTCAGCATTCCAAGTAAAAACCTCCAAATTAAAAGATTCTGAGAATGTCATCTTCTCAAAGATCCATTTTATTAGAGATGTCATATTGACACATCTGAGGAAAACCCAAATCTGAGATTTCCGGATTTTCCCCTCCCAAAAGAGAATGTATTTGTCATAGGTGTGGCTCCTAAACCTCTCCTATAAGGAGAGACTTGACAAATTAAATAAATAAATAAATAAACAAACAAACATCTACATAGGATGAATCTTTTTAACATGAGAGTAATCCACTTCTTCTCTTGTTGGAAGAACTACTATAAGCTCTCAAGGCCTTTAGCATTAAACATGGGGCAACTCATTCACTCTCAAGCTTTTACAAGTAGTAGAAACTTTTTTGAACCTGGTAAAATGAGCTTCGGGGTCTTCTATGCTGAGTGGGAAATTCCAAACTCAGGAAACTGACTCAACAAGGCAAAAAAAGAGAAACACCTGAGGAAATCATCTCCGCAGCCTTCTCATTCTTCCGTTTCACATTCTCCATTGTTCAGAATCATCCTGACAGCGTGTAGTTCAAGCTCAGCCTGAGCTGCCTTACTAGCTGCCTTCCGAGGCATTTATTCTCTTATTGGATTGTGGTGCACTGCCCAGAACCGCTTCCTGTGAGATGTCTGGGCATATAAATGGGATTAGCTAATCAATCACTGAAGACACATCAACATCAACAACCGTAACAGGCCTAGCCTAAACTTGAGGTCGTTGGGGCCATCTGGATCTCCAGGGAGGCTCTTCCACAAGGCAGGGGATGCCAGAGAGAAGGGCTGTTTCCTGGGTCCAGCGGGATGATATGGTTTCATCGAGAGGATGCCAAGAATCTCCCTCTACTAGCCCTGCTCTGGGCCACATTGGATGCCAGAAAATTAATGACTTAACCCACTCCACTTTCTGACCGATTCTCCAGACACACTTAACCAAGGACTATAGAGTATCAAACAAATTGGACAAGTTTTATAGATGGTGGATTTTATTAGATTCACTTGCCTAGATCAGTTCAACAGCTTTCATAGGTTTTATATCCAAAAATGTTATGCCATCCTAATTCTACCTATTTCTAAAAATGTACATATTTTGCTGGATTTTACACATTGGTTCCTGACCACAATCATCTTCTGGCTTCTTTTATTATGTAGTTCCACCTTTACAAATAAATAATGGCTTTTCTCCAATGAAGAAAAATATCTACTTTTTAAAAAAATTGAAATGTCCTAACAGTAGAACTCAAAGTCAAACAATTGATGAGTATAGTGAATAAAAGTGATTTTTCAGGAATTTTGTTCTGGTTTTTGAACATTGTAAGAGAGGAAAAACCCCACCCATCTCTTCATAAAGGCAAACCAGAAACAACTGTATCCATGTTGAGGATGGACATTCAGACTCATGCCAAAATTCTCTCTTGGGACCGGAATGTGTGGAGAGATTTTCTAAGGGATGTGTCAGGGAAACACTTGTCAGAAATCATGTAGGGTCTCCTGCTTGGGCGGGGGGTCAGAGTAGACGACCTACAAAGTCCCTTCCAACTCTGATTATCTGTTATCTGTTAACTTGACCAACTGCCATGATGCTGTAATACTGTAATGCTGTAAGGATGATGCAATGGTAGGAATGAGATATTTGGGAGAAATGATGGTTGGGAGAAAGTTCTCCAGTATCACTCCTGGGCTCATTTTCACAGTTTCCCCCCATTTGTGACTCCTCCCATTGGGCACCTACTTGTTGACTCGCTCCGAGTTTAGAGAGATGCTGTATCTCCTTGTGGCCATTATCCAAATCATAGTGATTGATTTATTCTCTTGGTGCTAAATCTCAAAAGACATTTCAGATAGCTTTCAGATGTCAGACAAACACAGCCATAACATGCTTCCACTTTGATATATCAACACCTTGTTGGCTGCTCTCTTTGCACTGGAAAACCTTGGGGGCATAAATGGCTCTGGAGAAAGAGAGAACCTTGAAAGAGCTTTTATGACAGGCAGGGAGGTTGCAGATGTGAAGGATTGCACAGACTCTATCAGGATTAGGAAACCTCTGGAGCTTCTGTCTTGGAAGAGGGCTTTGCTTTCTTCCACCTCTTCCTACCCCTGTGTCTTCAAAGCAAGGCTGGAGGCTCCATCAGGAACACAAGTCATGTTGCTGCTGCTTCTGCTGCTCCTGCTGCCCCAGGAAGTCCTGCCCAGTCTCACAGCCAAATGCTTCCTGACTCTGAAGAGGGACGAGGTGCACCCACAGAACTATTACAAGCCAGGAGAGTTTCTCATTGGGGGTATTGTCTCTGCAACGAGGATGGTGATTCTACCAATAAGCTTCAACAAATCTCCTTTGACTCACATATCTCTGTAAGTCAAATTTCATGCACAGACCTAGAGCCTCTCCATTCCACCCTGAGTTGTAAAGTTTTAGCTGCCTCTCTTACGATGAAGGATCTCTTTGATCTGCTAGTTTCTCTCTCTTTCTCTCTCATTTCATTCTTGGTTCGTTCTTTTCAGCTGATGAACCTGCTTTGAAATTCTCAAATCAGTAATCAGTAAAGGTCTTCTCTTTTTCTTGTATTCATACTTTCTTGTTTCATAAGCACAACCTACTAGTAGAGCAAAGGTTCCACATTCATCCTCAATGTGAGCAAAGATTTTTTCTCTTCCTAGCTGCTGATTGACCTGTTGTTGTTTATAACTGGTTTCCTGGGCATCTGATATTTTTGACTTTATTGGCAAAATTTCTTCAGTGTATTTCTTGTATTTAATTGCATTTTTTCTGTTTTCTGTATTCAGTTTACATAGGATAAGAAACGTTTTTTGAAATAAAATGATGTATTCTTGGTACAGGAGATCTGATAAGTTGACACAACAATGCAAAGAACTTGACAGGGTAAAAATTGTGAAGAAACTAGAATTCTTTTTTTTACTGGGACTTCTGAGCAAAGAATTCGTTATGTTTATAAATGTGGCAAGATTATTGTATGCTCAATGATGGAAGAATTATGGAATTCTCACAGTGGAGGACTAGATGGTGAAAAACATAGAAATTGCAGAAATGAAAAAATATCTGTTGAAAAGAAGGTGGAAAATCAGGTTTTTCTCTTTTCTTTTCTTCCTCTCTCTATTTTTTCATTCCTTTTTTCTTTTGATTAATATTTCATTTTCTTAAACAATTCTTTATAAATATAAATCTTAAAAAGAATTAGAGAAAGCTAACAATAACTAGACTAACTCAGAAATAATATGCATTCAGTACCTAAAAATCAAAGAAAAATGGAAAGAATCCCAGTTAGCTGGATTAAAAATACAACTGTTTTAAATTTAACAGTTAAATAAAATGTTGCTTCCATTGATTGTATCCTGATACATTCATACATTCAGGAAAGCATCATCAGAGTACTGGAAAATGCTATCCTTCCTTTTTGCAATCCAAGCGATCAACAAGAATCCCAACATTTTGTTCAATGTCACCCTGGGATACAACATCTATGACAATTATTTCGGACCACAAATGACCTCAGAGGCTTTGCTGGACCTGCTCTCTGAGGGGGAGGCCAATGTTCCCAACTACCGCTGTGGGAGGCAGAGAAGCACCGTGGCTGTTCTTGAAGGGGCTGGTACTGACATCTCCATCCAGGTTTCAACCATGTTGGAAACGTATAAAATCCCACAGGTGTGTCTTTGTTGTGAAGACCAATTTTAGACATGCAACTAAAAGCCAGAGTCGCAAATGAAGAAAACAGTTCTATTGAGGGAATTGCATGAAGTAAGGATGAAGGTTCTATCAAATGGTAGAGAAGGATCGAAGCAGACCATCCACAATCTGGCACACTCATAATGCAGAATGTGCATCTCTGCTGGCTATTTGCAATGGTCAAATGCTTCACTGAAGAGCTGCGGCCGCTCAGTGGTTAGAATGCATACTGCAGGCTATTTCTGCTGACTGCCGACTGCCTGCAATTTGGCAGTTCCAATCTCACCAGGCTCAAGGTTGACTCAGCCTTCCATCATTCCGAGGTGGGTAAAATGAGGACCTAAATTGTTGGGGGCAAGAGGATGATTCTGTAAACCACTTAGAGAGGGCTGTAAAAGCACTGTGAAGTGGTATATAAGTCTAAGAGCTTTTGCTATTGCTATTGAAGTGAGAAGAGAGGCAAAGTAAAAAGAATGACCAGGAGTGGAACAATTCCTCCATTAGGGCTAGATTTTGTTTTTATGGTCTCCAATAAAACAAAGTTAACCTTTCTTTTTTCATTTTCAGATCAATCATGGTTTTGACTCCCAGGTGGTGAGTGATGAAAATCCTTCCTTCTACCCAATGCTCCCAGCTGAAGGAGCCCAGTACCCAGGGATGGTGAAGCTGGTCCTCCATTTCAGGTGGACCTTGGTGGGTCTCCTCGTTCCAGACACTGAGAATGGACAAAGGTTCATGAGGACGATGACTTCCCTGCTGGTCAAGAATGGCATTTGTCCAGTTTTATCACAAACCTTTTCCCCAGCTTCTCGGGAAGCAAAGATAAAGTGGCCTTTATACTTCAGTTGGAGAATGGTGAATGTCTTTATTTATGGTGCAGACTCGAGTTCAATCAACATAGGGGTGATGCTTGTGAATTCAGTATTTGAAATGCTTACGGAACCTCCTAGAGGAAAAGTCCTGCTCACCACAATCCGCTGGGACTTCACCATTTATTTGGAAAAACAATCTTTTCCGGTCAAATACATCCATAGCATATTTTCCTTTCCTATGAGAAAAAACAAATTGCAAAGTATGGTAGGTATTCTCTTATGAAGCACTTTACAGTGACCTCCTTCCTGTGTTCCTACACCAACAATGCCTTTTGGGTGAAAGTCTGGAGTCGGTGCAGGGAGAGGGAAGATCTGGCCAGTCTTAAGGAAGAGGAGATGGATCCAATCCTGTCTCGGGACAACTATTTCATTTACAACACAATCTGGGCTGTGGCACGGGCCTTCAATGCAGCTTATTTATCCAGGTCCAGGCACACATTTGAAAATGGCAAAAACATGAAAACTCCAAAGCTTAAGGCGTGGCAGGTACTTATTTTCTATTGCACAGCTCTCCGCAGCAGCTGAGAATCTATGTTACAATTGTAAGAACCTGACAATAGTTATACTGTATTCTAAATATAAAAATTACATTAAATTCCAGTCTTCCACTGTTCTCCTTTCTGCAATTCATTTCATCCTGCTCATTTCTTTTCCAATTTCTTTTTACACGCTTCTTTGTAAAAATATTAGTCTTCCATCTCTTTCTTCTTTGACTCTTTTTTTTTACATTACCATGTCACACACAATCTGAAAAAATGTGTTTTGTATTATTAAGCTATCTAACATCTCTGATCCTCTCACTTCCTGGGCTTTGCCCAGAGGGGGTCTCATTCTTTGGCTAAGGGTCCCTTCCCTGGCTCAAAACTCTCAGTAGAAGCCTCTTTTGGCCAGGAAGCTAAGCAGGCTAAGGTCAGCTGAGAAGAAGAAGGGTTGGATTGGAAAAGTCTAGAATCAACAAGAGTGAAGAGTATTCCACAAAATATTCCATAGATGTTCCATAAAATTGAAGAAGGTGACCTTAACTGGTACAAGAGATCATCTTTCACCATGTAGATATTGGTGTCTCTGTGCCATGGCAAGTTGCATGGAGTAGCACGAAGAATTATCTCCAACTGGGGGGTCCAGTTCACAGCTAAGTTCTGGAGGGAGTTCCTGCTGTATATTTGGTCATCCCAGTGTCTTAGCTCGACCTTTCATCCGAGCTCCAATGGGAAGGTAGAGAGACTGAACGCCATGGTAGAGCAGTATCTGAGGTGCTATGTGAATTATCCGCAGTCCAATTGGACGGTCCTCCTGCCTTTCGCAGAGGTCGCTTACAATAATGCCGTTCAGAGTAGTACGGGACTAACACCCTTTAAAGTAATGAGTGGTATGGATTTTGTCCCAATGCCTGGGTATCCAAGGGATCCCCCCTCGTCAGTAAGTTTGACTGATTGGATGTCAATGCTGAAGGAAACTTTGGAAAATGTTAAGAAAGCGCTGACTAAAGCGGCGCAAACGTATAAGAAACAGGCAGACAAACAACAAACTCCACAACAGCCATTTCAGTTAGGAGAGAAGGTCTATCTCTTCACAAAATATTTGAGGTTAAAGCTTCCTAGCAAGAAACTGGGGCCTAAGTTTACGGGACCATTCCCAATAGTAAAAATCATCACCCCAATTATGGTACAATTGAAATTGCCACAATTGTTAGGGAAGATCCACCCGGGGTTCCATAGTGGTCACCTCAATGCAGAGTTTCCTAAGCACAACCTATTAGCAGAGCCTCTACTAGTACTACTAGATTCTACTAGTAGTACAGTCATCCTCAAAGTGAGCAAAAATTTCTCTCTTCCTATCTGCCGATTGACCTGTAAACCAGTTGTTTATAACATTGTTTCTGTGTGGGGCATCTGATTTCATTTTGGACCTCAACAGTTCATACTGGATATATCATATCCTTTGCTTTGGTTACTTCCCATTGGTTTTCCAAAGTTTGCAGTGACAAATACGAAATGGAAGAGATTAAAGAACATCCTTCACTCCTTATTTTCCATGTCATTCTTGGTCCTTTTAACAAGATTTTTATTCCATATTCCTTAATACGGATCCTTCATGCCAGCTCAAATGGAGGCATCTTACCAAAGAGCTTTCTATGTCCTGTGTAACATTGCCCATTTTCTCTTCCATTCCAGCTTCATTCTTTCTTTCGAACCTCTCAGTTTTATAATAATTCCATCGAGGGGGTATATTTGGATGAAAATGGAGAGCTGGTAGCAGACCTGGAGATTGTGAACACAGTGGTTTTCCCCAATGTCTCTGTTAGCAAAGTGACTATTGGGAGGCTACAAAGAGTAGGATCCTTGGATTTCAAGTTGACGATGAACCAGAAAGCTATTA
This sequence comes from Psammodynastes pulverulentus, assembly GCA_025802295.1. Taxonomy (NCBI): domain Eukaryota; kingdom Metazoa; phylum Chordata; class Lepidosauria; order Squamata; family Psammodynastidae; genus Psammodynastes; species Psammodynastes pulverulentus. The sequence goes on along the minus strand of JAOYMU010000001.1, from coordinate 99,882,353 downwards.
CAAAGATGGCGGTGGAGAACAAGGTGGGGAAAAGACTTTATTCTGCTCTTCATGGAGGTCTTTCCAAGACGATTGCAGAATTGGAGCAGGGGTGGACTTGGGATGTCACCTCAGTTCTCCCAGAGAGGAAACATCTTCCCGTTAGATGTTCAGGTGTCTATGAGAAAAATATCCTTAACTATTCCAGTTAACTGTCAAATTTCTGCAAGGAAGCTGGATTTATATTATGGGAGAAAGTGATTGATTTTGGCAAAGCAGAAATCCATTCAATTTTTGTTTCAATTGGTACATTGAGAATTTAAATTAAAATTGTAGTAAGAGATAAATTAGAGGAGAAGGTAAATAGACAAACAACAAGCAACTACATGAGTTTGAGGAGTGCTAAGTTTCTTGTAGTGTTCAAATTTAGCAAATCTAAATTTTGAATTGGAGATCCCCAAACTTTCCCTTTTAGGTGTTTTAGGAAATAAAATAATTCATTTAATGGAGGTTATTTCCCCCCACCCTCTTTCTGGCCAGCCCCAGCCTCTTTCCAGGTGTGTGGAAAGCTGTCCTCCTGGATTCATGAAGGTGGCTCAGGAAGGGAAGCCCATCTGCTGCTACAATTGTCGTCCTTGTGCAGAAGGATCCATCTCCACCATGGAAGGTGGGTGACAGCAGGAGAAAGGGGCAGGTTTTGGGGAGGATCACAGATCCTGAGATTTTCCATAAACATGCATTTTGAAAGGCTTGGCCAGAGGGCTCCCACCTCTTTGAGTCTTGATCAAAATATACATTTATGTCATAGTGAATTATAAGAATAGAGCTTGGAGATGAATCTGCTATATTGGTCAAGCAAACAGAGATAGAGATCATGGATAAAGATATGGGATAAGCGAGCGTTGAGGGTTGTGAGAGAGATGACACCTCCTGCTCTTTATCTTTTACAGTACATCTTCCATGTTTCAAATTACTATTTACTTTATTGCTTTAAATAGTGATGGTTTCCAAATTCCAGGATATAATGATGGAACTTTGATTGGATTTTTGAAGGAGGATTGATCAGATTCTTGCAAGTGTCCATGTCTCGTGGCTATTTTGGACATCCACAGTTTCACGTTGTACTTGCCTTTAATCAAAGGATTTATTTCTTTGCTAAAGAAGTTGCCCGGGTTTTAAATTTACTTATTTATTTATTTATTTATTTATTTATTTATTTATTTATTTGTTTGTTTGTTTGTTTGTTTATTTGTCAAGCATGCATTGGATAATAGATATAAGTATAAACATGATTATGAAAATATAAAATGAATACAAATAAGAGAGAACATTAGGACAGGGACGGTAGGCACCTTGGTGCATTTATGCACGCCCCTTACAGACCTTTTAGGAAAGGGGTGAGGTCAGACGTAGACAGTCTTAGGTTAAAGTTTTGGGTGTTTGGGGAAGAAACCACAGAGTCACGTAGTGCATTCCAGACATTGACCACTCTATTGCTGAAGTCGTATTTCCTGGAGTCAGGTTTGGTGCAGTTTACTTTGAGTTTATATCTGTTGTGTGCTCTTGTATTGTTGTGATTGAAGCTGAAGTAATCACTGACGGGTAGGATATTACAATAGATAATTTTATGTACTAAACTTAGGTATTATTATAAGTATTATAATTAGACATTATTAGGTATTATGTATTACACTTAGGTTAGGGTTCCAAGTAATAGACCCAAAGCAAGAGAAACTCCGAGGCAGGTAGCATCCTCAAAGAATAGCTTTATTGGAGATATCATATTGGCACAGATCTGGTGAAAACCGATTCTGAAGGTTCCTGCTGTTTTCACCTAATTAAAGTAAAAGGATTCCCTCAAACCCCAAACAATCAGTCACACAGTCCAATCAAGGCATCTGGTTGCCTGGTGACATCACTCCTCCTTCCTCTGGCCAGGTGTGAGAATGTCCTTGGTTCCCAAGAGAAAGTATTTTGTTTTGGCTACAAAACCCCAACTATCTCTAATCCCCCCTCCTATCCCTCAGCTCCAGTGTGGCAACACTGAAGCTCCAAGATGGCTTCAGTCAGTCAATTTCACGATTGACAAGAGTCTCACAGTGTGTCTTTGCTGTGCTCTTCATTCTACTTGCTGTGTGGGGGGGTGGAGTTGGTAGCTTTATGTTCAGTGATGGGAATCAAATAATTTAACAACCAGTTCTCTGCCCCAATGATCAGCTGAGCTGGTGTGGCTGGGTGATCATGTGACTGGGTGGAGCTCAGGCAACAGTAAGTCTGGGCGTCCTGCCAAGAACCTTTGGGTTAACCGAGAGGCAGTTTCTGTAAGCAGGGCAATAAAAATTAGGCTAGAAACAACACCAGAATGTTTCCTTCCTGCCTTCCTTACAGGATTAGCCCTGTAAAATGGAAAAAACCAAAAGGAGATTTCTTCCAACAACCGGTTCTCTGAACTGCTTAGAAAGTTAACAACCGGTTTTCTTGAATAGGTGCGAACCTGTTGAATCCCACCACTGAAATTATCCAACAAGACAATAAAGTCTAGGCTACCTATATCCTATTTGAAACTCTGGTTCACAAAGGTTCATGTAAAAAGAATCCTTTCCTCTGGAATTGCCAGATATAAAATGTTTGAACTTGGCCTCAGGTACTGTATCACCTTATGGGTTCCACTTTAAGGAGGAGTCAGACAAACTGAATCAAGTTTTGGAAAAGCTATTAAGTTTGATCAGGGGACCAGAAATTAAGTCTTATCTAGAGAGGTTGAAGGGACAGATATCCTTGTTTTGTTTATCCTTGACAAAAGGGGATGTATGATGGTACTCTTCAAAACTTAAAAGGATGAAGCACAGAAAGAGGTAAAGGTCTATTCCCTGTCATTTTAAAGGATGGGTTTAAGTTAAATTTAATAGCTTTAAGGTAGAGAAAGGCAGATTTCAGCTGAATGTCAAAATGGTTTCTAGAACAGTAAAAGCAATTTGAGAGTCTAACCAATCTCCTGGAAAAGTGGCGAGCTCCCCTTCATCAGGTTAGGAGTGATTTAATTTGGATCCCTGCAGAACAGAAGGTTAGACTTGATGACCTAAGTGGCTTCCCCCCAGTTCTCTCTTTCTGTGATATATTTTCTTTGCAATTCTGCTAAAAAAAGGTCTTCCGCTGCACTGGGATTTGTTTTTAATTATTACTTATTATTTCAACTCCAGCGGGTTTTGGAAAATGATGAGAATGCAGATGAAGTGAACGAGGAGGAAGAGATAGAGGAAGATATTCCAAAACGAAAAAACAGACCCCGAGGACGGGTAAGCTGCTTTAGCCTTGAGGGGAAGAAGGAGGAGGAGGCCAGAGTAATCCCAATTCTCATTTTTACACATTTTTATATATTGCCCACGGTGGTACGTGGTATGTTCTAAAATTGTAGGATGATCAATTAATCATGTGTGGTAGTTAATTCAGAGCTGCAAATTCTCTGTGGGTGGGCTCACTGGTGTTTTTGTTTTTCGCTCTCTGATCTTTAATATAAAGCCATCACAAAGTGAAATGATGTAGAAAGCACCCATATATAGTTATGGCACAAAAGTTGTACTATTTGCTGCTTGTTTTCTCTCTGTAGATCAACTGAAAATGTGTGTGTGTGTGTGTGTGTGTGTGTGTGTGTGTGTGTGTATTTCCCTTGGCAGTTTCAGGGCAGGGACAAGCTGGCTATTGATCAGTCTGCTCCACATGATGCTCCAGCTGCAGGCTCTTCACTAATCAGGTCCCCTGGCAAGAAACCCACGCAGTAGGCAGGCAGATCACCTCACCTCCTACTCTTCCCACTGCTTGGATGTCTCAGCCCACTTGGGTGAACTGTTTCAGGCTCTCAGAACTGAGTGAAGCCCACCCCTGCAAAGTCCCCAGGGTTCCTTTCTAGCAGAGAACTCTGTTATATTCACCAGGACCTATTTAGTCCTTCATCATTTTAATAAAATAACAATTAAAACAGTGCATACTGCTAGATCTCCGCTTTCTAATGTAATCCCAATGGCAGAAAGCACGTTCCTTCAGCACACAGGAGAATTTCCTCTCCTGCATGGAAGAGAGGGGGAAGTCCTCAGTGCACGGGAGAATAGATTTCAAATGCAACATCCACTCCACATGCCTTCCCCACTGACTTTCTGGGGAAACCAGCAGTAATGATTGCAAATGAGGATCACACGATTGCAGGGCATTTTGCAACATGTTGTAAATGCAAATAGGTCGCCAAGTTCCTGAAATGCAGTCATGTGAGTTGGGCAGGCCAGCACAATGTTTTACAATGCCTGGAAGTGCTTTACTGACCATATAGCACTCATTCTGAGACTTTTGGGACTATGAATGGTTGTAAATCAAGGACTACCTGTATGACTTACAGAATAAAGGCCATTGCATTCTTGAGATATTGTTTTGCGCCTAGCCCTAATTGATGGACCTTGCAGTTTTAAAAGGGGGCACAGTGGCTCAGTGTTTAAAGACACTGAGCTTGTCAGGTGGAAAGCTGACAACCTGGGTTTGAGACCTGAATGCTATGCAATGGGGTGAGCTCCCATTACTTACCCTAGCTCCTGCCCACCTAGCAGTTCAAAAGCAGGCAAATGCAAATAGATTAATAGGTACCACTTTGGTGGGGAGGTAAGAGTGTTCTGGGCGCCTTTGGCATATAACCACATGACCATGGAAAATGTCTTCAGAAAACGCTGGCTCCCTTGAAATGAAATGAAATGGAGATGAACACCATGCCCTAAAATTGGACATGAAGGGACAGGGAAACCTGTTCCTTTATCTTTTGCAGCTTATAAAAAGTACAGCATAAAGTAAATCTTATCGACTTGCCCACCCTTGCTTTAATGTATTCTAATTCTTTCACATCCATTTCCAAGCTGTACTATAATTTGCTTCAAACACTCTCTCTTCTTGGAATACTTCCAGTATATTTGACTGACTTATGTACACCGGATTTTGTTTCTAAAATAAATGGGACTTTCTCCTTCTCTGCGCTAAGCTGCCATTTGCAATAGATTTTCTGAAGGAATCTGGATTGCTTCAGAAATTCTAAAATATATTTAGAATGTAGGTTCCTAATCAATTGTTTCAGAGAATTAATCAGAAAGGATCAGTGATGGGCTGAAACCAGTTTAACAACCGGTTTGGTTTGCAAGTGCGCGCAGTGTTAAAAAACCACCCATTTTAAGCTTAAAAACTTACCTTCTATGTCAACACTCGTGAGTAAAACAGCTGAGGTGTGGCAAATCAGCTGAGCTAAAAAATGGAAATATAAGACAGGAAAGGACAGGGGTGGGTGGGGCCAACTGCTCCCTGGAACTACTGGTTCGCTAGAACTGGTCCGAACTGGTATTAGCCACCACTGGAAAGGATCCAAGGCAGAAATAAGACAGAGAAATGAATATCCCACACATTCCAAATTTGTGCAGGTCCCTTTCTTTCCAAAGCATGATTTCATTTTTAATCCTGGATTCCTTCATCTGTCCTCCTGGCAAGTATTCCCATTTGGCTGCATTTGACTGCTCCAAGGCTACGCTGTTGAAGCTTTTCAGCAGTATACATCAATTCTTGCTATACGATGGCAGAAGCTGAAGGCAGCTGTAAATGACTAAATGCCACAGACTGAAGCAATGAGAGCACGCATGAAGCTCTCAGTTTGTGCTTCAAGGGTGGTTGTCTCTTTGCCAACCCCCTGAGGCCAGGTATAAAATTATCGGAATGTTGATAAAGAGATTTGAAGGCCAAAAACATGTGAATCCACAGAAAGCAATTTAAGAACTTGAATTTATAAAGTGGTGGAACACTAAAATCTGAAACTCTAAAAGCACAGGTTATACAGATAACGTGTATGTTTTCATGCTTATTTTTGTATACTTGATATTTTATACACTTCAGTGAAGATTAGGTGCAGTTGCAAATTATTATGCAAAACAGTATGCATAACACTAATAGTAAAATTTCTCAGTGGTAATATAATGTACATACCCCATCAACCGTGACTTTGAAAAAAGGAGACATTTAGAAATGAAGGTACATACATGGGACTAGGTATTTTATTTTTATTTATTTTTTTGCTTCTCTTAATTCTAGCAACACGTATTTTAATTTAATTTTAATAGGCCTCATTTCACTAACTCTTTGTAGTTCTTTTGAGAATTCATATAGGATATGAAAGAGTGAACGTAGTTGCTAGGTTGCTATTCCCACATGGTCCAAGGCGATGTGGAACAATGAAATGGGAACCTCCCAATTCCCAGCAGCTGCAAGTTAGATAGGGAGAAGAGTAGCACAGTAGTGCTAATGTTATTTGAAGTGCCTAGCAGTACCCAAGCATATTGTTCTACCAACCTATGTGGACCCAATTGCTACATTTTCTCGACAGAGTCAATAACTAGAATAGATGGATGCTTCTGCCGCAGAATCTACAAGCAGCTCTTCAACTCAATATCAGAAGTGACTTATTTTCGAAGCTGGTGTTAATTCATTACTCTGCTCAAGGGCAGCTTTTCTCATGAATGTGTAATAATAATGATGACAAGGCAGAAAGTTCATTGTATGATTTGTGAAATTATTTTGAGTTTTAATGTTTTGGGATAGTTATAAAGCATCATTTTTGCATTAATACCTTGGTTTCATTCTAGGCCCGAGGCTCTGGTGGTGGTAGGAGAAGGAATGATGTTTCTTCTATGGATGACCATGATAAACCTTACGTTTGTGACAGTAAGTAATCTCCAGACTTTCACTCAGCTTTTTCAAATGTAATTGTTATTATTGATAATTTGATTGCAGTAGTAAAAAAAAAACCTAATGCAAACTACACTTAGAAAAAAAGAAGTAAATAGAAAAAAGAATAAAAAGTGCAGAAAAAGAAAAAGAAAGAAGAAAAAGAAAATAAATATATAAAGAAGTGACCTCCAACTTTATCACAATCAGTAGAAGTAAATTCAGTAACTCTTCGCTTTCTCTTTATATACAGGCTACCTCTACTTTCGCTATCCCATCTTTTGTCCATAAACAAATCTATAAAGCCTCATCATTTCAGTCCTGATTTCAGCAGTTAACAAGCTGAAAGTAACTAGAAAACAAAGTACGTAAATCTACTGTCCTTTCAAAGGCACAAATCATTGTTTGAGCTACATGGCTTGTCTCCCAGAGCCCTATACCCATTGGAGAGTACTACCTTGTGTTCTCCTTGTAAAGAGCAACTGTCTGGAGCAGGGGTCTCCAATCTTGGCAACTTTAAGCCTGGTGGACTTCAACTTCCAGAATTCCCCAGCCAACTTTGAATTCTGGGAGTTGAAGTTTGAAGTCCACCAAGTCTTAAAGTTGCTAAGGTTGGAGACCCCTGGTCTGGAGCACTTATGAGAGCTATCAAGTCCTCCCTTTGTCCACAAAGGAATTATTAAAGAGCTGATCTATTCCCTAGTTCTTCATTTTGCCAAAGTTGTTGCCTTTTTCATGGAACCATCTTCAGTCTATCATTTCTTCCTTGGAAGTCTACTTATTTTTCTACTATGATTTAGAATCCTATGATTTAGAATTTATATTCTTGTTGATGCAAGTGAAATTTGCATTTGCTTCATGTTCAGTTTGGGTTCAAGCATTATTCATTTACTTACTGATTCTTAAGTGAAGACACTTGCTTTTGTGTGTGTTAAAATTCATTCTGTTATTTTCAAATCATTTATCTAGCTTATCAAAATTCTTTGCAATTTTATTTCTGTCTTTAGGGTATTAGTTAACACACCAATATTGTGTCATCTATTGATTTCATTAATATACCCTCACCTTTTCATCTACGATATGCTGGTCCTGTAAACTGCTTAGAGAGGGCTGTAAAAAGCATCATAAAGTGGTATATAAATCTGTGCTATTGCTATATATTGCTATGTCATTAATAAAAAAAGTTTAAAAACACAAGGTCCAGGACAAAAACATTGTCATTTCCCCTCTCAGTACCTCATTCCTATTTGATAAGAAATGATTGATGAGCACTTTTTGAGTGTAACTTTCAATCAGTTATGTATCCATTTAATTGCTATGCCATAACATTTGGAATAATTGTAGCTTCCTATTCAGAACGTGATGGGATACTTTGCCAAATGCTGAAATCTAAGCATTACATTTGCAGCGTTCTCATAATCTACTAAGGAAGTTCTACATCAAAAAATTGAAATAAATTTCGTTTCGTAATATATATTCTTGACAATCCCATGTTAATTTTTGCCAGTCATCATATTATTTTCAAGGTATTTACATATCAAATTCTAGAATTTCTCCAGGTTTTAGTATTACATAGAGTTTACTGTAGTTCTCTCAAACTTTCTTTTTTTCTTGTGAAGATATGGTCATTGCCCTCTCCCAGCCATCTGGCACGTCCTCTTTTCTCCAGGATTTTTAAAACATTATAACAGTTGAATAAAGGTCCAGCAAGGCCATTTGTTCCTGGGGATATACCGTAGTTAATTTAGTCTTGAAGAGTTAAACTTATTCCAAATGAATAGTTGTTGCCTGGCCTTGTTCTTATCAGCCACTTCATTCTGCCTAGTGGAAACCATGTTCTCTTGCTGGAGAAGATTTGAGATAAATAAACAGCTTGGACTTTTCTTTGTTAAAGGCATGTTTGTATTATTTTGTTTTCCCTCCATTTTTGAAAAATGTGCTGCGTTCTTTTTAGTATCACTATTGATTTTATATAACTTTCATAGCATGATGCATTACAGGCAGGCCTCAACTTACATCCAGTGGTTTAGTGACTGCTCAAAGTTAAAACAGCACTGGAAAAAGTGACTTATGACCAGCCCTCGCACTTACAATGTCTCTGCATCACCGTGGTCACATGATCAAAATTCAGGTGCTTGGCAACCAGCATGTAATTACATCGGTTGCAACATCCTGGCATCATTTGATCGCCATTTGCAACTTTCCCAGCCAGATTCTGACAAGCAAAGTCAACGGGGGAAGCAGAATTCACTTAACAATTGCTTAACAATCACTTAACTCTACCACCACCCTGCTGAGTAATGAAAATTTTGGCCCCAATTGTGGTTTTTAAGTCGAGGACTACCTGTATTATTAATATTGTTATTTTTTTTATTAATATTCATTGTGTAAAATTATTCTGTATTTTATGTTTGTCTGCACATTGTTCCAAGTGATTTTTGTATATTACTAAAAGTTCTATAAATCCATAAATAGAAGTGTCACTTAAATTATACATCCGAGCAATATCTGTGTTCTCAATTTAATAATTTCTGTTCACTTTGGATCCATTTTATGAAAGTGTATATACAGAATATAATGGGAACAAGATACTCTAAATAAGGTTGCTCTTTATAAGAATTTCATTAATTTTCTTTTTGGAAAAATTCGGCTTATTTCTTACTCTACTCTATTGATGTCCTGGAGAAAATCATCTATAGTACATGGTTGCTAAAATTAACACTGACTAGATGGCACATAATCAATAAGTGAATCAATCAATCACTATATTTTGGGGTTTTATCCATGGGTACAAATGCACGTTAAGCATTCATCACCTATGTATCAACAAGCACCTTGACTCTATAGGCTGTGTTATTGTTTTTAATAGTATATATTATACTATTATATTAATCTAAAATTTATTTGGACTCCATCATATGTATGAAGAATATTTTTGTTTATAGAAAATTCAGTTCAAAAACAATATAGAATTTCCAGTTCCCTTCAGTTGTAGGTGTTTTATCCCTAATAACTCACTTCAGAGAATTTTGTTTCATCAAGCTGAACATTTTTCTGCCAAGCTAAATGTAGAGTGCAAGGTGACAGGTGTTTCATGCAAATAGCATAATTTCTTTTTAAATGTGCACTATATTTTTCTCACTATTTTTTAGATGAAAAGGCATTGACTATAATCTTAAAGTCTTCTCAGCAATGACCGTGTCATTCTTGCCTTTTGCCTTTTAATTAATGTTCTTGTTAATAACAGTGTTGAAATGCCTGTGTTGCATAAGAAACATTGTTGTTTTGTTCCTGATGACTAATACAAATTTGTGTGGGTTTTTTTCTCCCATGTTTCAAGGCAATTGCCCTGTACCCCTAACATCTGTTTCTTTTAGGCGTTTTTCTTCCATGAACTCATTTCAGTTTGAATGCGATAGCTATTACTCCTAAACAGTGGAAGTAATATTCTGAAGTTTGCACATTAGCTTGGTTTCTATCTTACAGAGATGGGATATCTAAAATACGTTCAGTTTAAATATTGGTTATTCATTTCACACTTGTCAGCGTAGAATGTATCTATATCATATCATAATTATGTTCATGTGTTGATAAGCAATTAATATTTATTCATTATGCTCACTCTGTAAACAGCTTAAAGAGGGCTGCAAGGAACTGCTATTACTAATATCCCACACATTGCAACTGTGATTCCCAAACATTGCGTTTGTGATTTTCCAGCTCTCTGAAATCATGCCACTGAGGTTTGGCAGTTAAATGGCTGGTTTCCTTCTAGAGACCTAACACTCACTCAGACTAAGTTTCATTGGTGGCATCTATAATATGTGTTTGTCTTGAGAAAAACTTATCCAGAAATACACACTAAAGATCACAAAGACATAAACACTGTAAACAAATTCACAAATATATAATGCAAATTAAAATCATGCTGTCGTCAGGGTCCAAATATTACACTTTATCTGCGCTTGGATAATGCATTTTAGCGCAGACTGCAGGCAAGAGTGCAAGGTTCAGAGAAGTGCATTTTAGTGCAGGTAGTGCAGAGAAGAGCAACAAAGATGATTAGGGGACTGGAGGCTAAAACATATAAAGAATGGTTGCTGGAATTGGGTAT
>JAOYMU010000001.1:99826396-99840559 GCA_025802295.1 Psammodynastes pulverulentus | reverse complement strand
AGCATAGCTGGCTGGGGAACTCTGGGAGTTGAAGTCCACAAGTCTTAAAGCTGACAAGTTTGGACATCCCTGCTATATAAGAATATATAATAACTCAGTGACTAGTGAATGGTCTCATTGTCTACATATAGTCAATAGAGAATCACGACAGACCACTGAGAATTGAACATGTTTAAATGTCATAAAAAGCTGGCTGCCAGAGAGTGGAGAAAGAATTGGAACGGTTAGATAAAGGAATCAAATGTAACTATATTATATATTTTATTGATAGGAACTACTCATTCGTTACTTAATCACAGCTTTCTTGTCACCATGCATCTTTTAAAAAAATAATAATCAGAAATTGAGTAATAAAACGCACAAATCAAATGCATTCCTAATAAGCAACTTTGTATATGTTGTTTGGCCTGATTTTTAGCAGAAATGTGAGTTAAGGTGTAAAACTTTGGAATCTGATTCAGGCATAGTATGAACATTCGTGTAATAAATCCTTCTGAAAATGTATCAAGTCCTAAAGAAGTTGGTGGTTCTAGTGGTGCACTTTTGTAAGAGTTATCATTGTCTCTATTTTTAGCAGCTCAGAAGCTGAAGGATTGGTATGTCAACTTAATCCCGTAGCAGATAGTTTAGGTGAAGAATAAACTGAAACTTTTTCATTTAGTTCCAGCATTAAAAGCAGGCAGCTATAATTTCCTTATATGGTCTACTATTCTTAGACTTGTCACATAATTCTACTTAGCTTTAAACTACTGTATCATGAATTTACAGTGTCAGTTCTTATTGTAGTGAAGTGTATGGTCTTGGATTTCATCCATACTTCTAGAAGGGTGACGAGATGTTATATATAGTAGAGAGAACATCTTTTAAAAAGTTTGGCAGAAGCCAGAATTCCAGCAGATTTTCTTCACCCTGAGTGTTATTGTGACATAGGCACTACCTAAATTCATGTATCTGCATAACTAGTTTAGAGTAATAGGGGTACAATACATTAAATAACACACTGGGGAGGGATTCTGCAACCAAGGGCTGGATCAATGCATAGAGGATATTGCCATGATTCTGCTCTTATTAATGTAGACTCATTGTATTTGCATTGAAAATCTAAAATGTTTCAAGTGGCATGGCCCCTGACTATTATTGCTTTACAAGTGTGAAGTAAATGCAATTACTAAATCATAGGTTTTTAATCACATAACATAAATGGAGCCACTTGTCTGGAAGAACAGTGATCAGAAGTGAAAAAACATAGAGAAAAGATGGTTGAGCATTTTTTAAAAAATATGTTTCATCTGGAAGCTAGCCCCTACTCAGTAATGATAGACTTATATTCTGGATATATTTTATTTTGATTACTCCGGAGCTGTGAGGCGATGCAGTGACACAAAGCATGTTCCAAAGAAACTCTTAGCGTGTTTTGGCTCATCCAAAATTGGAGATGGGATTTCTTGTTATATCAGTTATTGCTATTTTTAAAAAAAAGAAAATCTGCTTGCTGTTTGAAATACCTTTGAGGTTTTTTCTTTCTTTCTTTCTTCTGCAGATAACACCCCTGTGCTTACTTGGAATCTGAATTCTTCATGGAATCTTTGGAAGAAACCAACCAACTAAGAGCGAAATGCTTTGATCTTTCTCACATTGCCCGATCCTGTCTCACCTGTGTCTTGTTCCCACACGGGAGTTTGGACTGTGGAATGCCTGCTGGCACTTGCTCAGAGAAGTTTTGGGGGTTCCCTAAGCTTGTGCAATACAAAAAAAACCCTTACATTCTTTTAAAAAAAGAAAAATATCTTTAAAGTGTTGTGCAAGTTTGTATGTGTGTATGCGTGTATATCTAAGTCCAGGTCAAACTGGAACTGTTCAGCAGCAGAAATGACTGAAAACCACAGACTAATGAGAAAAAAAAACTTGACATAAACTAGAACAAGTTATTTTATTTATTTCAATATTTAAGAATGAAAAGTAGTGCTGACATTGCACAGTATTTTTGTTTAAAATGGATTTTACTTCAGCATTTAAAGGCTGTTTTTTGTGAAGGTGGGACTTTTGCAAAGCGCTTAATGCAAGATAAAGGCTGTTTACTTGCAGGACAATTTTTTAAAGTTATGAAAATAAAGATAAACTTTGCTGTCTCTTATACTTTAAATATGCCATTCATAGACCATGCTGGGGTTTTCATTTTTCAAAGTGGATGTGGTAAGTTTAAATTATTCTGGATTATTTTTTGAATGTCTGCTAATGTTTTTTTACCTACCTATACTAAATTAGACAAAAACCCTAGTCTAAATAAAATATTTTGAAAAGCAAATACTGACTTCTGGGCAGGTGTTTAAACCATAGAATAACAAAAACATAGACATTAGCAATAATGCTACTGAAGCTAGGTGTTTTTAAGGGGAAAAAAATGCTGTTTTCTGTAACATTTTCACCTCATGTTAACAGCTCCTTGTGAAATAAATCAACAAAACATGAACAACTGAATATTTAATTACTGGAATAGTATATTTGGAGAAAAGCCTATACCTCTAATAGTATTATATGAAGCATTTGAAAGAACATTTGGGGATATTTAGAATAGTAATTTTCTTTTTCTACAAATTATAAAACAGGATGTAGTCACAGACCATAGCTGTTCTCTACTAAAGTTTTTTAGGACCAAGATATGATCCATGGATAATTGGTGCTTATGAAGTATATGTCAGAAATTCTGCAAGAGACTTCCTATTAAAAAAATAACATGAGAATAGGATTATTCTAATCATTTTGCTTGGAGGTGCATGTAAATATTGGAGCAATAAATGATCCTGGAAGGAGTTATCTGGATAAAGTTTCCCTCTAAATTAATTATGCCAGATGATGTAAAATAATCCATTGTGTGTGTGGACCAGCAATACCTTGGAACTGTAAGGTGCAAAGCAATTGTATGTGTGCTTGCCTGGAAGCAGATTTTGCAGAGTTTTAGTGTGACTTATTCCCTAATAAGTGTGCATAGAAGTGTTTAATCTGGTGTGTAGCTAAATACAGTAATCCTTGGATAAAATCTGCTTGCCATAAAATACAGGTAAAAAAACCCATTATATGCATTTCTAAAACCTCAACCATCACTGTATGCATGCACAACTCTGTTTTATATATGCATCAAATCCTATTAGCCAATAACAGACATTCAGGTATAACAGATCCTTATTCCTCACATTAGACCAGGGCTGTCAAACTTGTGGCCTGTGGGCTGGATGCATCACATGCTGGCTACATCCACGCCCGGTTTAGCGAAGGGAAAAAAGTCACAGTACATCACGTGACACAGCCATGACGATGCAAGTTTGACACTCCTGGCATTAGATTATTAAATTAAACACTTCATGTCATATATTCTTTTAAGGTGTATCTATTCTCTGAATTTCTGGGAGCAATCTTCAGTTTGCTGCTGCACAATCACTATATAATTCTTTTACGCTTTTTCAAGAGTCCAAGAATGTGAATCCACAGTTAAGTAAATTAAAGTTGCATGCCAGTGGTGCTATAATTTTTGCATATCCTGTTGTCTCTCAGGGATGCTGGATATTAGGGCAATACAGAATCTAGCCCAGAAGAAGCACTACATACATACTAGTAGTCATGGAATCCAATATGAGAAGTTAATGTCCCAGGATATTGCACACTAAAAGTAATGAAATTCCTGTTAGGCTTATTAGGAGAGGAAAAAGACTCCTTAAAATTACATCAATTACAACCCATAAATTATAATTATGCTGCCATTTTATATAAATATTCCATTAGGTTAAAAAATGTGCATCCATGTTGCTTTTGCGTTCACATACAATTGACTTCCAAGACATATCCTGTATACTTTTCTGTAAATATTTATTTGTCCACCTTTTTTAAAAAAGAAAAACTTGTGAAATTGCAATTGCTGTATATAATTTTTGAAGGTCCTCATTGTTTACAATGCTGTCCTCCAGTCTGCAAATAAAACTGTCTTCTCTAATTATTTTTGGCTTTTTTTCCAATTGATAAATTATTACTTACTTGGTTGCTTAAATGCTTTTTATGAAAATATTTTTAAAATTTTCCCTATTGCTTTCACTTTGTAGCAAAAGAGAACAGGACATACCAAAACAATTGATTTAAAGCAGACTTTTGCTCATGTAACCAATTCCTTTGCCCTTTGAGCAGCAAATTGATCTTATTAGTCTAAATAATCTCTTTCAATTTGTGTGATTCCATTGCCTAATCTATCACCCATCTTCTCTGGGAGTTATACTTGTCATTGGCTGGGTCTGATCCAACATCAACAGGAGAATAGCAAGTTTCACATCCCTGGTCTTGCATAACTGAAAGCCTTTCCCAGTTCTGCTACTTCCAGTTCTAGGAAGGTCATGTTATCTGAACTTTTGAAAGTTGCAATCCTAATATTATTGAACCCAACTTCAGGGAGACTGAAATGGTTTCTACAAACTGTAGGATGTATAAAAGAAGACTTAAGGACTTTTAAAATTGGCTTTTTTTATGTTGAAGAAAAATAGCTATCTGGAACCTGACCTGGATTAAACCCTGATATAATCCAGAAGACACCATTATCTTCTACTGGAAAAACTACAGATGCAAGCATCACAAGCTAAAGAGTCATTTGGCCATATGGAAATTAATCATAGAAGCAAAAATTAGTTCTCTCAGACTCACATCAGACTGAATTTTAGAAGCAAAGTAAAAGTAGAATTTATAAACTTGTTTTTTAAATGTATATTTACATGATGTGTAGCTTAAATCTTATTTATCTAAATATAAAATTTATATAGTTTTAACACTATACAGGATAATTACAATAGCTTAAGTGGACCCAGAGAAATATAAAATTTGGAGCACATTACAGTGGGAAAATTTGCAGGAAAAAATCATGTGTGCATGCCAGTTCAATGGTGTTTTGATACTTTAAGTAGCATGGTTACAAATCTGTCTATAATAAATTAGGCAAGCTTAGTCTAAGCAAGCTAGAAATTAACTCCCGGTGCATGCAAAATACTGAAGGAAGTATGTTTAAGATCACAGGACCAGAGATATTAATTCACTGCTATAGTACATATTTATACATACTATATAAAGGGAATATACTATATATTCCCTTTCTCTTCATTTCTGTGTTGAAAACTGAAACCAAACAAACCATAAGCAGAGCCCTGGTGGCACAGTGGTTTGAAGGCAGTACTGCAGGGTAACTCTGCCGATAGCCAGGAGTTTGATCCTGACCGGCTCAAGATTGGCTCGGCCTTCCATCCTTCTGAGGTTGGTTAAATGAGGATCCAGATTATTGGGGACAATATGCTGGCATTTGTAAAGTGCTCAGACAGTGCTGTAAACCACTATGAAGCAGTATATAAGTTTAAGTGCTGTTGCTATTAATGCAACATAGCCTGTTCTGTCAGACTAGTCATTATGGGTTGTAAATCCTACTTTATGGTAATTCTTCCTAATTTGGATGCTTTCCAGATGTTTGGATTCCAATTCTGAGAATTCTTCTGCTAGTGTTGATGTTGCTGAAACCTGTGGAAATTTGGGTTTATGAGTTTATGGCTTAGCATTGTAACTGAACAATGTAGCTTATTCAGCCAACCATGCTTAAGTCTGACTGAACTGATTGAATCAGATTCCAACACTACATTCCATGGTGTATTACACAAAGGCTGCATTAGATTTCTCAGACTGCAATTTTTCGATTCTGAAAGCTATTCACATATTTTAGTTCAAATATACCAGTATAATCTATTTTGGAAAGGTTGGAAAGGAGCGTATAAAGAAAATGATGTATGGTATGCAACAAGGTAAAGCTGTTTCAAAAAAGGGATCATTTAAGAGTTTGGATAATCTTTCAGTTTCAAAAAATTACTGGGGTAGGTAGGTACAGGTGAGACTGTCATCACAAAGTTGTGTTTCTCAACCTCAGCAACTTTAACTCTTCAGTTCCCAGAATTCTGAGAGTCAAAGTCCATGCATCCTAAAATTGCTGAGGTTGACAGACATTGTCATATAAGGTATATTTGAAACTTTTTCCATTTCCCAGTAAGAGATGACACTGTAGGCATAGATTCATTTATTTTAAGTATGAATTTACATTTTTTATATGCTAAGCAGTTTCACAAGTCATGCAATCACAATACTATTTGTGTTAAGAGAAACAAGGTCAAAAAAGGGCATTATATTAGCACTTTAAAGGTACCTGTGTGTTTATGGGAAATGTTAAGGTGGTTTTGTTGTTGTTTTTTATCCAGTCAGACATTCTGCATTTTTGCATCTATATCCTTGTCTTTTTTTTATTTTTTTGCTTGGTTGCACATTTTCAAAAGGTTAGTGAGCTTGTCAATTAAATGAATGCTTTGTGGCACGTGAACCTGTCTGGGTGGAAAGCCTGTGGCAAACCAATCATAAATTTCTGAGCCCTGAAGAAATTTTCTAGGATAAACTTGGTTGAAGATGTCATGAAAACAACGATGGGTGCAGATACAATATCTATAGCTTTTGTATAGATAGCTAGTTATTCTGTCTAGTTGTTTTATTTCCAATTTCAAACGTGTTCTATTAATTTTTTTCTTGTGAAGTAAACATTGAAATACCCCCGTGTAGAGGTATAATATCTAATGACAGCTTTTGCCATAAATAGGTAAAATATTTTCATTTTTCATTGCTGATATTATAAAGTTGAAGAGATTATTTTATTTCTAAGAGCACTTCACACTATTACTTTAGATTCCAGCTGTTCAGGTAAATACTCCTGCCCTTAATTTCCCTGTATTGCAAATTGGTAGAATATGCAAAGACAGATTCCCTTCCTGTTAGCTACTTTTGGCAATGGGTCTTTATAACCCATAGTGTTTGTTTATGAGACATAATGGTGTGCTTCTCTGGAGGTTGCAGTGACCTACTTTGTTCCCATATGGTGTCAGGCTGATGCATGAATACAATTCGTTCTCAGAAGACTTCATGAACAAAGAGCAAGTAGCTTTCCTAGCATCTAGTAGTTTCAGAGCCAAGAAGGTGAAGCATAGAATTAGCCATTTATCCTAAGGAGGAGACTGTAAGTATCCCCCTGGTAGTTTTCAGGTTAAGACTTTTGTCTATAATACCGTGTGCCTGGATTTAGGGGGAGGATCAAAGATGATCCTTTTTAATGTAAAGCTCAGAGCCCCTCATTTATGTTGATAAAGGTGCTTCTTTGTCAGGAGCTCAAATGTTGGAAGGCAGAGAGAGGGATGCC
Organism: Psammodynastes pulverulentus; assembly: GCA_025802295.1. NCBI lineage: Eukaryota > Metazoa > Chordata > Lepidosauria > Squamata > Psammodynastidae > Psammodynastes > Psammodynastes pulverulentus. The sequence continues at coordinate 99,833,313 of JAOYMU010000001.1, read as the reverse complement.
TCAGTCCTTAAGCTGACTAGGCAGTGAATCTGTGTGCTGCCTGATGGTACATCCTAGGTTATGTAAGTTTCTATTAGGACATGGTATGTAAGGTTTTTTAAAAAATATTTTTATTTGCACATTCACCTTTTTTCTTTTTATTTATTGGTTTGCCTCGATTGTCCTGGTACCTGGCAGAGAACCCAAAGTTGTTGCTTTTTGTTTTACTCTAGGAATGTTCCTGGTCCTGCAGTGCCCACCCATCACATGCCAGGTAGACAGACAGTGCATAACTAGTTTTGCTGCTTCACTATTTTGCCATGTACGCCTTGTTTTACAGAAGGAATCCTCCTTTGAACATAGTTCTTTCATTTGGTGCCCTTAGGGATACTTAAGATTTAAATATATATATACTTTTCAGTTGCAAGGATTGTGTAGTGCTTCAGCAGTGATCTCAAAAACGCATTTTGGAATATATGGGAGTGTAAAACATTGTGCCTGTCTGCAATTCAAAGCAGCGGTCTCTTTACCCTGGATCAATGTTTTAAAGCAGTATTTCTCAACCTCAGCAACTTTGAGGTGTGTGGACACAAACTCCCAGAATTCCTCATCCAGCATGCTGGTTGGGGAATTCTTAGAATTGAAGTCCATATATCTTCAAGATGCTGAGGTAGAGGAACTGGTTATATTAAAAGCAGACTTGGCATATTCTTGCCTTGTTCACACCCTGTATAATCTGAAGTATATCTTGGAGATCAAATCCAAATATTGCATGGCATTAATAGCCACAAAATATTCAGGTTGTCATTAGGAAAGAAAAGAAAAAGGAAAGTGGTGTGAGTGGAATGAAATAATCTAGAGAAGAGTACTGCTAACTCTCTTAAAATTGAGAACAAGAGCTCTTCACTTAGAAGGGTCCTCTAAAAACTAGTATTATATAAACCATGTACCAAAATGTTACAATTTGTCATAAAAACATTTCACTGCCAGAAAAGATTGAGATGGGGATAAAGACTAGGGGTTTCTCCCTCCAAAAGAAAATGCTTCCATGCAACCTCGAAAAAATGATCATAACAGTATATGCATCACATACTCTTGCTGCCTGTGCAAGATTAAAAGAAAAAAGAAATCCTTATGAGCCACCAGGTGACTGACCAATCCCAACTGACCAATCCCAACCAGGTAAAAAAAACATTTTTATTTTATGGAGTATGTAATTCAGGACTTGACCTAGATTCAGTTCTACTTGCAACTATTGGAACTAAAGATAGGGAGTGCAGCATGCATAGCAGATTTGGAATGGGAACTGCTTATGTGGCATCCTTTTCACAAAGGATGACCCAGAATAGCTCACTGGATGGTGATACAAATATGGGATCCCTATTGAAACCTTTAAGCTTTCTGCCACAGGATTGTTTGTGTCAAGAAAGATGTTTTCTAAATAGCTGATCCTGAAGAATCCTTTGAGAGGGACTGCTGGTGTGGTGAGCTATGAGACAGCTCTCAAAGCGAGCTGTTCTGTCATTGCTCCAGTGTACATCTCTGGTGTGATGTGCTCTGCCTTTCCACACTAAATCTTTTTTTCCCTGGATCTTTCCTTTATGGTCATTAACAAGCTCCCTGAGCATGGCTGAAGATGCATTAAAAAAAGTATGTGAATAGGAAACCTAGGCTAGACTGGGAAGACTAAGCTAAACATCCTGGAAGAAGACAAGCACAAATGACTTCCATACTCTTGTCAAGATGAGTGTATGGATGTGTCTGCGAAGCCACCAGAAGTTAAGCTTGACTTGAAGGAGGCTTGACTTGGCTGGACTAGATGTGAAATATACCTGTAACACCAGGGAATTCAGCAGAATGGCCAGTCATTCCTCCATTTTATGATATTGTGTAGTATTTATAGATCTGTAAATTGTATTCAATTATTCAGGCCTATCCCCAATTCTCAAAGACAAACTAGAGTTAAAACTTGAAATAGAAACTAATACCATCTAATAGTAATTTATCCTCTAAAAACCTCTAAAAATTAAAGCAATTAATTTTTGTGGGATCCCTTCAGATACCAAATGACATGCCCATTTGATATTTGATCAGATTATATTGATGGTCAGAGTAGTGAAGAAAATAGAACTGTGGTGATATTGAAGAAAAAAATTGCAATGAAGTAGGGTAAAGTCTGTAGTGAGGTAAGTATTTGATTTCTAAGTTTTGTGGTAGAATTGTACATAACTAGATACATATGAAACAACTTATTTCTTATTTAATATAAATGGATTAGCTTAAATTAAATTTAGATGCTAACAAGCCTTTGAAAAGTCTGTTCTTTTTTTCCTTCAGATATGTAATATCCTTTCCCCTCTTCATAGTGAGCCAGCAGATGGGATTTAAATGCTACACCATGGGATAGGTATTTTACAAAGACTGGTTGTGAGCAGTCCTCACAGGATCAAGTTGGTGGTGAGTGCTGGCAGGAACAGGTCCAAAACTGTCTATTGATCTTCCTAATATAACCAGGAGCTTCTACTATTGCAATAGCTCTGCTTTTTCTCTGCTACTGTGATAATGATGAGGAATCATCTTGTAAAGTAATCAATAGCTACAGTGCTGAGTTCCTGGCTTCTGATGTAGGCCTCTTATAAGTAGCATTTTGCACATAGAATACTTAAATCAGCAGGAATTAGACTTAAGGAAATAACTTTGCTCAATTCTTCTTTCTGCTCTGCCTGAAATTCTTTGGGACACATTATGGACTTGGAATTGTTTCAGTAGAGCTTCAGTACAAGGGAGGGGTTGATGGAAATGACCTCTCTGCAATGGAGATTCTGCATTGGTATAAGGAGCACCTTCTAATTGTAGGTGACAATTGAATATCCAAGCCAGGGCTGTCAAACTCCTGGCCCATGGGCTGGATGCATCATGTGCTGGCCATGCCCATGTCCAGTTTAGCAAAGGGGAAAAAAGTCCTGATGTGTCACATGATGCCGCCGTGATGATGTGAGTTTGACACCCCTGATTCAAGCTAATGTCTTCTGTTCATTTGTGGTGGATTATATCAATAATGCAACATGATAGTCTAAATTTCCATAATCCTCCTAAGGACTAATCTTTCAGACACAGAAGTAGTATCAGATAAACCTGCAATTTTAAAAATGAGCTCCAAAAAAAAAAAAAAAAAAGATTGGAAAAACAGTGAGCTCCTCATAAGCATAACTTGGTTATATTAAAAAAATGTTTTCAAGATGGTACGTTTGATGATCTGTGACCTGGTTAATGCCAGTCACTTATACATTAAATAAGAATTTAATTTTAAGCCAGAAATTTTATAAAATAAAAAGCTTCATATATCAGTGAAAACTATCATATCTTAACCCATTGCCTGAAAAATTCTTAAGGAGATGAAATGCCTTCACAATCGCTGTTTCATATGTCATAAAACATAAAAACAGGAGCTGTACTATCAAGGGCCAAAAAATAAAATTCATGTAACTGGTCAGTCTAAGTCATCAGTATAGCAAGAGTAAGCAGATGCCAAAAATAGTCTGAATTTATTAAGTATGTATGGACATTTATGAGGATAGTGACATTCATCGGCTTCCATACAAAACAGTAAAATAATTCCACAAATGTCCCTGAATAGCAAAATATATTCAATAGCTTTTTTTCCCCCCAAAATGCTTCTTCTTTCCATAGGTAGATCACTTTTATTGTTAAAAGGTACGCTAGTGATAAAGTAGCACAATACCTTACTGCTGTTCAAAATAGGTATACATAGAAACATGTCCCTGATGCCACCAAGAGTCAAATTCAACTATAAGAAGATTACTATTTCCATTTTTAGTTAGTTAGAGGAGAACTGATACCCTGGATCTATCTACTGTATGCCACTGTGTTTATGTTGGCTGGGAATTATGGGAGTTGATAAGAAGAACTGCAGAGTGGAACTTCAAATTTTTGTTCTTAGGGTGCCTTATTGTTACTGGATATTTGCTACTGGAAATGGAAATAGGGAGCATATGACAAAGAGAATAATATTTTGGTGGAAAGTGGTCCTAGGCATTTGCCTTTTATCCAGTCCTGGCTAGTAACAGGGTTTATGTGTTTTATACTGAAAACACACTTAAAAAGGACTATGTCTATATTCACTAATAAACTATGTTTATAGTGTTGTGAATGCTATCTGAGCAGTTTAGATTTCATTGTACTGTGGAAGTTGGGTTAATTGAATTAAATCAAAGTTAAATTAAACATAGCTAAGTGTGTTAGCTATCTACAGCTGAGATAAACTATTGACTTTTCACATTAAGGCAGCTTCTAAGCAAAGGGGATTTCTTTTCCCGAAGAAACAAATCTGTGAATTAATCTTGGTGGTGTAAGAGATTATGATTGGCCCAAACTCACTCAGGGAGTTTCTGGGGTTACAAAATGTCAATCCTTTGCGATTTAGCAAATCAGGAAACAGACTCCTCAAGATGATTAAAACCATCTCAGAATAATTTCTCTGTGACCTTCTTTGTGGCTTCCAGCATTAAAAGACTAGAGGCTCATTATTCCCAAACACTAAATCACTTCACCATGTTCAAACTTTGGTTCAGACTTGTGTTTCATGTCTTAGATGAGAAAGGTTAGTAGCTGTTTGCTAGGTAACTGGACTGTGAGCAGAGAATTATAGCTCAGAAAGGGTTTCTTTGCATTAACAGATATCCTTTTCCAGCTAACACTTCAAAACTCTATACTTTTTTAGTCACTTTATGTCACTTTAATTACACCAATCCACATTCCATGATCTCATAATCCCTAACATGATTTATTAGATTATTATCTCATCTTTCTGCCAGGATCAGAGGATGGTATTGTTAGCTCTCTCCCTTTCAATTTATTTCTACAACCACCACTTTCTGGAATGGGTTGGGCTCAGAAAGAGCAAATGTTTCTCCAGTCTTATTCTAGCACTTTAATCACTAATTGGCTTATAATATGAAAACAGCAAAAATACATTGCAAAGCTCACATGGTCACTGTCACTCTTCACTGCATATTGTTTTAAGAATTTGTTTAAATTCTTGAAGTTCCTCCTTTCTTGCTCTCCTTATAGACTGTTCTGAATATTAAATACCAGGTGTAGATTTTTACCCCAGCATGTTGTCTATTTTTGACCGACACAAATGCAGTGCTCCATCAGGGGAACTTCCTACAATTCATTGCATGTTTGCTTGTGGTACTCTGGGATCTTCCTTGCTTTTGTGAAAAAAAATCTATGTGATGCTTAGAGTGCATAAAATTCATTACAAAATGAAAATGCGGAAGGCAGTATGGTGTAACAAGTGCTACAAGATAAGAGGGCATTGTTCACTGTTGTATGAAATTCGGGGATACTGCCCATCATTGGATATCCCTGTGTAATTTTCCCATAGGGCTATAAGTTAAGGTATGGATTTAAAAAGGTGTTCAACAAAACTTCTCAATTGTAAGTGAAACAATTTTGACTAACAGCAGTTTGGGGAATTGGCTATTTGGAACAGGACTACTGTATGGAGAGGCATGTCCTTTGGGCTAAGGCCACTGCTCAGATGCCTGTTTTTCCTTTTGCAATTATTTTTAGAAGAAAAACAAATAGCAGAAAATATAAACCATAGATTTTTCTACTTAAGGTTCTTTCTGGCCTGCAGATCTTCCACTTTCCTAAAATTCCTTTCTCTAAGTTGTGTGATCAGAAGAACTGTTCTATGCAAGATGTGAAAATATACAAATAAATGGATCTGCCCAGATTTAAGAGAAGGAAACAAATGTGCACATGGAACAGAGGATACACAAAACCTAACAGGAACGAAGACAACTCAGTATCATCATTGAAATGGTCATAGGCTCTCTATTTTCACCCAAACTCTCACCAACCAGTTCAAAGCATCCTTCAATTGTCTTCACTGCCACAACTTGGCCATTGAAGAGCAGTCCTTTCAGCTGACCAAAATGATGGTGCAAAAACTGGCAGCTTATCTGTTTCTCATTCCTTACCTCAATATAGTCCTGCATCTGTTTCTGCATTGATTAAAAATCAGAAGCAGCTTGGGTACAGGAAGTGCAAAACCACTCCCCACTACTAAAAGAGACAGGCCAAAGAGTGGACTGCTGTCATGGTATCATAACCTCCATGGAAGAAGAAAAGCTGAGCATCTTAAGAAATCCAGGATTTCAAACCAAAATTTTTATCTCTAAATTCTTCAGCTGCAGAGTAGCACTATTAAAGGAGAACCACTGAAAGCAATGTGTATCATACTGTATGAGAATGGGAAGATGTAATGGTCTGGAGATAGGAAATGAACAAAAGAGAGAGATTTACAAGTGGAAATTGAAGCAATATGTTAGTGTGTAAAGAATAAATTGAAATGAAAAGTTGAGATCAAAGGTGATTGAGAAGTACATTCTACCTGGAAAGGTGAAGAATAAAAGGTAGCCAGTAAACCACATAAAACTTGGTAAAAGAGAGGAAGTGGGGAAGAGTAAGCTTATTTTCCCCCATTGCTACTTGTATACTCCCAACCCCAAATTTAATAATTAAAACTCAAACATTTGTCATATCCTGATCCCAAAAGTTTCTCAAAACATGTGGAATGACTTAAAAGCTTAAGAATAGTTTTGCCTATTAAAAACAATCTCTTCTTCTTTCTCATGGGTTAAGTAGGAAAATTAAAAAAAATGGTAAGAGGTATATTTGCCTGCAATTTTGCAAGCCATATCCAAGGAAAGCCATATCCAAGGAAAGCAAAGAGATCAAAAGATTTAGTCTGACAGCCTGATAGAGGTGAAGGCCTCATGTCTTTTGCATAAGTCTATCTTGAGTTGTAGCCTCTAGCTCAGAGGTCCCCAAACTTGGCAACTGTAAGACTTGTGGACCTCAACGCCCAGAATTCTGGGAGTTGAAGTCCACAAGTCTTAAAGTTG
>JAOYMU010000001.1:99805350-99820916 GCA_025802295.1 Psammodynastes pulverulentus | reverse complement strand
ATAAACGTAAAGGAAGAGCAAGGGCGGGTGGGAGGGCTCAAAAAGCACACACAAATGCCAATCATCGGAGCTACCGCTCACCAGCGCTGCCGGCTCGCGCGATTAGCTGCGAACCGGCAGAATACCACCACTGTTTTAAGGGCAGTGAAGGTATTCTAGCTCACAAGTTGTTATACTTCTGTGTAGTCACTGCAGTTAATGAAAACAGAAGGATATACTATAGGACATATGAAAAACATCTACAGGAACCTCCCTCCAAATACTTGTGCAGTTTCTGATGCCCTTCAAAATAACTTCTGTCTTGACAGAAATTGCCTACAGCAGGGGGCAATAACTAACCTTGGCTGATCCCTAAAAGCTAACAGAGTCAAGTCTGGCTAGTATGTGGTTGGAAAACAAAATAAGAAACAAACGTACTGCTATTGTTCAAACTGCACACAAAGTGAACAAGACATGTTTTTCTGCAGAGTTGGGTATCATTTAGAACAGAGGTGTCAAACTCACAGCAGCACAGCGGCATCACGTGATGTATTGGGATTTTTTTCCTCTTTGCTAAAATGGAGGTGGGCATGGCCAATGCATGACGCATCTTGCCCGTGGGCTGGGAATTTGACAGCCCTAATTTAGAATGTCTTTTCAGCATCTAAACTTTTCCATATCTTTATTTATAGGAAGCTGGAGTTGTCACTTGTGTCAAGAACTACTCCAAGAGAGAGCATCAGCTTTCTGCTACCAGCCCTAGATGAGAATAAAGGATTGGGCTTATTCTTGAATCTGTAGCACCAGCACACCATGATCATCCATCACATAGGCTACGTGTAACCATAAACACACTCTTGCCCTCATGAAAGGATGAACACTCAAAGAAGCATCCATAGCATTTGCTTCTCCAGGGTTACATTTCACCAAGAATTGACCTCCTGGGTTCTACTAGAAGGAGCATATCTTTGAGGCAAGGGGGAGGATTCTATGTTTCAAATGGATCATTTTCCCCTGCAGTGCATGATGGCAGGTCTGTTGTAATAGATTCATATGTGTTATGATTATAGCATAAAGGGGAGCTGTTGTAACTGTTGGTATTTAGGCATTTAAATTGTGTGGATTGTGATTCTGCTTTGATTTATCTTCTCTTTCCTTCAGATAAATCAGTACTCACCATCCTTCAAACAGTCATGTTCCTTGCCTGGCATCTTGCAGATCTGTTAGGGCTGCAGCTTCCAGAATTTCTAACTAACAGGGGCAACAGCTGAAAACAATGGGAGTTAGTTTCCCAACATATCTGGAGAACATTAGATTAGTATTAGAGTGCTTGGTGATTGTTTGTGATCTAGGGCTGTAGTGGGATATTAAATCTTACTTATCAGAAAAGGTTCTAATGGGAAATTGCTGTTTATAAGTAGATATGTCAGATAATAGCATCTGACTGTTTACTGTTCTATATAATAAAACCAAAATAACCATTCATAAGGAAGTGTATACACAATATCTACCTTGAAACTTCCCCATTGCCCTAATAATATAGAGATAAAATGGTGATATGACTTCATTACTTTAATGTATCCCACAGCTAGTCTAGATTCCCTGATGTAGCACATTCAGTCTGTTGCTCTGCCTAGGTAAATGACACTCCAGTGAAGGAGTGCCAGACTCTCAGCAAAAAGCAAAGCTATCCAAAATTCACTTGGGAACATTATATCTTTCTTTACAATGGCTGTCTTTAAGGGTGAAAACTTTAAGGAAAAATTCCTGGTGTCATAACTGGGATTAGAGTAGCTGGCAGACAAAAGTTCCTCTTGTCTCCTCACCTTCTCCTTCCCTGCTTTACACTCACAGGTGCAATCAAGAAGCCTGTTTTGTGCAGGCTCACTCAAGGCGGTTGTCTCTGGCAACAGAAGATTGGCAGCTATGTCGGCCCTCATTTCCATATTTGGGTGACATAGCTGACTTGGGGTCATTAGTTTAATCAAAAACAAATCCAGGTCTGACTTGGGTTTCAACTAATCCTCTCTAAATGTAGCAGCTCCTGTTATTTTTAGTTTACAGTGTATGCTGATCTCTTCTTCCTTTCATTGCCCCCCTCCAAATAATCCTATTAAAAATTGAATAAAACAATAAAAGATAATGGAGGCTAAGGGAAAGAAAGAAAGGAATTACAAGAAAAATAAATGTATAAAGAGAAGAAAAGAACTTGCCCCTTCATAGCAAGTGTAAACAATTCCCTAATCTCTTCACTTCGTCTTAGCTGACAACTGTAAACGCTTCATCTCATAACCCTTTTCTTAACAACAGGCAAATCAAATAAGTGACATCATCTTCAATCCAGTTAATAGCAAAAGATCCATACAGAGCTCCAAGATTTAAACATTAATTAGCCATAGCAATAGCATTTAGACTTATATACCGCAGTCAGCATATTGCCCTCAACAATCTGGGTCCTCATTTTATCCACTTCGGAAGGATGGAAGGCCGAGTCAACTCTGAGCCTGGTGAGATTTGAACTGCCAAATTGCAGTCAGCCAGCAGTCAGCAGAAGTAGCCTGCAATACTGCACTCTAACCACTGCGCCACCATGACTCTTTTGTATTAACATATACAAAACTCAACATTCTACACCTTATTTCTTAACTAGAAGAAAATTCCATTTAATTTAAGTCTCAACATTATATTGCAAACAACATTTTTAAAACACCAAATTAAATATGACAAGAAAATTCCCTTTAGAAAAGACAAGTCCCAATTAAAAAAAATTTCAAATAACATCTTACATTTTCCTTATCTCCACCCTGTAGGTGCATCCACCTTTCACAAGTATATAATAATCCCAATATCCTAATAGAGATTTTAAAACCCCACACTAAAAATTAGATATAGCAAAAATAAACAATTTCTCCTTATTTTAAAAATTCTTCAAACTTCCTTATTTGAACTAAAGAAAAATAATTAAATGTAAACCCAATTTAAATACTATAAAATTATAATTACATAAAATAACTCTTTGGGAAGAAAAATTTACATAACATCCACTGTAAGCAAATCCAGTACAACATCTCTAATCCAGAAAGAATCACCCTGTATAATAATGTAACCCTGTTAGAAGAAGCCAACTTTATAATTTTTTTAAATTTTCTTTTATATAAGAAAGTTTTTCTTTGCAATCTATCCAGGTCAGTGTTGGTGAAACTTTTTGGCACTGGGTGCCAAAACTGCGTGCATGTGCGCAGGGGAGCACCGGAAACCAGAAGACAGCTGCCTGGCGCACATGTGTGCACTGGGAAGCTGAGTTTTTGGTTTCTGGCACACGCATGCACTCTGGCCACCTGATCTTCCAGTTTCTGGCACACATGTGGTTTCTGGTATGCATGCATGCGCAAAAACCAGCTGGTCAGTGCGCATGTGCGCGCCGGAACCCACAAGAGCAACGGGCGACAGCTGGCGCACCTGGAGAGATGACTCTGCTTACCACTTCCGGCACACATTCCATAGGTTCACCATCACAGATCTAGGTGGTTGTTGATCGTTATACAATTTTTTTAGTGCCTTAAACAATCTTTCTTATAAATCCAACAAAGGGAAATGATTGCATTATTTCCTGGTATTCTCATTTTTATTTTTATTTTATTTTTAGCACCTCATCAAGTGTATTTGGTGACAGTTTTTTTCTTCAAAGTGTTCATATTCTCTTCAAGTAAATTTTATTGGACATATTATTCTGTGATATCTTTGATAACAGAATATTCTTTAGAAGAGACAGCATAGTTTTCATTTCTTGGTGCAGATCCCTACACAGTTCTTCAAACATGTCTCTAATTACCATTATAAATTGCTTGTCTTATACCTCCAAAATTCAAAAAAACACTCTTTTCCATTTATACATTTATTGTTCTCAAAAATAGTTTCAAAGTATTAATATCCAAAGCTCCACACTTAGAACCTTTAGAATTTTCTATAGCCAAAACGTGATCTAACTTTCTTAATTTAATTTTTTTTAATTATAAGATTAAATCTTCATATTCTTATATTGAGGATTAACAGAATCCACTCACCTGGTGTTTCCAATCTTGTTATTCTGAAGCTGTCTAACTTCCTTAAATCCATTAATAGACAATTTCCAAAGCAGTTGAAGCAAAATGATGAATTCCCCCATCTCCTGGTTCTAGCTCCCCCACCCCAAGATTGCTGTCTCTTTATGAGGAAAAGAAATGACCATAAGGAAAAACAGCTTGGGCAATCTCATGTCGTTCACCTTGATCCAGAGAAGATCAAAGGTAGCCAATCTGCTTTGGCTATTTTAAACAAGGCTGCAATCATCAGCTTTACCTGTCTGCAGCACTGTCTTCAGTCAGCCATTTTCTGCTGGAAATCTTGATTTTCCCTCCTTTCAGATGAGCATGCTATGTAATCAAGACCTGGTCATTTGAAGGTGTCAAAATTATGACTGGATTCAAACATGATAGACAATAGTTTGTTAAATCATGGATTATTGAATGAATCATGATGGCTGGGTTAACCAAACTAAAACCAAACCAATCAGATTACTGCTTCGCCTACCGCATAAAGTCAAATTCTTTCTAATTATACATTCCTTGGAAAAATTGCTCATAAACAATATGCATACAGTGCTCAGTATGTTTGGATTTCAGGTTCAAACTGAATGTGACAATGTCATTAAATCCTTTAGCGAAAAAATTATTTAGGAAAAAAGTACATAAACTGCTAACAAAAGAAAGAGCAATGCAATAGTGAATGTAAAATCTTGTCTGTGATTTACCTTCCTTTGGTCCATCTCTTCAGACTTTTTATCTCCAGCTGACTTCTGATAGTAATGATGCCTCTTGGATGTTAAAAATGTATGTAAGAGGATAATTTGAAGATCTGATTAGAAACACAGACTGTTGACATCACCCCATGCTTTACATGGAATCTAGACAAAGCACAGTATTTTGACCCGAAATACTTTATCTGCTTCAAGCCTGATGCCAATACTTTAGAAGAGTGCTGAACACATGTATCCTGTGTAATATAATTATGTTACAGATTGAGTCATATTGAGTTAGATCATTTAATAGTCTTACCTGCCTTGACTGCCAATTTTTCAGGATGCAATACAATTTTTTCCCAGTTCTATATGGAATACCAAAGATTAAATCTGAGACTGTTACACCAAGCAGCAGGTCTTCCAGTACAAAGGGCCAGTACAAAGGGCCAGTGACTTTGTAGGGCAAATTAAGACCATACTTCTTCTATAAGCCAGGGATGAACAATGATTCAGCTGCAGTGCTCTTCAGGTGTTGGAGAGGTTGTTTCCTCCACTCCCAGCTCTGTTGTTTAGGCTTAACATGAGATTTTAAGGTGCAATCTAAAAATGTTCATAATTGGCATGCAGCAGATTGGCTTCAATGAATGGGATTTTTGTCCCTACAGCCATATTTTGTGACTTGTTATACTGCCGCAGAATTTAAAGGAGTCTCCATTGTAAAATACAAGGACAGCTAGAATTCTTTTGGTAAAGCTAGTACCTATAGTAATCACACCCATTCTGATACACACACATTACCATAAAGTGGTTGGTTTGGTTTTGGCTTGATCTAATGCGATATACAAAATTATCATGGCTTAGTGTTAAGTGGGAATGTGCCATGTCATGATGGTTTGTTCAATGAATTGTAGTTAGTTTGGAACTAAATTAACTCTCCCTCACCACTCTCCCCCAGTGCTGCATAAACTATTTACTTGAGGTTGAAGTGTCCCTTGTGATATACACGAGGAAGGGTCTTAGAGAGGCCCTCTATGACCATTTTGGTTTTCATTTTCTGTGCTTGCATGATGGATAAAAGGGGGTGGGGGAAAGTGGGTACAGACACCTGACCCTGTCCATAATGGTTCCAACCCCAAGGCTTAAAAAAAAAAAAGATTGCTAGATGAATGAGAAAATCATTCAACAGTATATGATATACAAATGTAGATTAACAAGGTGTTGAGTCAGGCTGAAACTGAAATCATAAAAAAGAATGGCTAGTTAAAGTTGGAAGTATTACTAGCAATGCCAGCCTATAATATACAACATAAAATACATTTTGAAAGTGCAATAATTTCCCCACTTCAGAAATGAAGACACATTCCATTTAAGGTTAAACACCTTTATATTAGGTTGATTTCAGTTGTAAATTTTCCCAGGGAAAGTGTACATTTTGCAGTTTCATTCTGAGTATGTTTATAAAATGACAAGATTATTTCAAAATTATGACTAGTGTTGGATGATAAGATCATGTATTGTTATACATACTCTGTCTCTGAAAGCTGCTTGAGTCTTTAGTGGAAGCACAGCAAGCAGAACACATAAATTATTATCTATTAAAAGTTCAAGCACAGTTAGCATGCCAAAATTAAGGTTGTGATACTCCATATACACTCATGTGTGAGCTCCATTGATTTTAATAGGACTGCAGTCAATTCCAGCCAGAATATGAAGTGCTTAGACTATGAACAATGTTATTGGCTCTTAGGCCAGCATTTCAAAATTACAATGCTACAGTGCTTTGCCAATATATCACAATGGTCTTGTGTAAGCTGGTCATACAAGGTCAAAGCCATCTGCAAAACTGAATGTCCATTCATTTTTTGCATTAGCATTCTAAGTCCTGAGAGAAAATCTTTCACAAACAAGCACAGATTTTGAGATTAAAATGTTTGCATTTGTTTAACCAGTCTTGCTGGACTTGGATTTAAATCGCTGCTTCTAAGTACGAAAAAGCTCTGCTTTGTGAGGATTGGTTCTTAGATGTAAGGTATCTTGAGGGAAGTGCAGTTTTAGATATTTCATGCTTTTTAGACATTCAATGCTTTTTAAAGAGAAGCAAATCCTGTAGGTCAGTCTAATCAAATTGATGGGGTTGCTTTGTTTTTTTTTCTTTGTTCTGGGTGAGAGCAGGATTATAAATTGAATTTAAGATCTGCTAAATCTGCTTTATTTAGTAAATTAATTACTAATAATGACCTCAAAGCCAATCATCACATTATTTTTCAGGACAGACACCAACCTAAAACTCTTCAACGCATAATAGTGGTGGCACAAAACACATCCAATCATGTGCCTGCACACAACCACCCAAATTCCTCCAAAGAAACTGATCCAGGATAGAAAACATAAGCATAGTTCAAATGCATGTTTAAGATGCTCCTCCTGTAGTTTATCAGTGAAATAACCAATGTTCAAATTAGTAAATGTGTTGCTTCTAAGAAAAGTCATCGCAAAATTAAGTTCCCATATGAAAAAGGAGCAACTGGAGAAAGTATGGCATCCCCAGAGAGATGCAAGATGCAATTATGGTGATATTCATAGAATTTATTATTTAGAAAAGGTCTTGGATTTAGTACCTCCATGTGTTGTTTGTGCCAGGGAGAAAGGGAGAGATTGGCAACTGGCAGGGTCATTTTCATCTCGATTTTTCTCTTCCAACAAAAAAGAGAAAATATCAAAATCCCCTTCGGTGAATAAGTAATTTAAACACGCCATATGAAATCTCGCCTTGCCAATGATCACAGCAAAGGGACACAGCGGCCCAGCTTGCTAAAAAAAAGGCCTATATAACAAGAAGTTCCTTTTTAATGGATGAAAAACAAACAGCCAGATGAAAGACAGGTTACAGAGTGCTCTTTTTGTATTGGATCTTGTAATGGCGATAGACAATGTGGAGAAAATGCCCAGGCAGAGAAATAGAATAGCTCAGCCACAAACCATACTGCAAGCTGAGTTCTGCAGTATGCTGTTTTCTATTTCCAAGACTAAGCGCCTGCGATGGGAGCTTCCTTGGCTCTGACCAGCTCAGGCAGCAAAGGCGTTCAATTTCCCATTCTGTAGTGACTTTCAGTTACAGAATGGATGTGCTTATGGTGCATAAGAAAGAGGCCTCGGAATTAATCCAGCCAGGCAGATAGGTGGTGTGCACGCGTGCATGTACGTGCGCCTGCATGCCCATGTTGTTTCTTTGCATCTCCCAGCTGATTCCAAAGCTTAGGATTTAACAGCTGCAGTTCTCTGGCAGAATTAATTCCTTCCGAGCCTTCGCTTCCCTCACGCTTGTTTCATTCAGGCCTTCTTAAGCCGAAGTGTGAAGGTGCCTGGCAACGCAATTTCCTCCATGGATTTGGGCAACTCACGACCTTCCCCCCCTTTTTTTCCAGAGGTAGCAGCTCAGACAAAAGTCAGAATATTCTCTTTCAGAAGAAAAAGGCTCGCTTTCCATGCTAACATGCCCAGAGTTTCTCCACAAGCCAGGCCTTGCATTTCAAAATTTGGGTAGCTGATCCAAGCCCCCGAAAAAGCAATTGAGTCTCAGAGGTGTGCCTGAGGGAGAATTCAAAGGCTAAATTTTAAGCAATTAGCATTGTTAATGTTTACTCTGAGATAGTACAGCTGCATAAATCTCATTAAAATATTCTCCAGGGAGAGGGAGGGGGAGAAGGCAGAGATTAAGGTACCAACTTTCCTTCCTATTTAAAAAAAATGCCTACCTGATGTAATGGTGGAAGCATGTGCTTAAATATCTTCAATGGCAAAGCATGGAAAATATACATATTTTACCCCCTGGCTGGCAAGTGGCAGTATGCCAGGAATGACACCTTGTGGAATAACAAGTGTCTGATAAACTGGGGGAAAAGTGGATAAATTCTTTAAAATTTGTATTTCTGTAATTGGGATCTCACAAATTCAATACAACGCTATCAAGCAAGAGAAAAAAGATACGTTGTAGGAGATCAAACCTCCTGTCTCTGGGCCTGAGTAGAAATTATTTTTTTTATTGATCCAGGATAAAATCCTTAAGTCAAAGACTCTTATATAGCAAAGACCCTTATATGAAAATCTTGGCTCACCTGTGTCTTTAATGACACAATAATGAACTACTTTATGCCATCACTGTTGATGCCCAGTGACAGTTCTTTGGTATTTATATTGTGCCCAGCCATCAAGAGAAAATGGAGCCAGGAGACTTCAATTGACATCGACATACAGAGTACACAGAGCCTTATACAAAGCAGATCATTAGCTTTTCTAACACAGTAATGGTAATGCATTCGCCATCAGACCTCTCACGTTTGAGACAAAAGTCCTATTTTGGAGGTGCCAGAAATTGAACTGGGAAATTTCTTCATGACAGCCATGGTCTTTATCCCTGAACCATGAACATGAAGGACTCACTGTTCTCATTCCAGACAGCTTGTTCAGAAGGACATCATGATCGATGCTGCTAAGAGCATCTCAAGGTTCTGGGAAAGGTAGCAAGGCTGTAGACCCCTATCTTTCTCCTGGCGTTTTGGTGATTGATTGAAATGTTTCCCAGTAACCGTATCCAGGAGAGACTGAAGTAGCATGGCAACCATCTGAAAACCTATTCCAAGAAAAGGTATTGCTTGTTCATTAGAAAAAATTTCATTTTATACCGAACGGAGGATTCATTACACCTGAGGATTCATTTTGGTACAAAATCCCCTTACAACCTCACACAACAGCATTTGAGGGCAATCTAGGGTCTGGAAGTCAAACTTCATCCCAATCCCATATGCTGGTGGGAAAAGTAGAAGTGTTATGTTTGGATTATTAGTTGTGTGACTTTGGACCAGGTTAGGAGAAAATTGGATGCACCCACTCTTTGTTCCTGGCCTGTGCTTTGCTTCAGACATTAGCTAAATAGCTTGACTCTTAGCTTCTGTGTCAAAAGATATCAAAACAAAACAAAATTTCAAGTCTGCATGGAACAGGCATAGGAATACTTTTTAGATTATTATTTCCTCTGTCTCCTTCATTTGTTAAGTTAAAGAATGTGTGCTTCCTCCATTGATTCGATTATAAGAAATCTTTTAATCTAGAACCTAGCTATACAGGTAATCCTTGATTTACGACCACAATTGAGCCAAAATTTTCTGTTGCTAAGTGAGACATTTGTTAAGTGAATTTTGCCCCATTTTACAACCTTTATTGCCACATTTGTTAAGTGATTCATGGCAGTTTTAAGTTAGGAACATGGTTGTTAAGTGACTCTGGCTTCCCCATTGACTTTGCTTGTCGGGAGGTCGCAAAAAACTGATGACACCGGACACTGGACACTGGGACACTGGAACTGTCATGAACCATCTGCCAAGCATCCGAATTTTCTTCATGAGACCATAGGGATGCTGCAATGGTCTTAAGGGTGAAAAACAGTCATAAGTCACTTTTTTCAGTGCCATTGTAACTTTGAATGGTCACTAAATTAATTATTGTAAGTCTAGGACTACCTGTATATATATGGAAGCAATGTGATGTTCTGACCCAGCTCCCAAACCCAACAAACCCTCTATAGTTACCTAATTTACCTAACTTTATTAGGCGTGCCAGCAGCCCCGGCAAAAAGTCTCTCTCTCTCTCTCTCTCTCACAAAGCAGGCTATCAAGTCTGTTCAGCAGGGAGATGAATAGTTGTCTGCCACACCTATTCATCTCCGCCCCATGGCTTTTATCTCCAAAGTTAGGGTGGAGCTTCACTAGCAATGGTGGCCCTTCCATCCCAGGGATCAGCCCATAGATTTCCACTGCTCTCCTCTTCTCTGCCTTCTGTGCATCCACGTGTCAGGCACTGGACCCAGCTGTTCCTCCTCTTCCTCATCAGCCACCTCCAGACCTGGGAGCTGTTGACTGTACATCTGAGGGTGGATGGACGGCCCAGGCTCTGCCTCTGTCTCTATCTCAGACAGCTCCATTCCTTCTTTCCCCTCAGAGCTCTCAGGCCACAACATAAGGATTCTGAAATGTGATTCTTGTGAGCTTATACACACACACACACACACACACACACACGCTCACAAGAGTCACAATTCAGAACCTTTATTGCTTCCAATTATTCCTTTTATTTCTAGGACTTTTTGTCTTTTAAGCAAAAGGCAATAAACAATCAAACCTTTTTTTGATTGCAGCAGATGCATTCATTTTTCCCTTTGTTCTGACTCATCCTAGGGATGGATTTGGAGGTACTAATTCTTTATTGCTTTTGCTCACAATTGTCTTTCAGCCAGGCCAGTAGTTTCTCCAGTCAGGATTGGGGTTTTGTTTGTGGGGGTGATGACTCCTGGTGACTGCATGGGAAAGCAAGTCCCTTCAGTTTTCCTAGCAAGGTTCTTCAGAAGTGGTTTACCTTTGCCTTCTCCCTAGGGCTGAGACAGAGTGATCAGCTCAAGATCACTGGCTGGTTTAGACAGGACTAGAACTTATAGTTGCCCAGTTTCTAATCTGATGCCTTAATCACTATGTAGAACTGGCTCTCTTGTAAGTGTTTTAGTATGATGAATACATAGTCCACTCCACTCATGAGCCTTAGGAACCTGAACAGAGCCAACACTAACGTGATGCTGGGACCAGAACAATTAGTTGATCAACTCAGACAAAACGATTTGTTTTGGGGCTTTGTAACAGCCAATGAGGCATCTATTTAATGCTACGTATGATGCCAGGAGAAAAAAAATCACACCTTGGAATCTTGAGGTCAATGATCTTGGTGGCCAAGCAGGAAATGTTATTTGAAACATCAAGTACATTTTTAGTATTGGCTAATTTAGCAAGCAAGTTGTAGCTGAGATGCCAATCAGCAGCTTTGCCTGCTTGGTATTCTGATCACTGCTATTAAAATTTCAATATAGTTCAGAATAGTCATGTGTTGACTGCTATGAATCAAGGCCTTTGACTTTATTTTAGTTTGGATGCAACTTAAGAGATGCTAGAGAGTAGGCAGCTTCTCCTTAATTCTTTGTGACTAACTCAGAAGTGTGTATTCTTGTGTTCCCCCAGCTCTAGAACTGGTAATTATAAACTGTTTTTGTCCTGTTTTCTTTGTCAGTTTTGTCTCTGCAGCTCCCTATTTTCACCAGCAACTAAGTTTCCTTTGATTGATGTAGCAGCTATTTCCCACTTTTCTCTAGTGCCTCTTTCCACTCCATATTTGGGATACGCTATTTTCCCCCTTTCTGTCTTTTCTATTTTTAAGTCAGTATAGTTATAATAAGTGTGCCAACCTACATACTAGGGTAGGCATGCTAACTAATATTTTTTTCTGCAATGTAAGTTATTGCTTTCCATGTGTGTTTGTGTAGCTACAATAAACTTGTGGATCTCTCTCTGAATTTTAATCCTTGTCTGACAGCATCATTTTCTATCATTTGTAAATGCTTGTGCTTTTTGAATTAACAATCCCCCTAATTCATTAATTTAAGAGAAATTTGAGTCATTGCTCGGATTAAAGATGGATATTCTTCCATCTAATTCAGCAATTAAATGTCCTACAGATACATTGCGCCTCTGTGAGAAAATACTTTGGAAATGGTTCCTGATTGTAGAGTGTTTGAAACTCTTTGAGCTTGCTTGTTTGCTTGTAGACATTTCATTACCCGACTAGGTAACACCATCAGTGCTTGCCATGCCAATGTTGGTGAGGGTGTGGTTTTCTCCTTGGTAGTTTCTTGGTTAGGAAATTATTTTCTGCTTGATTGTTTGCCTGTGTTAATAATCCCTGGTTGTCTGGGTGCAACCAACACCTAGTTAAGCCCAACACTGGCAGGGCAAGCTACTGTATAAACAGTTTTTGGTAAGGAAATGGTGGTCTGGGATGACAAAGAATATCCTTGTTTGAGGTTTCCAGATTTTCCAAAGCCCATTGCAAAAGAAGAAGAATTGTGAGTATTATGTGAACTTCTCTCATTCTGAATCACAGATGTGCCACCAATAATCCTTGGGTTGCTTGTAGGCTATTCTTCTATGGCTTGGCTGCAATTCTTAGCACCTCCTTTCATATTACCTCTGACACTGATTATATTAGTTGCTCCTCCCATATTGCTGAGACACTCTGGATTTCAAAGACTGAAAGCATTACCTACTTCAGACCCAATTTTCAGAACCTGGTGCATATGTGTTTATTAGGACTACTGCGTCTGGTTACAAAATTCTGATCAGTTGATAGCAGCAAACAGCATGGTAGAATCTCTGGACCTTGAAATGCAAGAAAGAATCTATTAAAGTGCCATCTGTCTTGGATGTCCTAACATTTGGAACAAACCCTGTTTCTCTTTGTGTGCATTTCGAAATGAGAGCTGTGCAGTACTTCAGATTCAAATACCAAAAATATAGCTGCACGTAGCTGGGAAAAATCCAGGAAGCAGAAACTTCATAGGTATCATTCAGGCCATCTGTTATGCTTATCTGAGGTAAAATCTTTAGTTAACACTTAACTAATTTAAGTCTTAATTTAACTAAGTGTTAACTCTGTTCATTGTAATATTTAATGTTTTAATATACCTTTGTTTTTATGTCTGTAAGGCACCCAGAGTCACTTGACAATGAGATTGGTGGTATATAAATTTAATTAATTAATTAAATACAGAATGTTAAAACTTCAATAGGCTTCTTCTAGTCTCACTTATAAGATTTCTAATTAAGGTAAAAGTTTTCTCTTTGAAAACTATGAGATGCTTCTTCCTAAATTTCTCTTCCCACCTAGGTTGGATAGCAATTTATAAGATAAACTGAGGAAAGGAGTCCTTCCATTGCTTTTCAAGCTTTCTCCAACATCTTTCCGATTGGGCTGCCACAGACTGTGGATCGTTTTAATTATTGCTTTCCATTACACTGTATATCACCTTCATTCCTTTTGGAAGTGAGCAGTCCATAAATAATTGAACAAATAAACCAATAAGCCATCTAGAAACCAGGGGAGAAGTAACTCTAATGCTTCAGAGCACCACTGAGAGAAAGGTAAGATGCTCAGGTGCTATAGCAATCCTTGCTTGTTAAAGACATTATCCTTGGTCTGTCATATTTCATAAGGCCAGATTTTAAAAAATGAACTCAGATGTCTTCACCAACATGGTTAAACAGTTAATTTCAACAAAACAAATCTGGTCAGATTTTGGACACAGGCTTGCCATTTCACAAACTCACTGCAAAATGCAAATGTATCTTACTTTCCTTCCCCCCTCCTCTATAACATATTTTAAGTGAATTTGTTATATTTTACATGTTTAATATTCAAACCTGCCCTTGTTTTAGAGTGGCAGCTGAAAAATGACCTGAACTGATTTGAAATTCATGGTGTTGCCTAACTATCACCATGACTGAATTGTAAATCTAGGCTCCTGGTAAACACTGTTTTCTCCAGCAAAACTGAATATGATGTTCCTAGATGAACACATACAAAATAGGTTCAGTAGCATCAATGTCCAATTTTATCCAAAGATATGATAATAGTGGAAAAGAGCATAGCATCTGATCATCATGTAAGAGATGAGTTTGCACAGAAAAAGGACAATATTTGATAAAACGGTCCAAACCTGTGTTTCTTTTAGGACTGTAAAACACAATCCCCAGTCTCTGGTTTGCACCATGCTTTGGCGCGTAGCAAGAACTAACTTTAACAATATATACACTTTACATACAGCAATCTGCTCACCTCTTAATAAAAGATCATAATATAACCAAAACTTTGGAATAAAGTGCTGAAATGGTCCCTGTGATGCAGGGAATATTTGTGGCCACTTGTGGATTGAACAATATGTCAAAATCCTGTAACAAATGATCTTACTAAGAAGTTGAAACTGCTTTAATGATAAAGCTCAATATTTAACATAAGTAAATCAACATACTCTTTCACAGGTGAGTTTGATCTTGAGTCAATATTGGAAAGTGCGAAAAGGAAACAACTATATTCATTTTCCCAGAAATGTGCCAAACAACAAAGCAGCAAGATTGCAAACACCAAATGACAGGCTGATGTGAAAAAAAAGGTCAAAACTGTGGGTTTTTATGAGGTAAAGTATGAGCGATGTATGATCCATTTATAGCACAAATGGACACTCCCACAAATAAAAATATTTGGTAGTCCACAAATACACCACATATGACTTTCTTGATTTTTTTCCCCATGAAAATGTTTTGCTTCTCATCCAAGAAACTTTTTCAGCTCTGTACGTAGATGCTCTGGGCACCTAATTTAGCAAAACTCTGTTTACCTTGCATGATGTACAAATAATATTGTATTTGTTGATACAGGACAGTACTCCGAAACCACTGCTTTGTTTACTGTTCTCAGATGGATAAATTATTATATTGATTACCCAGTTTGCATCTTCATATACTCATTTTATAACATTTTTGTCCAATTCAGTATTCACAGCTTCTTCTGTAGCATACAGTCTATGTTTTGGTGGAATAGAAACAATGGATTGATCCACTGAGAACATTCAGTCCAAACCCTTGAAAAAAAAATGTTGTTCTACCAGTTGATCCAGTTCACTCTGAGAATGAGGAGCAGCAATTGCAATATGCTTTAAAGTAGTGTTTCCCAACATTGGCAACTTTAAGACGCCTGGACTTCAAATCCCAGAATTCCCAAGCAAGCAAGGGAGTTGAAGGCCAAGCACCTTAAGGTTGCTAAGATTGAGAAACACTATAGAGCGGATTTCCGGCGGCAACGTAGCCCTTCGAAGGTGCTTCTTCTGAAGCGCCCGTTCCTCTTTTCCGTTGTCGCGGCGGGACAGCGCCAACCGGCTGTC
>JAOYMU010000001.1:99680417-99698282 GCA_025802295.1 Psammodynastes pulverulentus | reverse complement strand
AGCTCTGTGTCAGAAAATATGAAACAAGTTAGTGTGACGGGTAGATATTGAAAAAGATCAGCATATATCCTTTAGTATATAAAAAGAAGTATAAGACGATCTATAGATTATTGAACCATTGTGCTAATTTCTCATGCAAAAAAAAAAATATGCTTAAAATCTTACCAGAAGAATGGAATGGTAGCAATAGCATTTATACTTACATACCTCTTCATCATACATGTCGAGAGAAATGCCAAATATCCAAGCAAGATAAATTGCATGAGATCTGAGAGCTAACACAGATAGAACAATGATCAAGAGAATTCAAGAAGGGGGGTTAATTTCTGATTGTGCATAATGCTAGAATTTGGATCATATTGATCACGGAAATGCCAAAACACCTATTCTTCTGAGGAGTCTTTATGGCAGAAAAGATCTCAGTTTGGAGAAACAGAATGGTTCTGAATAGGGAAGGCAGAGAGAGAAAGATGCAACTTATCCTAACATTTGTTTAACATATATTGCAAATACAGGTATACCTCAGAGATATTGCAAATTATGCTCTAGAGAATCTAGACTATTGCAATAAAGCAAATACCACAAGAGTCACACACGTTTTCTGGTGCATATAAAAGTAATGTTTACACCATACTGTGGTCTATTACGTATGTAATGGCATTATGACTGAGAAAAGCAATAAATATATCTTAATTTAAAAATATTTTATTACTAGAAATGCTGATATGTTGGTAAAATGGTTACCAATAAACTAGATGGATGCAAGTTGCCACAAACCTTCAATTTGTAAAAAAAAAAAAATACAATATCTGCAAAACACAATAAAGCTAAGTACAATAAAACAAGATATATAGAGAACATCACTTGGGCATATCCATGTAGAAATGATAATGTACTTTTCTCCTGTATGTGAGCTGGGAGAAAAGTTTTTGGTATAAAAAGCTCTATCCTCTGCCTGCATTTATTATGTTGGTTGCTGCCATAAGAGAATATAATACGTATTATTTTCAGGGCAATAATCAATAGATTCTCTGTCATTTGTTCTCTATTCACTCTATATCACCATTAGCCTCATCCCTGACTACAACACAACACAACACAACACAACACAACAGGCTGTCTACTCTGCTTTCTAAGATCAACAACTTCCTGCAGTTTTTCTTAGTTGGATATTACTATCTATTTAGCAAATGAAAAAAATACAGCAATTGTCAAATGGATTTATTGGGCCATATCACTGACAGCAATCCCTCTAGCTCAGAGGGGGGAAAAAGAGAGAAATAAAAAATTCAGAGAAATAAGGACCAAAAAAGATTTGTTGCTCCAAAATTTTGAGGTAGTGACATTTTCTAGACAGATATTTTGGAGAGTGCTGATTGCCTCCTGTTTTGATGTTACATGTTAATATGTATTCATTTCATATTTCATGAATAACATTAGCATACTTATGAAGTTCATAAAGGAAGTTCCTCAAATGGCAACTGCAATTTGTACCTTGCATTCAAAAGAAAGCAAACTCTTTCTGTGAAACATTATTTCTGTTGTTGTTACTGGTAGGAATGTCAACATTTTAGGAGATCTGCTTTTGTTCTTCCCTGAGATTGATACTCCCTTCTCTCAACACCCTCTCCCCACTACACAAGTGAAGCGTCCATCTCTCTTGCAACAAGAACTAAAATGGAAATGAAAAAATAAA
The DNA here is from genome assembly GCA_025802295.1 of Psammodynastes pulverulentus. Lineage (NCBI taxonomy): Eukaryota > Metazoa > Chordata > Lepidosauria > Squamata > Psammodynastidae > Psammodynastes > Psammodynastes pulverulentus. Next base: position 99,696,586 of record JAOYMU010000001.1, on the reverse strand, counting down.
CAAGCAGTCCCACAGCAGACCTTTCTGGCTAGTTGGAGCTCAGCAGATCACAAAGCAAAGCTGGCTGAGGGATTCTGGGAGTTGAAGTCCCCAAGTCTTAAAGTTGCCAAGGTTGGAGACCCCTGCCCTCGATTGAATGTCTGTACAGGAGATCTTCTGCCACAACAGCAGGGAATAAACTTCTTTCACCCCAGAGCCATAGATCAGCATAGAGGCTATGTTTAGTGCTCATGTCCTTGAAAACCAAGGGGTATCTATATTGGGGTATATACATATGTGGATGTCTAAACTGAAAAGTGGTTACCTTTTGCTGGGTTGGTCAATAGGCCTTTGTCACCTGAGGTCAGACCAATTCAGTGCAATTAACTAATGAATTAAACAGTTTCTGTACTTTAACCCAGAAGCTCTCTACTGTACAGTATTATTTCACCAAGTTCATTTGCTTGGATTGCTGAGTAGGTGTGGATGCTTCAATGTTTTATGCAGCTTCTTCCCCTTTTCCTATTGCTTATGTTTCTTTTGAACACAGTGTAGCCTTTGAATATTCTGATCACAAGAGTCATTTCACTGTGCCTTATACCAGGGGTTCTCAACTCCCGGGCCGCAGCCCATTGGGAACCGGACTGTGCAAGCAGTGGGTGAGCAAGCATGCATGAGAAGCTGCATTTATGCAAGTGGTGTGCACTCATGCAAAGCAATGCTCTTCCCACCCACCACTGCCATTGCCACCAGACTACAGAGACAGAAAGCTTGGAGGCTGCTATCTTATACCTGTTGTCATGTTTTCCTTCCTGCATTAATTATTCAATTTCAACTTGTCTCATCCCTTACAGAGCATAAATACATACACAAAAACAGGATAGATACCAAAAAAAACCACCCCAACCCCTTTTCTAGAGTCTGTCCTTGTGGTTCAAGTAAACCTGAAGGCCTTATCTATATTTTCTTCCACTGTCCCTTTGTTGATCAGTTGAATACAATTCCTTTGTATCTTGAGATCAATGCCACATGCCATGCAGAATCAGAATTTAGTTGATGCAAATAGAGCAGCTAAAGTTTTGCAGCCAACTATCTCGATTAGAAATTCTGTTGCTGTTGGTATTTTGTTAACAGTTCTATTTTCTTCTCTAGTTTTATCCTTTTGGGGGGGTTTTTAGACTTTTATTTTTTTCTTTAATTGTATTAATTTTTTATTTCTTCCTAATTATTTTTTTTCTACTTGTTGATTACTGATTCTATTTACTACTAAATAAATAAAACCCAGAGACCATGATATTTACAAGCCAATGCTCCTTCTGATTTTTCTTATTCAGATGAGGATCACAAAGTCCAAATTTCTCCCATACACATTATTTTCAGAGCTTGTCATTCATCTGCAATATTTGTTTTCTTTGTTATCAGTCCTTTGCAAGAGTCATAAGGATGGAAGAAACATTCCGATTTTTGAGCTGTCTTGCAACGTCTTCAAAGTCTTCAGTGATATGGTTCCAAGCTGGTTTTGACAGTATCATTTGTCTCCACCTAAATTAGCAGGAAGGATAACCATCAATTAGCTTGATAAGACTTGAATGCAGTTTTGAAGGTTGTATCCGAGAACTAAAACTCTGATTTGGTCTAGAATTTTCTCCCATGGGACAATTGAATTTTAGGGTAATGCTCAGGAAAAATCAAGAATCCCTGAACTGAATCACTTCTGTAAACATGGATTTACGCCCTGATTTTCCTTTTGTTTCTTCCTCCCACTCAGTGGGTGATGTCTGGAGAAGAAAATTCTGTGCTGGGGGAGATCACACCCATTTGTAAACTGAAACTTTTCAACTTTGCAGGTGAGAGGCTTAGCTTGCTACTTTAGCTCCGAGCAGCAACCTCTTGTACAGGCTTGTTGGTGAACCTTTATCCTTTTTCAGATAAAGGCTTCAGGGATAAGAGATGGAAGAGAAAGACCGGTGACTCTGTAGGGCTCGCGATAATTGATCCAGTCTGGTAGATCAGCCACTGAGGCACTGAAGAAAGAATGGCCACTGCCATTCATTGACTCAGATTCCACTCTCAAAGAATCCTTTAAGATAATCGTTAACTACAGTATTTTTTGCTCCATAAGGCGCACTTTTTTGTCTCCCAAAAGTGGCTGGAAATGTCTGTGCGTCTTATGGAGCGAATATTGCAGAAGTCCTGCCCACCTGGCAGCTCCCACCCTTAGCCATTTTCGGCCTCCGTGCACCCTGTTTTCATCCGTGTGGGACGCCTGTCTGCAGCGTCTTTCACCAGCATTCCCAGGCTATCACCACTGTTTGCCACCACCACCTATCGGCAGTTGGATCAGCCTCCCGGAATACCGCCAATCAGCTGTTCCAGGCACCGCCTATTGCTGCCACTTGTTGCCACTGCCACGGCGGCAATAGGCAACAGCAATAGGTGGTGGTGATTCCCGCCATCTGGAATGGTTGATCAGTGGTATTCCAGAAGGCCAATTCAACCGCTGATAGGTGGCTAATGGCAGCAGCAGCAGCAGCTGGCAACAATAGCTGGGGAATGCTGACGAAGGTTCCAGCGTTTCCTAGTGGAGGCAGCAGACACAGAGGAGGCAGCAATAGTGCTGTTTTTAGTCAGCCAGCCTGCTGATTGGCGGAGCTACGGGAGGCCTGCATCCAACTGTCGCTCAGCTGACTGGTAGTGGGTGCAAGGGAGCAGAACCCTGATGAGCCACGTGTTAGGGCTGGGAGGCAGAGGCAGATTTTTTGTTTGCTTGTTTTCCTCCCCAAAAACTAGGTGCTTATGTTCCGGAGCATTTTATGGAGCAAAAAATACTCTTATTTTTTTACTTTACTCATTACCTTTAGGATAACTATCTGTTGCATGACTGCTGGTTATTTCTGTCCCCTCTTTGCTTTTTTTCTTTGTCACTTTTTTCTAACAAATATAAATTTTGTAGAGAAAATTTGAGTTGGATAAGACTCAGATTAAACCGTTTGCATTATCAATTGATGAAGATTTAAGGGGCAGTTTTCAGAAAGGAATATAGAGGAGTACAGAGGAAGCTTTGAAGAAGGATTGGAAGAATCATTAAGAAAATATTAATTTAGCTCTCAGAAGGAAGAGGGAATGAGAAAGAAACTCAGGATAACTCTGGCTTATTTCTGTTTGGTTTAAGAAATGAGAGAAGGAAACTCTTGCAGGCTTTCCAGATTCCGTTGTTATTACTTATAACAATAGAGTTTCAGTAATCCTATATTGCCTATACTCTGATCTGTCTTCTTGTGAAGAGTGATAAGGAAGCACCTGTTACTAATTTACTTCCAGTATCAAACAGCAAACAACAGTGTATCCCTTAAAGTCATCTGAATTCAGATTAAAAAATGTCTTTCAGTAGTTATTTTGCAAACATCAAATCTATTCTGCACATTGATCTTTGTCAAGTTGTACTAGTTAAACAATTTAATACACAGTTTAAAAGATACCCAATAATGACTACATTTTAAAAAGTAAATGATTGGCTTTGAAAAGTATTTTCTTAAATTGTATACTAGAAATGATCATTGTATTATTCTGAAGAATATGTCCCATCAGTATCTGTGGAAATAGGTGATACCCCGTACAGTCAAATTTTAAAATGCTATAGTGAAACTGTGTGTGGGTAAGACATTAATTGTTTTATTTTTTTCTCTTAAACTTGTAAATAATACTTGACCTGTAGCTATTTCTCTCTGGCAATATTAGTACAAGTACCATTCATTTTTCACAGCCCAAGGAAAAACATCTTGAGTGGCACTTACATTAATCTAATTCTCTTATTAAAACTAAGTCATAATATGACAATGTGTATGTGAATTGACCCATTTTGTATGAACGGATCCAATAAATTATAGACAAAAACAACAGCTATAGCAAACCTTTATTTTAAAAAAATCAAAATCTATTGAATTGTAATTCTTTTATAAAGTAGCAGTTATTCCAAATTTCTATGAATAAAAATGGCCAATCTTTTTCTTAATCTGATTCTTAATCTATTTAGTACTGTATCTTAGTCGTAATTGCACAAATTTTTGTAAAACCACGAAGTAAGACAAGAAATAGAAGACTTGATTTTTATAATTACATTTTAACCAAATATTTTTTAAGTTTGTTAATTCTTAAATTTCAAGGCTAAAAAAGAACCATTTCCCTATTCATTTGAATCTATTCCCTGGAGCAGTCGAGCTGAAGGTTAGGGTTAGGGTTAGGGTTAGCATTTTTTCCTTTAAGTCACAATGAACAATTGGCTTAAACTGATAATTTGCTCTCTAAGACTCTTAAAGAAGAAGGAAATATGACTTTGGCTCCACCCATCGACAAAGGGAACAGATGTTCAACCAATAAAATCAAAATGGAAAAGTAATCCTGACCATAATTAGGTAGAAAATCTTCTTATAGCTCAATCATTAAGCTGTTTTTGAAGAACTGATGTCTCTACCTTTCCCCTCTCCTCAAATATATATTGTCTTTTTGTTGAATGTTTTCTGTACCATAGCAGTATTGTGTGTATTGTTTTAATTAAATTGAGCCATTTGGAGAGACAATATTTGTCTGAATAGATAGATAATATTCCCTAACTCTCCCATAGTATTCAACCAAATTATCAATCAGTTAGTATGCACACAATAAGAAACTTACAGAGAATGTGGATTACATTTTAGTACATATGTTCAAGCTTAAAAATCCTGATGAAATCATAATGGGCATCTTCGTAAGAAGTATTAAACATATTTTAGACTGAAATTAGCAAATCTATATCACAGGTAACATAAGAGTACTGTTTTGAGACACACCTTCAAATTGGCTTTTCATTTCAAAATTGGATTCAAAATTAGAAAACAGACCAGCTCAACATGTGCATGTGTTTTTGACAGACTTCTGGACAAATGTCTTATGTAGTAATAAAACACAGAATGTTTCACTCTCCTCCTTTTACTTCAGTCTTGCCATACAAAATTGTATACAATTTTTGAATCAGAGAAATATTTCAGAATGAATGTTGGATGACTTATTAAAAGGAATGCTTGGTCATTCTACTTAAACTCTGGTTTGGAGTACTCCATTTCACTACCAAATAATCCGTGAGTAAGACCCCCTAAAGAAGCTGTCTCTTTTCAATAATACAGTAATCAGGTTTGAGCCAAGTCAAGAATCAAGTTCCTCTTGAGAGTTTGAGGGCATTAGAACTAAAACTGATTTTTCACATGTATAGAAAAAACTATGCCTTTGATATATTCTTTTTAGTTTACCCCCTAAGTCATAGATCAATCTTCTACTACTTTCCCCTGTTGCTTTCCCCAAGCTTATTATAAATCTCTACCATCTGCTACCTTATTGAAGCCATATTGAAAAAAGTTGCTAGTTTTTCATTCTTGATGGTCTTCATCCTATTAGTTGATATTCCTTTTCCTTTATGCTGAAGATTTTAAAAAGAAATCCACTAATAAGTGATTGCGTCCTCTTTTAAAGTCTTGGCAAGATTTATTTGTTTCCCTTATTTTCAGGATGAGAGGCAGTTTGGTGTAGTGGTTAAGGCACAGGTGTCAAACTCAAGGCCCGGGGGCCAAATGTGGCCCGCGAGAGCTGCAAAGTTCCGATTGTCTTTAAATAAATAAAGAAATTATGGTGGTAGAGAACCATGGTTAGAAACATTTTTCTCCAGAGAATTTAATTGCAGCAGCCAAAAAAAGCTCAAGCTTTACAAAATCAATTCAATGAAGCTTTCAAAATTCTGTGGCGTTTAGCGTAGATGTTTAACTTGCATTTTAACTGTGTTATTATTGGAGGAAGTCTAACAACACAAACTGTTTACAGATAGTTTTAAAATAACAAAAGCCAACAAAATAATAGTACATTATTTAGCGTAATGTTTGTCCAGATGGCTAAACAGTTGTCGTGTAAAAATAGATGAGAATCCTGAAAACCTCCCATTTTATTTTTAAATGCTCGTGGCAATTAAGTAAGACATGCGAAGAAACTAATGTGCCTCTCATCTAGTTCCTCACAAAAAAAAAATGTTTTCATTTATGCAACCATAAATGAAGTGGCCACTAGATGGCCCTCCATCCATGCAACCCTTTCTTTCGTTCAGAACATAAGCAGCAGTATTTATGCTTATATAGGTAAGAGAACTAATCGAGGTAGTACCAGGAGTCAGCACCAAGTCAGAGGCATATGGATGTAGATATACATAAAGATATGTCTATTATATATCAAAGTAGATTAGAAGTAGTATTGGGAAAAGATAAGTTGTGTCTGTTCTAGGACATCATTAACTCCCACTGTTTTAAAATGATGAGTGTTTTGCTTAAATGAACACCTCATGGTTCATTTGAAAACATAACTCTCCCCTGAATTAAAAAAAACAAATGTTGGGAGAGCAGGCAAATTATGACTGTCAGTCTCTCCCTTAAGCTGGCTGCCTACCATTTATTTGCCAATTATTTATTTTCTTATTTAAATATAACTACCTTGCCTGATGCCAAGACATTTCAGGTAGAATACAATTAATGCAAACAAATGAAACATGAAACCATAAATCTTATGACAATTCAGCTATAAACATTATCAAATATGGAAATACTACTAGTAAATGAAGAAATGCGAAACAAACCACAATCAATAAACTTGCAAATTTGAGTAAATAAGTCTTTGTTTGTTGCCCTTCAAAACATCAACAGTGGCACAGGCCCAGCCTTCTTCTAGAGGTATTTCATGTTGAGATGCCATAGCTAAGAAGGTTCTGTCTTATATAACAGACAATTGTCATCTGGAGAAGTGTATAATTGGAGAAGAGCTGCCTCAAATAGCAAAGTCTCAAGCTCATCATCAATACCGTAAACCTACCCTGGGAATCACTGATGTTTCTCCAAAGTCAGTGTTGTATGGATTCTGTTCCAATAACAAGCTAGATTTCTGCACGAACTGCAGCTTGCAAGTTGTCTTTAAAACTTAGATTAAATGTATCATCCCCAAATCAGCAATATTCTGATTTCTTTTCGTAGGTTTGGATAATACGTTTTATTGTATGCTGTTCAGAGTCACTTTTTATGAGAGGGACAGACAATTTGACAGACAATCAGACAGCCTTTGTCCACATTAGGAAAGGGATAAGAATCTACCCTATCTTACCTAAACTAGGCCCCCCTTTTTCTGACCTCAAAGCAAAATCTGTCCTGATATCTTCTTTCCTCTCTCTCAATAGGCTTGGAACCATGGGTCACAGTGCCACTCTTATAAATGTGGTAGAATCAAAATTCAACATCCGTACTCTTAAGCAATATAAAACAACATAGAAAACATAGAAGTGAAATATAAAATCTGCATGTCAAAAGGTAAGGACTCAGGCTAAGGATTATTTAAGAGTTCCAGCAGGAAGGAAATTTCAGGGGACACCATGTTAAGCCACGGCACCTGAAATCAATTTTATATACTTTTCCTATAATTCATATGTAAATAACTTTTTCATGTCAGCATCAAAAATTCTAACTCCTCCACTTGAAAGTAAATGCTTTACTCTTGTTACCAGCGTGTGGTAATTGCTCCATTTGTTGCCAGCAAGATGCATCAAGGCTTGCGAGCAATGAGAGTACTATTTTTATGTTACGTAGATGCCTCTTGGGCAGATAGTACCAGCTCTGTCTGTATAATACCAACAGAAATTTGGTACATTTTTAGTTTCATAGTATCAGCATTTGGAACTTTAAGGTATTATAAGTTCTATAAAGAATTCAACAATAGAGATCATATCAATAGCAATAGCACCTAGACTTATACACCACTTCACGGTGCTTTACAGCCCTCTCTAAGTGGTTTACAGAGTCAGCATATTTTCCCCAATAACCTGGGTCCTCATTTTACCCACCTCGGAAGGAGGGAAGGCTGAGTTAAACTTAAACCAGTTAGGATCGAACTGCTGGCAGTCGGCAACCTACAATACTGCATTCTAACTACTTCACCACCACTCTTCTGTATGGTGTACAACTTGAAACAATCTGCATTTTGAACTCAGCTCATACCTGCAGATTGTGGTGTCATAGTCCTTCTGGCTAGTTTTTACCCATTCTTCAATCTCCCAAAACAACATTCTAACAAGATAAAGGGAGCACCAGCTAAAAAGATGGGAATGAAGTATTTTACCAGCATCCAACATCTCATATTTAAGTCACAGATTCTGATTTCCAGGGAAGAAATGGTAGACTGAAAACATCTCTGCAAAAAGCAGAGCTAGTGGCATGGTGGAGTGAAGCGCTGGGAAGAGCACCAACGCTTTGTAATTCTTCTTCAGACAAAGATAGGACTTGAGATTGCCCACAAGTGCTCCAAACAGTTGCTCCTTGTGGAGAGTCCATGAAACAGTGGTCTCTGATTAGTTTAGAGCTGTGGGAGAAAAAGGAAAGAGTCATCCTGCTTAAACTGTGGCCAGTAGCTTTGAAAGAATACTGAGCTTATAAACTCCTTTCTGACCACTTTTGGAAATTCTTGTTACCGTATTTATCGGCCTATACCGCGCACCGGCGTATAACGCACACCTTAGTTTTAGCGCGACATTTACTAAACAAAATGGCGGCCGCAGACAAACGGACCGGTAAGTACAGTGCTTTTTTATATATCGGCGTATAATGCGCACATGCGATTTCCGCATGCTTTTGAAGGAGAAAAAGTGCGCGTTATACGCCGATAAATACGGTAACTGTTTTTCAATTATTAGGAATGCTTGGGATGTTATATTTTATAGAAAAAGGTACGTTTTCTTCAATTCTCAGTAAATAAGTTTTAACTACTAGCTTAAGAACTTTTTAAAAAGTTTTTGGGGGGGAAATAAATGGCATAAGGGTGATCAAAACTTTGATTTTAGAAAGTTACAATTGGATTACGGGTTTGAAATAAGATTTTGGAATTGTAAAGAATCCTTTCTGTGGAAAAATGCTTTTGTTCAGAATTAAAAAGAAAAAAAAATGAAGATAAGACTTTAAAAATTGGACACTAGAGGTGCTTATATCAAAGGTTACAATTAAAGGAGAAGAACCCCGCCAAACCCAATTTCCAATTAGAGAATGAAGCAAAATATTAAAACATCAGACATACTGAATAATATTTTAAACAATAGACCCATAAATTAATTTTAAAAGTGTCTGCATCTATAAATACACTGTATCTAAAAGAGATTATTGGGAGTTGTTTAAGCTCTTTTATAAGCTGGGCAGGCAGGCAGCTATATAAATATTTTAAATAAATAATAAATAAAATAAACAAGAGGAACAATTTTGGTGTAGTGATTAAGGTGATGGGCTAGAAACCAGAAGGCTATGAGTTCTAGTCCCACTGCATACATGAAAGCTGACTAGGCCAGTCACCCTCTTTCAGCCAAACTGACCTCACTGGGTTGAGGTGGAGAATATGGGAGAAAAGAGTATTGGTATGTTTGGCACTTTAATTTGTGTGTATGTGCATATAAATAAAATGATTTTTTTAAAAGTTTTGCCTGACAAGATTGAGACTGAATTGAAGCTAGATTTAAAAATGGCAGGCTACATGGAAAAAGATGTTGCACTGGACACACAAATGAAACTGGCTGATGTTATAATAATTAAAAAAATGATATACAAACAAACCAAGAAAATGATATGAATAATTTTCCTATATTGATTTTACAAAAGAGGCTTGTTAAAGTTTTGAAGAATTTTGTGAGAAGGGATAAAGGAAAAAAGAAAAAATATCAAATTGTACAACATTATTGGAAGGGACTAATTGTTTATACTTGTTGTGATGAAAGTGCACTGTCATTTCTTTACATATTTTTCTTTCTATTTATTATATTTTTTTTCTATTTCTATACTTCCCCCTTTTCTACACCCTCTGCTTTTTTCTTTTTATGGTTTTAGTTTTTTTTTCAGTTTGCATTAGTTTTATTGTTGTAATTATAATTCTTAATAGTTCTATTTTATTCATTAGATTTTTATCCCACCTGTATGAAATAACTAAAGACAACAAACATACTTAACTACTCCTATAGCTATCAATCTATAAAAAAATTAAGTCATGGATTCTACTTTGTTTTCCTCCGTGTGCTCAAGATTGTTGAGAAGCTTAATTCCTTAGTAACTCTACTGATTGCTAGCATTAGTTTGGTGGCTGCAAAAATTGGGTTTGGGAATTAATTCATTCTCTTGGACTTGTCTTTCCAGAAGTCCTCCAAGATCTATTTTATTCAAGAATTTTTAAATAATCTGAATTTAAAAAAAAATGATCAAAGGGAGCTTATCCCTTTGTTTAAACATGGTCTTGTTGCCATGTCCTCAAAAGGTACCTGTATCCAGTGGGAAAGTCTTATTAAATGCAGTATGCAAAACTGGGCAAAAAAAATCTTATTTTTCCTATCCAGTGGATGATGAACAATTTTCCTAAGTCCAGTAAAGGCTTCCTTTACACCCAAGAGTCCAAATTCATAACACAAGGAAAGCCGGTTTGATATTGTTGGAATGTATTTTACATGACTGATTAAGATATAAAACTCCTTAAGGGTCTATTTCAGAGAGACCACCAAAAAAAAGCTTGTTAAGGAAGGAACTGGAAAAGAGAACACTTGCAACTGCCATTCATGCCTGCGGTTCAAGAGACATATGATAGAAGATAAAATGGAAACCCCGACAAAGGAGGCATTGTGGCTTTCTAGTGCTACCATTAGCATGCCCTCCGGAATGGGGTCAACATAACCCGCCCAAGGTCTGAATAGACCCCACGCTGGTGGCATTTTGAAGGGCTTGAACACCTGGCTCTTTGCCCAGGCTTTTGACAAGGGAGGGCGAAACCCCCTTTGGATTCTGCAGCTTTGCTTCTTTTACTTCCCATCTGGTTTTTTGCCGTTCTTTCTGTCTTTTATTCTTTTAATTTTGTCTATGTTTGGATTTTTTACCTCTTGTTTTTAATATTTTTGTGAGATGACTGGAATTAATGGGAGTCAGCTGGCATACTAACTAATTAACTACTAGTCAACTAAGTAAATAAAGCCATTCAATGGAGATGGGAATATTGCTAATTTAGAGAACCGGTTTGTTGTTTGATACTGTAAAAGTTGTATATATGTATGAATTATTAACTCCTCTGAACTTTTGAATTTCTTTTCTAAATCTAACCAGGAACTGTCAGTATCTAACAAATGCATTCAATATACTTACAACTAACATGGTTTTCCTTCTCTGGTGAAAAGTATCCATTAATCTTTGAATAAGCCCATCTAGCTCAATAGGACCTGCCTCTGAATAGATTTATCAGATACTTATGCCATGCAACAGATTTTATACCATGTTTATTTGTACTTTTTGTTTGTTTAGTTGCTGATGTTTTGCTTATTACATTTCTGTGACTCCTTTATGATTCAGGATATCCCCTTCTTCCTTCCCTTCATAAATACAACAGCAGCAATATATGGATTAAAGCAGGAATATTAGGGAACATTCATCAATTCCAGCCATAAAATGAAAGTGTCAAATCAAATACATACATGCAATATACAGTGCATACATACAATGTATTTTCCTTCTAGATACAGCAGGAGGAGATGCAATTCTGAAGAGATTTCTAATACATATCAACAAAAAAAAAAAGCAACACTCTTCTGTTTTTTAAATCACATTCTAAGATTAAAAACCAGTTCCTAATTTATCTCCTTTTAATAACATTTCTTTTCAGTTTGAACACAATTTATTAGTAGCTGTACTGTTTCTCCCACAGTGAAATGTAATTGTAGCACATTCTCCCAAGAAGAGAGGACTCTTGTTTGATGTGTTGCTTTTATAGAATATTTGTTAACATCAGTCTTGAAAAACTTGAACTGCTGTATGCAGCCAACATTAAAATGGACATTTAAGGAAGAAATACTAAGAAATCTTCTCATGTTCTTTGGGTGATTATGCTTTGTAGTATACTTAGTTATTTTTATTATTGACATAGTAAGAACCCCTTATGATCTAGTAGTGTGTGATACATTGCAATCTCATTGCAGTTGGTTTTTAGACATTTCATGCGGCAGAAAAACCTGATCCCACTCCAATGTCTTTTATTTGATCAATAGAAATGCTTCTTCTGTCAAGCTCAAAAGGTCAATAACCTTGTCAGATTTAGCAGAGACAGCTAATTCTAGTGATATGATACTACATTGAATGACAGATTGCTACTAAACAAATCAAAATCATCAACAAGTTGGGACCGAATTGTTTAAGTATAAAACTATACAAATATGCCAAGATATGCCCACTCATGGCATTGTCCTAAGTTTCAGTTGGTTGGTAGACAGAATTACTTTTCAAGGTATATATACATATTCCCTGGTGGTTTTCAAAGGTTTTTTTTAATGTATGTCAGGAGAATTAGGGATAGTTTTTATTAGTGGAAACACTACAGATAGTTCTTGAGTTACAATGGCAAGAATTTCTTTTGCTAAATAATGTTTATAAAGTACAATGTCAACTCTCTGCATAGTTTAGCAATGGCAAATTCCACAGTCCTGTGTGGTTGTTACCCCAGGACTGTGCGGACTATAAATTAAGAAGAGGTGAGAGTCCCAAGCAAGCAGGCTGGCAGATGAGAGTTGCAACTGAGAATATGAATGGATGGGAAGGTGCTATGGACAAATTCTCTGGAGCATGGGTGGGCACGCAGGTTCTCTGGAGCATGAACAGGTGTTTATGCTGCAGGTAGCTCTATGGAGCAATGGTAAGTGTACAGGTGCCACAGGCGGTGCTATGGAATGCAGCTGGGTGAAAAAGCAGCAGGAGCAGGACTGGTTTCTGACTTCCCCATTGACTTTGCTTGTGGAATACTAGCAGAGAATATGGGAAATCATGATCACATGACCAGAGCTCACTGTGACATCTTAATTGGGAGCGAAACACCAATCATGTGACTGGGGATGCTGCAGTGGGCGGAACTTCCATTTTAAGTCCCCCTTGTTCTGCACCATCATAACTTTGAAACGTTGCTCAAGAAGCAATCATAACCCAAGAGTCACCTGTATTTATTTCTGTCAAACCTGAATGCTGCCTAACTCCCATTGTGTCTGCCTGGCTGGGACTTCAGGCTTTTGTAATGACAGTACTGATGTTAAGAAGCCATCCAAAGGGCTCATAAAAGATATTTGTGTTGCTGCCTCTTCATATTTTTGTTTGCTGACTGCTTTTTCATCATTCCTTGAGCTGCCTAGCTTGAACCTGGCTTCTTGCTGTGATCAAGTGGGAAGAGTGGGTTGCGTCATTTTCCTCATAAAAGCAATGAACTTTTTTCACTTGCCATTTGCTTATTGATGTTTGATCATTGTAGTGCTGCAGCAATACCTTCAGGAAGGATGACCTCATTTTATCAATCTGGCAACTTTGTCTTTGAACAGAGGCACATACATTGGCTGGATGATTTTCCCTCTCAAGCATCTCTATGCAAAAATGATCACAATCCCTGGATCAATACTTAATTGGTCATCAATTGTATCAGACTCTTTCTGTCCTGCCTTAGAATGGAAATGTGGGTGAAAGTGTCAAACTTGGAGGACCCTCTGGTGTGAGTCAAAAGGCATAAGCAAAAACTGCACAACTTGCTAATGAAAAAAAATGTAATATTACATTTGAATTAACAAAGTACCTCAGTCCAAATATGAGTTGAATGCTATCCTGCCACCACTCTGTCATCCTTAAATTATTTTTATCAAACGGGGTGTGAACATGGACTATCGAGTTCAAACACATTGTGTATTAATCTTAGTTAAAGATATGTGTTATACTGAACTAGCCAACAATCTGTGCATCCCAGCATGTACATTGGTGGACAGATGTAAGTGTTCAGAAATTCTTATTTCTGTATTGTGCGTATCTATGCATTCTATATGCATCTGCAATCCTAATACCTTGCTCCAAATCTAAACACCGTTGTTCCATCAGTTGCTCTGGCAGAAATATGAACCTCAGAAACCCACACTTACAGGGCACAAAACATAAGCTGCACTGCCCTTTGTTTTATTCATCCAGCCTTTTCTGCCCACCCCATGAACTTCCTTCCCCTTGTTTTTCTCTTACACTTTTTGCTCCCTGCTTTGTTTCCTCTCTGCTGAGACACCTTTGAAGTTAGCTAGGAGTCCTTATTATGTTGCACACCTGCTGTATAGAGTATTCTGGTGGAAGCAATCAACTATTGAAGAAAAAAAAGAAAAGAAAAAAAGATCTCTTGTGCTTTGGGGGATTTTAATTTACAAGAATATTTTTCTTGCTGCCTGTCTCTGATTGACAATGAATTCCTGTGGCAGCAATCTTCTTTTAAACTCCGGAAGTGTGAAGTCTTTTTCTAGCCAGAGGCTCTGTTTGGCCTGAGAGTGGTATGTCAGGATCATTGCATAAAAAAAACCACTTGGGGCCACAAGAAAGGCTTGGCTGAGATGAAAGGGGAAACTTAATTTAGTGTGATTAAATGTATATAGGTTAAAATTCAGTTCAATTAATTAAATTCAGTTAAATGTGAGTTAAATATGACTTACCATGTATTAGTAACTTCTTTTTTTTTTGCCAAAGCTCATGTTTTTGATTAAGTTAGGCTTTGGCACCATCTGAGATCCAGACAAGAACTTTTTCCCCCTTTGAGCAAAAGTGGGTTTCTCACAAGACAAGATTTCATGTCTTTTTATATCTCTGATGTTCACTATCACTTGTTTACATTTGGATGTAGATTGTGCACAAGAACCTCTGGACTTCTTCAGATTGGGGCGGGGTGGGGGAGAACCAGTTTCCTCATAATTGAAAAGGAAGTGTGGCTAGTTAGGAGGTACATGAAAAGAAGGTTAGGGTCCAGGGAAGATTTGGGGGGGAGGAAACTGCGATTACATGCCCACTGAGTGAGTTCACAATACTTTAAACCAATTTGGATAAATACCTATGGAAATTTTCAGTCATCCAGGTCATGGTTGTTCTAAGGTGCCTTCAGCTCTTGGAAGAGAAGCGAAATGTCTTCAAAGAAAAACCAGAAAGTCCAGTTGCCTTTGGAAATTTGGACAAATATGTTGTGTATATACCAGCGAGGTTTGTGTACAATTGTTTATGGACCAGCATGTTGATATAATCCATTCCAATGGACTTCAGCTACAAATTATTATGCAGTTAGCATGTTATGTGTTGGGGGAAAAAGAGTGTTTTCTGCACATCCAGGGTCTTGACCAGCAGATGGCACTCTTGTACAGAAATCCCAAAACCAAATAGCTATTTTTTCTTAAAGCTGCAGTTATAACATTTTTAAAAAGTATATTATATTTTGGCAAGGCAGGCTGCCAGCTTCCATGGGTACATTGATTTGTTGATTAGCAGTCATTAAACACTTGAGAATTCTGCTTAACCTTTTAGACTGAAAACAGTTGATCTGAAATTGATATGATGTTTATTCCCAGAAGTCTGCTATGAGAAGTCTGTCTGCAATGGGCAAGATCAAGTAGATATTTGTGGCAGTAAACAAATGTTCTGATTATTATAATACATAGCCTGAGAATATAATATACATAATTAAATATAATCTAATTCAAAGGAGGAGAATGTAAAAAAAACATGTAGCAAGTTGAATCTAATATTTTAAATATTTTTATGTCTGTCTTCTTTATAGTTCTACACAGTTGATTAATTAATTATGTTCATCTAGTGAATAAATAAATTCATGCACAAGTACAATGAATCACATGCAATACAATAATAAATATGGGGCAAATGGATCACTCCATATTTTTTTCTCTTTTCTGTCCTGTTCCCAATATTTTAAATCAGGGGTCTCCAACCTTTTGGACCTCAGGGACCACCAAATTCATAATTTTAAATCCCACGGACTACTAATAGGAATCCATTCCGCCACTCGCTGAAGTGCCTGGTCTCCCAGTGTCAGGATGGGGTCCTTCAGGCACTTAGCTTGACAGCCTGTTTCTGCAAACTTAAACACTCAAAGAGTGTTGGACTCGTTTCCCACAGAAAACAAAACACTGGGATCTCTCATCTCTCTCTCTCTCTTTCTCTCTCTCATCTCTCTCTTTCTTGCTCTCTCTCTCATTTCCCTCTTTTACTCTCATCTCTCTCTCTCTTTATCTCTCTCTCTCATCTCTTTCTCTCTCCCCATCTGTCTCTCTCTCATTCTCTCTCTGTATC
>JAOYMU010000001.1:99644304-99656364 GCA_025802295.1 Psammodynastes pulverulentus | reverse complement strand
TATTAACTGTTATTTTAATTGTATATAGCCGTCGTTTTACTATGTTGTGAACCGCCCCGAGTCTTCGGAGATGGGGCAGTATAGAAATGTAATAAATAAATAAATAAAATAAATAAATAAGTATATGGATAAACTTAGGGGCACCTATAAATGCACACTCAAGCACATTTTGGACCAGTTATAGCTTCTGGGTAGTCTTTTTGATCCATAGTTCTATTAATTCATATTTAACAAAATTCCTAAAAACATTTTCTCACTGAAATACATATAAACAATGATAAAGGCAATCAATAAACTATTACAGAGATAGACACCCAAAGGAAATGCAAAAAAGTATATCTGTAAAAATTGTGGGTGAGAGAGATGTAGAGACAGAAGAAGAAAGGATTAAGAGAAATTCACTCCTATTTTATAACAGGAACCATGGTTGTAGAGAAGAAATTTGTTGTATGCAGGCAAGTGTGTGTGCATGTTGTGTCTGAGTGTGCGTGCACATGTATGCACACATACATATGCAGGCAGTGATAGTATAAAGGTAAGATGCCCAGGGTTGCTATGAAGATCATGAAGTCTCTACTCAACCTATCAGTCTTCTATCTTCTGGAGGAAGAATTTAAGAAGAAATGCATTAAAAATGGATATACACTATCTAATACTACCTCACAACAAAGCTTCCCTCTAGCCTTCTTTCACTCTGCATTGGAACCATGACAGAGAGTAGAATCCACTTATTGTTTAACTGTCAAGTTGCTGAGTGATTGCTATTATACTAGTTCTGCCTTCACAGATTTCAGTTTTAAATGAAGCAGACAAGGCATCAAAGAGCCATATAGCATCCTAGAAAGATTTCCACTGTGCAGGATTCAAAACCTCTGTTCAAGAATGTCTAATCCTACTAGCTTTGCCTCAAGAAACAATGAGGGTAAGTAATTAACTGTTGACATCCTTTTTTTTCATCTATTCATTTTATATACCAAAGGACAGAAGGATGGTGCTAATGAACACATCTCTAGCACTGAGCATCTGGGTTGCCATTATTTCATAGGAAAAATAAAGCACGGGGAAGATGGTGCTAGCCCTAGATTGAGCTTTTGTGACCCAGTTAGGCTGAAGGATGGAAGAAGCAAGGGCATATGAAAGTAAGCAGGAGGAAATGTGTGTAAGAAGAAATGACCAAAGGATGTTGCTCAAAGGAAAAAAAATCTAAGAACATGGAAAGGAGAGGAGAAATTGTCAGGACCAAAAATGATACCTTTTAAAAAAGATAAGATACACAAAACTGAAATAGCCAATGTTTTGCATCTAATGTTGAGGTCTGCCATGACATTCTGCAATGGCTTTAAAATAAAGCATACATTTCCCTTTCAGACCCCAGTTTCATCAACTATGCTTTTGGTTGCCCAATCACACAAGGTTCTATTAGCCAAACCTCTGTATAACCCACAATGAATTGGGATCACACAACATGCTAAGTTATAAGTCAAGACCTGCCAGCCACATTGGCTCACTTCACATAATGCTCTGAGACAAAGAAACCACACGATGAGGGAGGCCAGTCACGATTTTCAGTACCATGTTTCTGTCTTTCGCTTTGACTTACACTAAAATAATATATTATGAAACCTTTACTTAAATTTAAACTGTGTTGAATTTTTACATTATTTTACTTTTGTAAACCTGGATCAATTCAATGTTTCTTTTCTGGAAGCACTAGAGTCACATAGGATCTACGTCTTCCTGGGCAAAAAGTCCATGTCAGGCTGCACATGACCTTAAAGACAGAGATTCAAGGTCACAGCTCTTTGCAAAGATAGTTTTCTCACAGATACTAGGGAAACTGTAATTAGAGCCAAATCCAGCAAGTGCCAATTATCTGCTTCAAGCAGAGCATCTCTGTCTCCACATTCATCTATTCTCAGGTTCAGATCTGACACCCCTTATCCATCTGTACATTTGAATGGACTAAGAGCTAGGCATGACTTTCCGGGAGGGGTAGTTGACTTCTGTGCATTGTTACTATTAATGGATCTGTCTGATCTCAGGTTCTTTGAATCCGATTTTGATCCTTTCAGTCCTACCTGCCAAGCTAGTATTGTGGTTTTGTAATGTAAGGGTTTTAGTTTTGTGATGTTATTCATTCCAAACCTTTGGATAAGTGCAGTTCCAAAATCTAATAAGTCACTGAGTTACTTTCATTGTGAGAAACCTCTAATTAAAGTTACTATACTAATTCACACCACTTCCTCAGCATAAAGCACAGGTATGTATGGCAGAACCGTGTCTGTAACAAATGATCCTTTGAAAATAGCACCTTAGCTAGCAGTATAATAAGGAAAAAGTGAGAAAATGGAGAGGTTCCGTTCTTTCCTCTCATATTGCTGTTGATAAATTTATAAAAAGCCGTATTGTATGAATATATTTTTCCCCCAATGAATTGCAGGTGTAGCATTGTTATTGTCTATCTCCCTGTTATTTTTCTTTTGTATATTTTTCTATACCACATAATGCACTGTGACAGGTCATTTCATGCATCATTTAATGCTATGAGTTTTCACTCCCCCCACCCTTGCCAAAATGGTATCTGAAAATTGGGAAAATGCAGATGTAAAAAGAACTGAATAAACTGCAATCTGTTTGCCAATACAAAGTCAGGCTGAATAATCAATGTTGTGCAGCGGACACTTTCCATTTTTCTTGAAGGACGTCTCGTCTGCATTTGGCATGCATTAGAAAAGAGTGAGAGAAAAAAGGAGAAATGGTTCTGTGAAGAATTATGTGGCAGCAAGTAAACAAAACCATCAAGATGTGCTGTGCAGTAGGATGGTTGGGAGATTAACACAATTCTGTCCCACCGTATCCTTCTTTGGAATTTTTATTCAGGCTATTCCCATAACAGAAGAGCTGAGATTTAAACAAAAGACAGACCCAGTTCCTCAAGCAAGAGTACAGATCCATACTGCAGAGAATGGTAAAGAGGAGGAGAGATGACTGTAAATTCTGTGGTGGCGAGCAAAGTTTGCTGATCTGGAAGAGAGGGCGAGGAAAGGACAAGGAGCATCTGAAAGTAAATGCGTCGATACAGTGACAGAATATGTAACGTATGGTGAAAAGAATAGATCAAACTCTTCCAGAGAAAAAGATATGACCAAGTGGCACTCATCTGCTCTTCTAATACAGCTACCTCAGCCCAATTCCGATACCTCAGCTGGGTTGTTGGTGTCCTTGGCTTAGAGCAGGGGTGTCAAACTGGTGGCCAGTGGGCCGGATGCATCACATGCAGGCCACTCCCACCTCAGCTCCGCGAAGGAAAAAAACATCACAATACGTCACGTGATGGCAATGTGACTTGGAGAGGTTGACACCCGTGGCCTAGAGTCGTGGACCTAGTGCTATATCTGCACAGAATAAGCCTATGTTTGTTAAAAGGTTGGTACTGGACAAGCGTGCAAACTTGATATGTACTACCAATACACAGAAATGCAACTTTGGATCATTTTTCCTCAATAAATAATCTAACGAATATAATGTTTTTGACCGACATTTAATTGGGTTCTCTCCATCTACTTTTAGGACTTGCGTGGAGAACAGATTATATTTAGAACATGTTTATGCAGAAACATTGAACATTAAAAAGGGTTCCCAAACTTTTAAACATTATTGTAGAGCCTGAATATCTCTAACATGAGTTGAATCTGTCATCCGGCTTGCTGAGGACCTCACATTTGGGACAAAGCTTTTTATAAGGAGCCATGCTTAACTCTACTCAGTGATGACCCCATGCCTCTGAAAGAGTTTACTCTCAGATCTCTCCCTATTATGTTTTTTGAAGAGTCATGGAAACAGAGCTCTTCAGAGAGGCTTTTAGGTATGCTCAAAGATTTCACTGCCCGAATGGTGACACTTTGTGACCTTTTTGTTGTTATGGTTACATAATTGATTTTTTTCCCCATTTTAAAGTTATGTTACTAATTGTAAGCTGTTCAGTCTTTGGAAATGCAGCAGCATATAAGATAAAGTAATACATAAGCAACAGAGGATTGTACACTGAACAAAATTGAGAACTATTTGGGATGCTTTTAAACCTTTATTTCATGGAAACGGGGAAAAATTATTGCAGAAGCCTTGAAAAATATGTTAAGTAAACTTCACATTTGTATGTAAGAAAACATACTTTAATACTTAGGAATGTTTATATGTCAGTAAAACTGGAAATAGTTACATCATATGCTTCTGAAGTGGAATGCCCATAAAAACTTATTAAACAGACTCCTTTGAAACAGGAAGTAAAAACCCCCAATGTTTTTTATTTAAACAATTGAAATAGTATAATATTTACAGTGAAAGACTACATGATATGTAATGATTCAGGAAGAATTAATTTTCAGTTCTGGATATCTGTATTTGTCTTTATAGTTTTAAGGTGGAGACACTAGATGAGCAAGGTTTTTTTTCCCTAGGTAGACTAAACATTTAAAAGATTTCTGAAGCTCATCTGTATCTAGATCTTTAATATTGCAGATAATACCCCCTTTTTACAACCCTGTAATCCCTTAATTTGGGACAGAGTCCAGGCGACTGGATGGAGCTGAGCATTACTGGCCGGATGCCCTTCCTGATGCCACGTGGAGTTCACAGCAGATATTTTTTCTTTGCACATCTGCCTAGGTTTGAACTCTCAACTTTCCAAGTGAGAGTTGAGTGTGTCTTCACCACTAGGCCCCCAAGCCACGATTGCAGATAATATTGGAACCATTTAATTCTGTGAATTCCAAACAGGCTCACATGATAAAAAATAAAAAAGAAAGCCTGGTCCTCATATGGTTTCAAAGATTTTTATAACAAAATAACGCTTTTGAAAATAAATTATTTCCCTTATCATTTTAGGTATGGAGGAAACCTATGTCTGAAGAGTTTTAATAAGGATGAAACTGGTCATTCAGTATCACCTACTGGAAAATAACTAATAGAACATCAAAAGTGAAAATACTTGACTTTCTGATAAGCTTGTCTGATAACCAAACTGCTTTTTTAATCTCTGTCAACCAAAATAACAAAGGGAAAAACTGGAAATCTGTGTGACCTGCTTGTTTCAATCAGGTCTTGGAACCCAGGAATGTATTCCATGTATGTACAACTTTCACTTTATGAAATTTTGCCTGGCATTTTGGAATATAATAACATAAAATTAATACAAAGCATATAAAAATATCAACCCAATGACCATAATAAATGGCAACTGGCTCTTGCAGAACTAAGCCTCTGTTGAAATGTTCAATTTTGACAGTTTTCTCAAATGTTAGCAGGAAGGATACCATCTGAGCCTTCAGTGGGAATAAGAAAGCAACAGAAAAATATTACTTGGCTCTGCCAACCAACCTCAATTATGGAGGGAACCATAATTAACCCTACCCCCAATGATCAAGTTCAATATGAAGGTGATTGCCCTAAGATATTTGAGGTCCAAAACCCATAAAACCTTATGTGTTAAAATTAGGTTTATAAATTGTACTCATAAACCTATTGGAAATTAGTGCAATGCTGTGGAAACAGTGCTATATGGCTCTAATAGGTTATCTATGAGGCCATCTATGTCAAAATTGAACAGACCTCTCTCAACAGAGGGGGGGGGGAATACAACCTCATCTATCTCCCATATACAACACAGTCCTTTCAACAGTTCCAAGAAGACTCCACACCCATTTGTACTACTCAGGTGACCCTGATGACAGAGAAAAAACCCCAGGTGGCCTCAACTATTCTCTAAAAGAATGCAAATGACCAGCTGTCTGCAAGGAATATAAATCCTTCCATTCCCCACCATATGGTCAGAGCTGAAGAAGCTCCTTGGATGAGAAGTGAAACGTCTTCAAAGAAAAACAAGACAGTCCAGTTGCCTCTTGAAAAAGCATCTTTGAGATGGCTGTAATAGTCATCAGCTGGTAGGTTGTGTAGTTAGCCCTAATCACAGTTCTGAACAGTTTTCAAAGCCAAATCCATGTAAAGCACATTTAGTACTACCAGTAAGGCAATAAAGGCATGAGAGACACTGTTGCCTGGGCCTTTTGATCCAAGGAAGGCCACACCAGTGTCCCAGTCAAAATTTCACAAATTTCCCACAGCCGCCACCTACATATCTAGGCAATAGCTGTGAACCCAGGATGACATGCTTCTTCGGGAGGAAGTACAATTTCATTCAGAGTTGAAAGTTTTGGAAAAATAACATTTCTACATGGTTTAACAATACATACACACACACACACACACACACACACACACACACACACACACAATTATTAGTTATTATGTAGTATAGTATTATGTATAGATATAATAGGCAATTTACCTAGATAATTTTGTCAAAGAAAAAAATCCAGTTGTGGATGGTAATTATGGAAGAATTGGGAGAGAAAAGCCAATGGGATAAATAATTCTTTTTTTGATACGATATAATGATCCAAGTATTCAGAAACTGGAAAGTCAGATTCACATGACTGCACAGTCCACAGTAATGATACTTTAGTTACATAAGATATAAAGAGTTAAATATAGAAACTAAAAATATTTTTTCTCCAAGGATAAATTACTTCATTATATAACAAGAAAAGTACATGGAATAGGTCACTTCTAAAAAAAATTTGGGCTCCTTAGGCATTACAGTTATTCTTTCATTATTATATTAGCCAAGCTAAATGTACTTTAATCACATCTTATTATTTTTTTTCCCACAACCATACATTATATTAAGCATTAAGCGTTTTTGTACACCACCATGAATGGCACAAAAGAAAGGTGGGATATAAATCAAATAAATTAATCATTGTTTTTAGGAAAGGAATACCAATATTGTGTTAATTTGTTTTAATAGTTAACTGCCTTTTAAGCAGAAAGGTGAGATATAAATAGTAAATTATTTTTTAAAAAAACAACTGCATTTTAGCATGACAATTACATACCTTAAACACAGGGTAAAATAAAGAAAAATATTGCTTGTCACTGTGAAATATTTTGTTGGAGAAAGCAGTGCTGCATTACCAAACTACTAAAGATGAATGTGTCATCTATTGTTACTTTGATAACTAATACTAACAACACCAGTCGGGAACGATCAGCACATATGTGTGAGGGGAATCTTTACCTTTACTAACAACACCATCAACAATCTCATATGTTGCTGAATGCAAGATGCAACTTCCAAATAAGGTTTGTGAATGTGAGTGTTAAGCTAACAGCCACCAGTTCCCAAAGCAGGAAATCCAGTTTAAAACAACAGCACTGTTCTTCAAGGCCATGGACCACAGAGCAAAAAGTCTATGAAGAAAGCAGGAAGAAAGGTATCAGCCAAGGCTGTAAGATGATATAATATGGCAATGAACTATTCATATGGCTTCACTGTAGTATGCTGAAGCTGTCAAACTCCCACCCCACAGGCCAGATGCATCACATGCTGGCCATGCCCACGCCCAGTTTAGCAAAGGGGGGAAAAGTCCCAACACGTCACATGATAACATGAGTTTGACACCCCTGCCCTAGCTGAATTCCAGGATAGCACCTGAACTGAGGTGTGTCTACTGCTGAATATCTGAAAATTTCTACTGAGATCCTGATGCTACCCCACAAATGTCCTTCTGTCTAATGCAAATGGTGAGGAACCTGATGGGGAAGCAAAATATGCAAATTAACGGAGATGCTTTAAGAACCAAGAGTAGCTAGCTCAGCTTTGAATCAGTAACAATGAGCAGGATAATTATAAAGAATGCACAACATGCTGCAGCCATTTTACTACAGAGTGTCCCTGTTACTACAGGGAAGCACCGTTCTTTAAAACTCTGCTTTTCCATGCTGTCCAAATGGTGGGGAAGAACTTATTTCAGGGAACCCAGAAATGGAGCAAACTGGAGAGGAGTAAGCAGCAGGGCGATCCATTCAGCTTAACTAGCAGAACGGAAACACAATTCCATTGGTCTCCTTTTCAGCCCACTACCAGCAACATAGCAGTTTTCCTACTGTTCTTTCTATTTCAGGCTCTATTATTTGTCACTTTCCTCATTTCAGGCATATACAAATGTGTAAAGATTTCCCCTGGGGAATGTGGCTGTGTTCTTTCCATGCAAAGTAAGATTGCAAGATTCAGGCATTGAAGTGTTACATAGAATGTGAAAACAGCCTCCGGACATGTACGAATGCATCTCTATGTGGTTGTGCTTATGTAAGCAGTCTATTTTCCAATTCCATCAAATACATAATGGTCAGCCTACGACTAAAAATGCAAATTAGGAAATGTGGTCTCCCGCCATGATCTTCCTCTTCTCTATTCATTGTTTGAATGCAGGAAATAGCAGCTGTGTGTTTTGAAAATTAGCAATGCTGGTTCAATAATGCTCTATTGGCCTAGCCGGAATGGAAGTAGACTGGAACAGGAACATGGGCAGGTTTCACTGAGCTCCCAATATATGTCAATTAAACAGCAAGCGAAATTATCAGGTTTCTTAACACACTTATAATATGCAGGATTTGCGGAACAAAAGATAAACAATTACTGGAAGCTTGGAAATATGTTCATTCAGAAGATGTTGGCCATGAGAGACGTGATCTCTATGCTGTAACTTAAGGTTCACAGCTGCAGCTCAGCAAGGCTGGATGGCTAGAATTTCTATAAAATGCAGAGATTAATTTCATTGTGGAGAACTAGTTTTAACTGTTAATTAAATGCAATTAGTATGACCAATATAACATCATGGTTTTTATAATGACAGGTAGAAATGTAATGTTTGTCCCTTGATAACCTTATTGACAATTCTGCATGTCACATCTGTGCTCAGTGTATCCACCCAGTGTACCGCTATCCTTTCTAGGATTACAGCTTCAAATCAGGATGCTAGTATTTTATTTTATTGAAGTCTAAAGGGTTCTTCTAAAAATTAATAAAGTAGGAACTTGGATGGAAAATTTTAGTCCAAGGTGGTGGAAAATTCCATTTCGGCTATCTCAACATCTGCCACTTTTGTTTTCAGACCCCATCAGTGTTCAAATTTAACAGAACACAGAACATATTGCAGAATTATTATCTCACAAGGTTTATATTTTTTGATTAAAATCACTTCCTCTTTATAAATTGTTGCTGGAGAATAAAGTCATCTGAGAAAAGAAGTGGAGAGAGGGCGAGAATGATGAGAAAGAAGAGCAAATTGGTATTTCTCATCACTAGAGCAATAGCACTCCAGTACAGTTTTGTCACAAGACAAGAACAACAAGGAAAGCTGCATATATCTCACCACAATGCAGGCTAGTTCTATGAATTGATGGGGAAAGCTGCCCTTGCTAAGTGTCAATCTGGAAGCATTCTTCATCTGCCAGATGGCTGATGGGAACACCAAGGCAGATCTGGGCACACAGAAACTGATTTATAAACCACCATTTGTGGATTTGAATGTAGTCCTTATAGTTTTGTAACTTAGATAAAATTTAAGTTTCTTAACCTGAGTTGCATTTTCCAGAGTTTTTGGAATATGAGTAAAAATAGCAAGCCTCTTATATTCTCAGTTTATTTTATTATTTAATTTGTTTCTATGCCATTCCTGGAACTTCCCTTTAAAGTACCTTTTTAGGTACCTTTTTAGGTACTGCAGATGAGTGCTACTATCCTGCCGGGTACCATGGATCACTTTATTCAAAACAGAAATCATCTGTCCTGTAATGAAGAATACTCAGAATACAGAATGCAAATGTATGCATAAAAATACATACCATTCAATCCCGGAATCTCTTTTTAACATCGGAAATCAAGCATTTTTGACTTGATTCTCTCCTTTGTTTTTTAAATCCCATTTACTTAAAAAAAAATCCAATGAAAGAGCAATCACTGTGAAATTCCACTGCAATTTTGCAGAGCTTCTATTTCACTGGTAATTGGATTTGGAGGTGAAGTATGAAATGGTGGGTAGATTGCAAGAAATATAAAGGAAGATGTGGTTTAAAATAATTCTGTGGCTTCACTTGAGCAGACACCTAATTCCTACGATTATTCTTTAACATGTGTGGAAAACTGATACATGCACAGCACCATGGGATCTAAAATAAGATAGATCCAAGCAGTGGTGGGATTCAAATAATCTAACAACTGTTCTCTGTCCTAATGACCAGCTGGGAAGGCATGGCTGGGTAATTGTGTGATTGGAGCTCAGGCGACAGTAAATCTGGGCGTACTGCCAAGAACCTTTAGCTAGTATATGGGTTAACCAAGAGGCAGTTTCTGTAAGCAGGGCAATAAAGATTAGGCTAGAAACAACACCAGAATGTTTCCCTCCTGCCTTCCCTACAGGATTATTCCTGTAAAGTGGAAAAAAACAAAAGAAGATTTCTTCCAACAGCCAGTTCTCTGAACTGCTTAGAAAATTAACCGGTTCTCGCAAATAGGTAAGAACCTGTTGGATCCCACCACTGGATCCAATAGGTATGTTGGATCTAGGTATGCCTAGATGCAAGAGACCTGGGGTTGTACATGATTGTGAAATGAGAGGTCACAATTTTTCCTATACATGGGGAAATCTAGCCTACATAAAATACAGTGGAGTATTTTAAAGGACATAGAATACTATAAAATAACATCTATTACTTATGTAATTCCTTTGGGAAAAGTAGACTTCTCATTTTCAAGCAGGGAAAAGTAAATACTACATATAGTATACATGCTAACAATTTCTAATGTTATATTGTACATCAGTGGTGTCAAACTCTCATGAATTGGAGAAAAAAACAATCCCCTCCCCAATTATAGTGTGCATAAAGTATTTGCATTTGATTTTGTGGAGTCCTTGGTACTCTCTGAACTTGGTTGATTTCAAATATAGGCTCGCTGAGTTTGAAAACAACCAAGCTCAGAGAGCACCAAGGAGTCTGTGTTTCAACCATGAGATACACATATTCTCTTCTTTTGGTAGACCCTATTTGATTCTCAGTGAGCTCATAAAGCTTGGCTGTTTAATCTTCCCTCCTTGATCTTGATCAAGCGAGGAAGAAAACCAGAAAGGGAGCTAACATCACCAGTGTACATATCACCCACTTTATTGTAAATCTGTGAAATTGTGTTTCTTTGTACATTAAGAAGCCTGTATTTCACAAAAATGTGAAGTAAGCCTTGTAAGGAATCATCCCAGAGGAATAAGAAATAATCAAACATATCCAATATTGCCTAGACATCTTGATACTAGTAGTTATTCCTTGACAGCCACACAATCTTTCAAGTATTTTTGCTAATGGGAATCTTACAACAAATTTACTGCCTAGCCAGTAATGGTAGTACATTCATCTTCTTTCTCTAGATACTATTGGAATTCATTAGTAACCATTCTCAAGCTGCTGCTGACCCAGTTTAATGCTGAGAAGGAGATTGTACTCCCAACTGTAATTAAAATAAAAAGGACTTTACCATGAGTATATTCATCCAAAGCCCATGACATCTGTTTACACATCTCCTTTCATATGCCTGAAGTTACTTGAAGCAAATATAAGCTCTACATAATCCCAATGAAAATCACTTCAGAACAAATACTCAGCTTCTAATAATGAAAGGCCAGACTAATCTGTCAGCTGGTGTTTTCAAGCTAAGGAAAGAGTTCCTGTGTTGCCAGAGCAATTGGCGGTATATTGTACCCATAATGCATAGCACATTTCTCTTCAGAAATTTCTTCAGTGTAGCAGTGGCCAAGGTTAATCCAATTCAGTCTCAGTTTGTCTGGGAGCTGAAAATGAGCCAGGAAAAGTCTCAGAGCTGGGCTTTCTCAATATCATTTCATCCATTACATGCCTCAGAGTAATGAGCAAACTGTAATGCTGCAAATCTGAGTCTTACTACCACACAATTGCATTACTTCCAGGTCACAGAGTTTTCCAAGGAAGTTATTGATCTTGAAGAACTGGCCCCAAGTTCCAACTTAATTTCAAATCAAAGCGGTACAATAATTTCTTGTTAAATTTATGAGATGAACAGAGTTGGAGGTCATCTAGTCCAACCCCCTGCTCCAGCAGGAGAGTCTATTCCAAATATTAGCCTCTACCTAGGAT
>JAOYMU010000001.1:99466170-99477967 GCA_025802295.1 Psammodynastes pulverulentus | reverse complement strand
CGGAACGCCGGAACGTCCGTTCCGCAGCGCTACCGGCTCGCGCGAGTAGCCGAGAGCCGGCTGAATTTCACCACTGGATATATGTAAATCCAAATATTGGTCTTTTGTAATTAACAAAATATTTAATATGTATAATTAATTAAATTAATTTATTAAACCTGTAATTTTAATTCAACTATATTAATTAATTAATGATAAAAAAATAATTACCAAACAAGAGCATCCGCCTAATCCATCCCTATCCTTCGGGAAGGACTCAAAATGCTAAAAATGCCAAATCCAGTCTAAACATCTGGCTGACTGTGCAACCAACCATAATGATCCACCGGAAAAAGAAATAATATCCAGCAAGATGTCATATACATGAACCATACTTGATTTAGGTTAATTGGCTGGGACTCATTTAGCAGAGCCTTAGCTACAGATGAAGCTCAGGCACCTAAAAATCATTTTATCTCAGATTCATGGGGCCTGAATGTTTTCAGTTATGCTACATCAGTGTGGCTAAGCATTGGGAAAAGGGTGTTTTTCCCCCTTAATCATGTGAACACGGGGGACAACAACCATGCTGCAATATTAGAGTAACAAGTAGGGAAAAAGCAGCAGTTGCATCAGAGCATGTGGTTTCAAAATGAAAAGCAATAAGATCGAATATGAAACTTTAAAAAAAAAAAGATATGAAGTTGCAGGTGGGGAGAGTTATATTAAAAATATCAGAATCAGATTTGTTTTAGAGCGGATGAGAATGTTCTCGGTAAGAGCAAAAGTGGTTGAGATGGTCAGTAAACCGTTTTACGTGAAAATATTTTGGAACGGCTTTCTCAACGTTTGCTGTCAGATTTCGGATTTCGTTTCACTTTCTTCATCAGATGTGCTGATGGGTGTACAATATTGGGAATTCTATTCTGTATTCACTCTTGCTTACATGGGTTTGTGGGTATTAGGTAAGATGATGTGATGATGACCTTTCACGTTTAATGTGGGAAAAATTAAGGGAAGCGGTTGGTAGATTGCCTTAAAATCACCTGCAGGTGGAGAATTATTCTTCCTGAAGGATACAGGGAGTTCTCAACTTACGACCATTTATTTAGGGACTGTTCGAAACCACAGCACTGAAAAAGTGACTTCAACTGCTCCTCACACTTATGACTCTTGCAGCAGCCCCATGCTCATGTGATCAAAACTTGGGCATTTAGCAATTGTTCATGTATTTAGGACATTTGCAGTATCCCTGGGTCACGTGATCGCCATTTGTGACCTTCCCAGATAGCTGACAACCATAAACAATGGGGGAAGTTGGATTTGCTTAACGACCAGATGATTCACCTATAACGACTTCAGCGATTCGTGTAAAAATTAGTGTAAAATTGGGTGCGGCTCACTTCACAACTACCAAGGAGTTTTTAGTTGGGGTTTTCTAAATATGGTTTTAGAATAATTTTAGCTGTATTAGGGTTTTAAATTGAATTGTGACTATTATTTGTTATTGTGTTGTGAACCGCCCCGAGTCTTCGGAGATGGGGCGGTATAGAAATTAAAATTAACATAACATAACAAATTAACATGTTTCAAGATTGCCTTACTTCTATTTCTTGGTAAAACACAAGGAAAAATCAGTTTACGATAAAATTCCACTTAGGGTTAGGGGTGTAATTATGTTCAGGGTTAGAACTAGGTCTCTCAAAAAGATTCCACTTAAATACATATTGCCAACATTTTTGTAGAGTATCGGTATACTTAAAAGGTCTTGAATATTTCAAGACTACCTTATTTGTGGTTCATGGTAAAATATATGTAAAATTCCATTAGACTGGAAATCTAATTATGATTAGGGTTAGGATAGTGGTTAGGATTAGGGTTAGATGAACTCCTAGTGAAAACACATATCACCAATACGTATTTTTAAAGAATTCAAAACTCTTTTTGGAATTGATAAATATAAAATTGGAATTATATGCTCAGGGGTACATGGTAGATTAATAAAAAGTCTTTAGCGCTGTCTTCATGAGATTGTAATATTTCAGAATTACAATATTTAAAGCAATTTTGTTAGAGTATTGTGAAATTATGAAATTATTTGGGTATGAATTTAGAACCTGGTACTTAAATTATTGTATAAAGAAGTGAAGGAAATGCCTATATTAGCATTATGAATATTCATATTAGTTTCATAACCAAATGCTTGTATTAAAGAGGCTGCTATTAGTACATTGCGATAGTGAGCTGGATTCAAGAAGAACTAAAGCCTTGGATAGGAAGATAAGACAAATAATGACAATAAATCATGCCCTTCAACCATGGAGCAATATTGACACTCTACCTACCAAAGAGCTGTGCTGGCGCAGTGGTTAGAATGCAGTACTGCAGACTACTTCTGCTGACTGCCCACTGACTGCAATTTGACAGTTTGAATTTCACCAGGCTCAGCCTTCCATCCTCCTGAGGTCAGTAAAACGAGGACCCAGATTATTGAGGGCAATATGCTGACTCTGTAAACTGTTTGGAGAGGGCTGTAAAGCACTGTGAAGCGGTATATTAGTCTAAGTGCTATTGCTACCAAGGAAAATAGGTGAATGTGTCGGTATGTCAGACAGACATTGGAAGAATATCTGAAGGATAGTGGCAAAAATGTACTGAAGTTAGACTAAGTATCAGAGAGACAAAATACAAGAAACAACAAAGAATAAAATAGCACCACAGATTTAACAATTGTCAATAAGAAAAACAGAAAAAATCTGGATATTAAACATGGCAGTACCTGGAAACAGCAGAATAGAAGAAACAGAACTGGAGAAAATCACAAAATCAAAGACCTGCAAATACAGGTAGTCCTCAATTTATGACCACAATTGAGCCCAGAATTACTGTTGTTATGTGAGTTTTGCC
Source organism: Psammodynastes pulverulentus (assembly GCA_025802295.1). Lineage (NCBI taxonomy): Eukaryota > Metazoa > Chordata > Lepidosauria > Squamata > Psammodynastidae > Psammodynastes > Psammodynastes pulverulentus. The sequence continues at coordinate 99,475,081 of JAOYMU010000001.1, read as the reverse complement.
CCGTTTTATTATTTTTCTTGCCACGGTTGGTAGTGCAGTTGATAAGTTAGTAACTCAGTTGTTAAATGAACCTGGCTTCCCCATTGACTTTGCTTGTGAGAAGGTCGCAAAAGGAGATCATGTGACCTAGGGACACTGCAACTGTTATAAATATGAGCCAGTTGCCAAGAATTGGAATTTTGATCACGTGGGGATGTTGCAATGGTTGTAATTGTGAAAAATGGTCATAAGTCCCTTTTTTCAGTGCCATTGTTAACTTTGAACGGACACTAAACAAACTGTTGTAAATTGAGAACTACTTGTAGAAATAGAATGACTGTGGAAAAAAGAAAGCAAAGTTAGTAGTGCTTTCTACTAGGTGCCTTGGATGCAATCCTAAAACATCTGGAGTACCACATGAACATCATCAGCATTGATAAAATCACCAGTGGTCAATTGCAAAAAGCAACTTTTGCAGTATCCTGCAACAATGCTTTAATTCCATCAAACATCCACATCTGCTTATCCCAAGTCCTTGAGAAGAACTTGATAGGTGGATAAAAATGCCAAATCCAGTCTGAACATCTGGCTGACTGTAAATAATAATAATAATAATCATGCAATAGCAGCAGCAGCAGCAGCAGCAGCTAGAAAGTAGGATGAGGAATAAGCCGAATGAATTTTAGACTGATTTAGTCCTTATGCTTTGCATTTCTCCACTTTATCTCAATTTGTGTTCCAGCATTTCAGTGCCTGAAAAGTCTCAAGCTAGCCCACCATTCTCTATGACATAGTCATTTTGAATTCATTTCCAAAATCAAATCTAACTGTGGAGTATTGTAACACTGCAATTTACGGTAGACAATTTACAAGGGCCTGCAGCTAATAACATTTCCATAACCCAGTCACTGGGGCTTATTGATGAGAAGAAGCCATGTGGGATTACTTGGAAATGTAAAAAGCCTGCAGGCAACTCCCTTTTCAATCTCTGCAGAAGCCTGTCCTTAATTCAAATATTGTATTTGTTTGCTAGGTTTGCTCAAAAAGTCAACACAAGAGGGTGCTAATGACTTTTTCTGGTGAAGCAAAGCTCCTTTTTCGCTCTGCTCTCTCCACCATATGTTCCATAAGGAAATGGATTTACCCAGAATATCAATGCAGATGTTGCTACTGACGTTAACGTTTCTCTTGAAAAATCAAGGAGACTGTACTTCGTGGAAAAGCACACTTAATAGTAAAAAGATTCCTCCCCTCCAGCTCCTTGTAGGTGAGATCCTCAACCAGGTTCTGCTACACAAAGTTCTGCTACTCTACTTGTGGTTATTCCATTAATGAGGAATTGTTTGGAACTAAGAGGCATTTTACCATTTGTTTTAAGGGGTCAATGCGGTGAGCAGTTGTGGCATTTGTGTTCTTCTCCCTTGCATCAAAATATCCCATCTCCAAGCTTTCTTAGGCAATGAAAAGGTACAGGGGTAGGTGAACATGTATAATGCATACCAGGAGCTCTGGACAGTGTATAATATAACCGATAAATAGAACAATGTAGAAAAATTAACATTAAAATTAAAAAATAAATTAGGGTTAAAAAATTTAAAATTATAGAATAACAACAAATATCAAAAGGGGAAAAATTGCTCACAGCTGCAGTCGGCATCTTTTAAAAGGCCTTAAGTTTGCAGACTTCCTTTTCAATCACATTCAGAAGTTGTTTGTTAACTACTTTTAAGCTAACAGAGACCTTCAAATTAACAAGTTTGAAAATGCTGGATGAGTTTGCCTTCAATCCTTAATGAAAGAACATTTTCAATCATAAGGTTAAGAATTTTTTTAAAAATGAAATAAACAGCAAAAAGAGAAGACTGTGATCTTAGAAAATTATAAATGGATTACAGAATCCACATAAATTTGGAATAAGATTTTGGTATGGTATGTATCTGACTGCTAAGTCCCTTCTCAGCAAATGTAATTTAGCTCAAAAGTACAGATAGCCCTCAACTTATGACCACAATTGAGCCCAAACTTTCTGTTGTTAAGTGAATTTTGTCCCATTTTACGATCTTTCTTGCACAGTTGTTAAGTGAATCACTGCAGTTACTTTAGTAACACGATTGTTAAGTGAATCTGGCCTTCCCCATTGATTTTGCTTGTCAAAAGGTTGCAAAAGGGGATCACATGGGACAATGCAGCTGTCATGAGTCAGTTGCTAAGTGTTTGAAGTTTCATCACGTGATCGTGGGAATGCTGCAATGGTCGTAAGTGTAAAAAAAGGCCATGTCACTTTTTTCAGTGCCATTGTAACTTTGAATGGTCACTAAATGAACTGTTGTAAGTCGAGGACTACCTGTATGCATTCAGGAGATTTAGATAAACTCACCACCAAGAGAAGAGACTCTGAGGAAATGCAGAAATGTGGGCAGAAAAGACAAATTCAAAATTCAGGCTAAGTAAGGGATGAAAAATAAAGCCCCCAATATAAAATAGACTGTGTACAAATCAAGGCTGATATTGGATAGGTTTACATCAAGGGTGTCAAATTCAATTTCATTTAAGGCTGCATCAGGGTTGTATTTGACCTCAGGGGGCTGGATGGGCATGGCCGAGGTGGGTGTGACCAGCTTGACATCACTCGTGTCAGGGGGCACCTGTAGTGGCCCGATAGGACTGGGGGAATCCTCCTGCAGCCTTCTGCCAGCGTAAATGGAGCCTGGGTGGGCCACCCATGGCCTTCCCAAGCTCCATTTTTGCTGGCAGAGGCACCATGGGGCCAGTCCATCACTATTTCCAGGGAAGCCCCACAGGCCAGATCTAAGACTTAAGTTTGACACCCCTGGTTTAGATCTAAATGGGACAGTTATTTTCTTACATTTTCATCTGCTGGTATCCTTTTGAGATGATTAAGCTGTTCTGATGAACTCTATCCCTCATAAAATGCATTCCTTTAAAAACTATTGATGTTTGAAAATATCATAATGGTAGTAGTTATGAACAGTCTCACCCAGTGGTTAAATCTTTCCCATCCCAATCTGTTGCCCTCCAGATGTGCTGGACTCATCACTCTCAGTTTTATGAAGACCCCAGGTTGAAGGAAGCTATTGTGTAAATTCTAGAAATAAATGTAAGTGAAAACTTATGACTTGGCCTGGTACTGAAATTTTAAGAGTTGGTGCCAAGTAAGCATCCATAATACAAACTGGGCACTGTAGCCAAGAGACTCTCTAGCTTCCAAGTCCAACATTTTACACTAGGAATAGATGGGAATTAAACTTGAATAATTCATAGCTGAAGAAAAAGTTGGACTTGAATATTTCTAATTTACTGGTTGTCATGTTATTTACATTTGGCAGCAATAAGAAAAAGTTCTTCAACTGCAAGAGCAATGGGCAAAACAAAGGGATGTAATCTGCAAGTGCAGCAAGAAATCCTTTCCTAGGGGCTAATAATTTTCATAAATTATTTACCAGTTTCCTACTCTCAGAGTAGTCAAGCATTAAAATGATGCATAAAGCTACACCTTAGGTAGGTCATCAGTCCTAAAAGATGGATGGCATCAATGAGGCAAGGAACCTGCTTAAATTATTAGGGGTACCATCTGTTCAACATGTCCTACAGCTTTTGGCCTAGAACCAACCAATGAGAGGTAATGTAGTGCATAAGATTTACCCCCACCCTCCACAAAATCTCTCTGGAAACAGCACTTGGACAATAAAAATTACAGAGTGCAGCCGTTGTGTATCTGCTCAAAGTATGTCCCGCCAAGGAGTCTCTACTATGATGTTGGCTGCAGAGAAATTTCCAGAAACTGTTTTTTCATGCTCACATTGAATGTCAACTGCAAAAAAACATTTCCATTTAAAAAAAAAAGAAATTAATAACAAAAGACCAATGGAAAATGGCTTTTTACAAATTTAAATATTGGCCAAAACTTTGACTCCTTATTTTAAAAGTTCATAAACTTTTAACAGTTATTAATTTCTTTATGCATTGGTTAATTGTACTTTTATACAGTTGGGCTGGGAATGATTCCAGCCAAATTTATACCTTAACATATAAAACAGAACTTTTCTCAAGGACAATATAAGATTAGAATCAAAGAACAAAATAAAACTGCAATTATTCCAAATCAGCAGAATGATGACATTTCTTATTCCCCAAATGTGTCTCGGAAGAGTTTGGTCAACCCACAGTCGAGGTTGCTGAACTTCTACAATAGGAGACATTCTTCTCTTCCTGTGGGATTACCAAGAGACAGTGTGCAGGCTATAGTCAATGCATGTGATAATTCAGCAGATTGACACAAGAGTCTCTCCACCCTCATGGGAAGCAGCCTTGGGCCACCAAAGCCTTTTTGGTATTGTCTTGCTAATATTGGGGCCACTGTGAGATCCTCTGAGGGTATTTCACAAAGCGAGGTCGCTTTGGAATTGACCATCCTGAGCTTTTAATAGGATAGGCCTCCTCAGCACTTTAAATTCAACTCCTTAGTTGCTGACTACAAAATGAATTCAGACTCAACAAAAAGACTACAAAATGAATTCAGACTCAACAAAAGCCAAATGAACAAGCCTTCAACAGTTATGCCTCTTGACCAATCCTAAGAAAACCAGTTTTTTTTTTAGAAGGCAATCATACAATTATAATCCAGAGGAATTTTATTTGCAACAACTGAAATTTGTAGTGATCTTGTGAGGACAAACTATATATTTTTCCAAAGATATAACATGAACTCAGTTCTGTAACAGTTGACTTCTTTCAAATGTTGTATAATAGCAATAGCACTTAGACTTATATACCACTTCATAGTGCTTTACAGCCCTCTTTAAGCAGTTTATAGAGTCAGCATATTGCCTCCAACAATCTGGGTCCTCATTTGACCGACTGAAGGATGGAAGGCTGAGTCAACCTTGAGGCGGTGAGATTTGAACTGCCGAACTGCAGCTAGCAGTCAGCTGAAGTAGCCTGCAGTACTTCACTCTACCCACTGCGCCACTATATTTCAAAGATTGAATCATATTTTCAAGGGTACTTACTTCAACTGGACAATTATTCCTAAAAGATCGCTACCCATGCTTCTTTCTAAGTGGACTAGGGGTATATACAGAGAGAGTAAAAAAATAAAAATAAAATAAAGATGGCAGCCACTACTATGCAATCATATCCTTGAACTGGATGATTATACACTCCCTCCCCCACTTTCTGATTTCTTTCCTCCCCTGAGGTCTTTAATTACTACTTAATCCATATCCTCTATGATCACATTAGCATTTATTTATATATTAAGAGACCCCTAGTGTATTACAATCTCAACAATATTCACACCACCATAAATAATTTAAACTACGGATAAAATTCTGAAAGAAGCCATCTAAAGCAATAAAAACAAATGGAAATATCTATAAATCAGAGGCTCTTTTGAACAGTACTGTTTTAATAATTTATTGAAGTCTTCTAATATGAACTGATTGGATGGCAGGAGGAAGGAGGTTCTGTAATATTGGTACCCCCTCAGAAAGAACAATATTTATGGGCCTCCCTAATATTAAGGAAAGGGTGAACTATTAATATGTTCTACTGTGAGCTCCATGTGAGGCAGATCAAAACTGAGTGGCGCTAGAAATGGCAATAGAAGGTGCTTCCATCTTGCATCGTCCCTTGAATTTTGTGGCTGTGGTATTTAGCAGAATAACAGAGTTGGAAGGTCTTCTAATCCAACCCCCTACTCAAGCAGAAAATCCTATACCATTTCTGATAATAGCTGTCCAATCTCTTAAAAACCTCCAGTGTTGGAACAACTACGACTTATGGAGGCAAGTCGTTCCACTATTACTTGTTATGACTGTCAGGAAATTTCTCCTTAGTTCTAGTTTGGTTCTCTCCTTGATTAGTTTCCTTCTATTGCTTCTTGTCCTGCCTTCGTGCTTTAGAGAATAGGTTGACCCCACCTCTGCTTTGTGGCAGACCCTTAGCTATTGGAACATAACCTGGAAAACTGTGTACTTCTCTAACAATTCCATTTTTCATTTTTTCCCCCTCAGACATTTTGAGCATTGTAGCTGCAAAACATTGCAGCTGGGGGATCTGTAAATTCCATTGCATTCACACATCTGCCAGTCACTAAGATTGGATTATTGTATTCTCCTAATATATGGAAGGTCAGCGGTGTGAATCTTTTTCAGAATTACCAAAACATGAAATTCTCAATTACTGACTTTGATAGGAGCAGCTTATGAAACCTAATAAGATCTTATCAGATTAAAGACTTTAGCTAGTTGGTTCTCACGTTACTTCCGTCTTGTGAAATTCGGTGAAGTATTTAGATTTGATTTCATATTTGGATGGAGATGATATGTTGATCTGAATCTCAGTGTGACAGTTTCTGACATAAACAGACTACAATTGGCAGGAAAACAGTCAGGTCTAGGCTCTGCTGCTTTTGTTTAACCTGCTGTTTTAAAAGATTGTTTTTCAGAGTAGCGAGACAACTGCATACACTGTACATTGCAAATTCCATAAATATTTTCCTCATTCATCAGTTGTATAGAATTAGCTATGCCTAGCAGCCAGAGCAGCAGAAACAGGCCATGTGGCATACGAAGAGACCACCAGCACAACCTGGGAATGGCATGCAAAGAGATCCATTAAAATTTGAACCAAACGTGAACTTTTCAGGCCAAACTGATTTCTGTGGGAGAATGATAAGAAAAGGCTTTCGAAATTAATTGGTGATACAACACAAGTCAAAATGTAATTCCCAAAGCAGGGCTAGAATCTCACTGAAATCAATGAGGCATAGGCATAGCCATTGTGGAAAGGAAAGAGGGCCAAATACTGAAACATAACATTGCCATGTTGTGACATAAACAACATGATGTACCTAATTAATATCAGGATTGAAGTACGAAAGGAAGGGGCTTGCATTGCGATGTCATGATGCACATTTCATCATTTTTTTCAGTGTTGTGGTTTGAGCCAGATTCCTATAGCACGAGATCGCTGCCACGAAGTGCTAAAATCTGGCTCAGTATCTCATCCTGAAATGAAACCCAACATTTCTTCAATTAATCAGAATTTATTTCTGCAAATCAGAGTGCCAAATTCTATCCAGTACATACTGACCAGTTCAACAGTTGATATAGTTTTTGAATGATACAAGTCAGAGGTGGTATTCAGCAGGTTCTGGAGAACTGGTTCTGGAGAACCGGTAGCGGAAATTTTGAGTAGTTCAGAGAACCAACAAATACCACCTCTAACTGGCCCCACCCCCATCTATTCTCTGCCTCCCAAGTCCCAGCTGATTGGCTGGATCTTCTTTGGTTGCCCTGCACAGGAGAACAGAGCTGGAAATCCGGTTAGCAGGGTGGGGAGAAAATGGGATTTTGCAGTAACCTTCCCCTGCCACACCCATCAAGCTATGCTCACCAAGCCACGCCACACCCACCAAGCCACACCCACAGAACAGGTAGTAAAACATTTTGAATCCCACCACTGATACAAGTTCATTAATCATTGCGTGTACCATCTGATGTGCCCAGGTGTATGGCAAGGAAGTACAACTTGCTAAAAATCTGCAGTCAGTTTTCCCATACAACATATACCACCAGCAGCAATACACAACACATCACTACTTAATTCAACTAGCATGCCTGCTAATGGTATTTAAAGAACAGGCACAAAAATTATGTCAAGGCTTTGCATAGTTATTTTATAGCTGCAATGCTGGGAAGATCTATGTGTTTTACTGAGATTCAGAAGCAGCATATATGATTGACAGATGCTGGGGAGAAAGATAACAGGAAAATGCAATCAGCTCCTTCTCATCTTCTAATCTTTGCCAACCTCAAAATAGAGTAATTGGATTTTGATTTGATCAACATAGCTTCCATGTTCTTAGATTATTTTAGTATACGCTTACTATCTCCCCAGCAACCTCATGGTCACATGATCAAAATTTGGGCATTTGGCCTGTATTAACAACAGTTGCAGCATCCTGGGGTCATGTGATCAACATTTGCCAACTTCCCAGCTGACTTCCGATAAGCAAAGTCAATGAGGAAAACCAGTTTTGTTTAATGATCCCAGGATTCACTCAACAATTGCAGTGATTCACTTTAAAAAGAGTGGCAAAATCAGGCAATATTCATAACCACCTTGCTTAGCAACAGAAATTCTGGTCCCATGTGGCTGCAACTTGAGGACTACCTGTATGAACAATTCCACAGTGTGCAGTTGTGCCACTACTTCTTCCTCCTCTTCCTCCTCTTTTTCCTTGCTTGTCATGAGAATATAAGGATCTTAATTCAGGAACTAGCCTCCTTGTTTATTTTATTGAGTCCCACATGCCTTGATTACACCACAAGTCATTACAGTCACCCATCTCTAGCCAAAACATCCAGATGACTGGATGCATTTTAATACAGTCTCAGACTCTGAAAGAATGCAGTACTTCCACATCACTGGGACCAGGTCATCCATATAAAGACCCAAATAGGTGAATGAGACAATAGATGCCTGAGACAACACAATAGACCCACACGAACATAACCCAATCCATATGCAAAGTGGATTTCCCCCCGCTGTTCTTGGATTCTCTTTCATAGTAGACAAACACAAATGGACAGGCTGGAAAAATAGATTCACAAACAGGAGAAATCCAAAGTTTTGAGAGCCATACATATACAGTATCATGCTGTACGTGCTTATTTTGGAATGATTAATTTTTTAAGTGCCCAGGAACCTAACATTTAGATCTTTTTTGACAGAAACCATGATCAAAAAATTATCAATAATAGTGATAACTTATCTCCTATTTGGAAGTGACACTAGGCCAGAAAAATTCTGTTTCTCTGTCTCCCTACACCCTCCCTCCCTCTTTCTCCCTTCCTTCCTTCCTTCCTTCCTTCCTTCCTTCCTTCCTTCCTTCCTTTCTTTATCT
>JAOYMU010000001.1:99435286-99453798 GCA_025802295.1 Psammodynastes pulverulentus | reverse complement strand
GCTATGCACTCCTGGGGCGCGGGGGGGATGTGGCTGCTTTAACAAGCTAAGAAAGGTTAGTATTATCATGTATCCACATTTCATATCATTTGAAAACTGAATTCAAAGAAATGTACAATTTGAATGTATATTAAAAATGTCATATTCCGTTCAGTGAGGTTTACTTTTAAGATATAAAAGTAGAGCAATGCAACATTCATTGCTGTAATTATGCACTGTGGCATACAATAATTTCAGCAGGTCCTAAATCTTATTTATTTATTTAATTAATTCACGTGCTCTATTCTTGAATAAGTTCATACAGGGGTGAGACATTAGATATTGAAAGCCTTAAAAATATTTTTATCAACTTGGTTGTGAGGCCTTGTATGGAGGCCCAAAACAATTATGATGCCGGCTAGCCGCATGAGGACTTACCTTGCATCTATTAACAATTGCTAACTTCCCATCTTGGAGTTTTTCACCTTTTGAAATTTTATGTTATTTTTATAATTTTAAAATTAATTCTGATTTAATGTTAATTTTACTGATTATATTGCATGCTGCCTAGAGCCCCTCAATGAGGGAAATGGGCAATTAAGAAATAGAAAATATAAATAAAATTTACTACATTGCTTAGAATAGCACTAATCTACCCTTTATCAGTTATTTCTTTACAATAGGAAAAAATACATAAATAGGCCTCAAAATATTTGTTTTTTTATTACTATGACTCAAATGTTTTTAGTGAGGATCGGTTACTGAAATCCCACAGAATACAGTGATCGTTATTGGTGCCAAATAGCATGATTTGGAAAGCCCCTGAAATATACTAAAAAGTTGCGATCTGCTGTAGCAGAAGCTTTTTGCAATAGCATAACATTAGCCCTTGCATGTTACATAACGGTGTGAATATTTATATCTCTGAGCATATTACCAAAGTTTCTCAATCATAGGTACCAAATATTGTTACATAACTAGGAAGTATGTTCACTTAGACATCCACTGACTGAGTTTGTAATAAGAATTAACCTCAAAATCAGATACTTACTAAATAATTTGCCACTAGAAAATGTGTTCAAAAGTATATGCTTTGCTTTTTAATTATTATCTATTTGTAGTCTTCAAATAATGCGATGGAACATAAATGAACAGGTTTGAAGCACTAAAATATGATGGAACATAAACTAACAGGTTTTTCTAAGAAAGGAGAGGGTTTTTTAAAAAAAAAAGACAGGAAAACTAAGCTATATATATCTGTGCTTTACCTTGTCTAAAAATAAGGACTGAGACTCCTGTTTCAACTATATGTGTTCAGCAAGAATAAAATGGGCAAATATCCAAAATCTGGTAGACAATCAGTTCCTCATTTTGTACACACTGTAGAACAACACGTCATAAGAGTTCTTACCTACTAAAATATGGCTGGGTAAAAAAATAAAAATAGGTGCAGTAAAGTAATGTCATAAAAGTTTTTTGTCAGCTGCAAAAATATTTCTTCCTTGGTCATTTTTCTTCCTCCTCCTTTTCTAGAGGATCTGCCAGTGGAAGATGAGGAAACACTGTCCAGTGCCTCATTTAAACTTCCCTAGTTGTTGTTGTTGTTTTTTAAAAACCTGACCACTATCACCCTATTTTTCTTTTGGGAAAGAGGAAAAGCTAAATTATGGTCAAGGGAGGAAATCAAAGGTGGGAGGGGGGAACAATACACTCTGCAGAGGACAGCTAATCTTTTCCAAGGACATATCCTTATTTATTAAGAGGAAGCATATTTAAAGAAAGGCTTGCAACAGCAATTGTGTCATACATTTGGCAGAGCATTTGTTTAATGGAATGGCAACCATCTATCATCTAAATAGAAGAGATTATATTGATTATAAACATTTTCACAATAGACATTTTACCAGCCACTGACTGCAAGAATCAATCATTTAACTTAATAAGGATTTTATGGAAGAGATAACAACTTGTTTGATAAATCATGAAAGGAATATTCATCATTCCCTTCATAAAGCCAGTAAAAAACCATGGGAGGGATGGTGGAATCCTTGCTTACGGTATTTATTTTTTTTCATATCAGCCTTAAAGACAACACAATGAAAAATAATCTGTACACAGTGGTTCATCTTTAGAAGTTTTAATACGGTGTTTGGGATTTTGACAAGCAAAGAAATAAGTTTCTTATGCCCTCCTTTGCATGGTTGCTGTGGAAACCATTTAGTCTGACAAGCATGAAGGGTTAACCCAGTGCTAGGCAGAAATCCAGGCATTTTCTTCAGTGCTATTCATTACAACTTTTATAAGTACTTCTATAGAATCTAAGAAGGGTTTTGAGCAGGCTTAATATATTTAACCACCCCAAAATCTGGAAAACCATTTATAAAATTAGGCACCGATACAGTGGAAAAGTTTCACTAACTATTCAGCCTGCCCTTCCTCAATTCTCTGATCAGAAAAAATAAGATCAATTAAATGAAATGTGGAAATTAACATTCTATTGGCATTAATAGCTCTCAGACATACTTAAAATGTAACATTTTTCCTAAGTAAAATTGTGGGGAGGAAAAAACCCCAAAAGGTCAAAGGTTAAAAATGGGGCTACTAGTGGTACTCATGATGCGAGTTCAAACATTGTTAGAGGTATTAATGCCTTGTTCTTGCTTCTACAGATTAGGTTTCTAGGAGATACTGAGCTGATCTTATCATTTGAAATTAACTTAACCAATAAATAAGCATAATCAGCCTTAAATAGAGAAATTAACTTTTCTACAGAGTTCAATATAAAATTCAATATAGTAAATTAAGTCCTGAAAAAGAATTGGAAGTCAGTGTAATACCTCCATAAGGTTGAACGTTTAATCTATGGCAAGATATAGCCAACATGTCAGGCAGCATTTTCTGAACTAAGCAATTAATTACAAAAATCATCAACTGAATTTATTAAATAATCTATATCATATTTTTAATAATAAAAGAGACCCAATAACTGATAAAAGGATTCAATTTCATATTTTTGAATATGTGAATTCATTTATGATTTTAACTACAAATGAACTACAGAACTACTAGCTTTTGTTTGAATGTTATTTCTCATTCCATTTTATAATTCTGAAAGTCATACCTTAAAGTTTTTCTGAGAGTCGGGTGTTGGACTGTCCAGATCTATTAGCTTCTTCAACTCTTCTTCAATATTTGATTTAGATGCCCGCTTTGGTGAGGCTCGAAGATCTCTGGCTGATGCAAGCAGCCTAGGATGTGCCATTTCATTACCATCACTCTGATGTCGTCTTAAAAGAAAAGAAGTGCATCTTTACAAATCAAACAAAAATTGCTTCTATCAGGTTTGGGTTTTTTGTTTTTTGGGGGGAGAAAGTTTAAATGGAAGTTTAGTATTAATAACTATTAATAATTTAGCATTAATAAACAAGGATAAATGTTAAAATGAATAAGCTCATGATAATAACAGCAACCATAGCCACATCACCATCAGAAGGTTTTCGCAATATGTTCAACACTTAAAGATACTGAAATGTATCATGGCTCCAAGACTTCCTGTGGTTCTCAGAGTCCCCTTTCTGTGGCTGTTGGGAATCCCTGTACCCACAACCTTTGTGAAGAACAATCGATAGTTTCTTGCCATTTTAAGGTGAGAAGCATTTAAATAGCCCTTAAAAGGCATATCATAGAAAAGAGAGGGGAAGAGATCTCCTCAAATTTCCCCCAACACATTTTTATCTGTATATGGTCCCTTTCACCTTGCAGTCTTTGTCTTTCCAATGCTAGAGTGAAAATGTATGATAAGCACACATACAAAAGACCACTTCGTCAGAAAATTTTCTTGCTACCTATTTTATATTCCTCACCATGTTCACATCTGGCCCTAGTTTAAGCAATTTTTCCAAGCACATGATTCCTGGAAATCATGACTTAGACACTGTCTCTATTATTGTGGCCACCTAGAACTAAGGATGGTGCAAAATTGATCTCTGTGCGTATTCTTCCATTTTATGGAAGAAGTGGTTTGCAGTGGCTCATTGGACATGTTTTGGGAGTTCTGCTTTGTGCACTGAATGAAATATGCAGATAAAACAGGACTGTTTGATCCAAACAGAAGTGATTTTTGAAGGGTGGGGGAGCCAAAAGCATCAGCAGCTGAGAAGAAGCAGAGAAAGAAAGATGCTGGAAAGAAACTGCAGGAGACAGGTAGCGTAATGGAATGTGTGGATGACCTTGGGGAATGAGGGAAAGAGATACTACCTAGGAAACAATCAGATAAGAGAGGCTGGAGCTTAGTGGCCAGAGAAAGAAATTTAAGAGGGACTCGCCCTAACGTATCAAGCAATGAAAAGTGACAGCAGGAAGTTTGTAATTTCAGACTTGCAAGATTCTGTTAATATAGGCTTATAATAAAGTAGAATTAGTTCACCTAGTTGTGTTTCCTGTTTGGGTTACCTGGGAGGGTTGAAAGGTAGGTCAGTAGGATATGCTTGTCTGCAATATAGGTAGTAACAGGGATGGGTGTTTGAGTGGAGGAGGGAAAATGCCAGGAAAATTGTAGAGAAGGTTTTGCTGGAATGCAACACAATTTACATTGTGAGGAGGAAAGAATAGAAGGGATGATATGCACCAGCCTTACTCTATTTATCTGCAGATTTTGTTTTCTCCAAAAATCAGAAGCTGTTAAAACTAGATGGATCATTCTGGCAGAACCATCAGAACACAGATTTTTCCCCTCGCTTCATAGACAAAGGATTTTCATGCACACTTCTGCCTAGATCAAATTTATTCCTTTCATCATACTATATTTTTTAATAATGATCTATGATTAACTTTTTATCTGTGTGATTAAATGTATGTAAGTTCTTCGGTAACAAATTGGCTCTAAACACAATTGCATTATTGTGACATAAGACAAATTCTCTGTATAAAAACTAAAAGGGTAAGTGGCAAAATGTTACTCATTTGAATATTTTTAAAGTTACTTGTCAGACCATCAATGCTCTGATCTTCTTTGCTTGTCTTACTCTTTGTATTTAATCAAAAGGTTATTAGCATTAAGTAGGTAGTTCTACTTCATGTTAACAAAAGGGCTTTACATATCCATTCGCCATTTCTGACATGGCCAGGTCTAAGATTCTCTCCCTGTAGTTCCAATTGTGTTGTGGTTTGGACAAAAAAGCAATTGCATCTCCCCCCACCCACTTTTTATTAATTTATACACAACCTAGAACAAATTAGATGATTTCTATATCTGTTCCAAGGTCTCTGAATAGAAAGAATGAATGGTGGCAACATACCTTTCCTTCCAATCCAAATCAGGATTTGTAGAGCCCAGCTAATAATGTTTTAAAATGCCTCTAATTTCACTTAGTTTAGAAAAAAAATCCTGTAAGTATTCCTCTCGAGATAATCTGAGATCTTACCTTTTAAAGTTTTTGCAATATGATTTTAAAAATTGGAGGGAATAGATGGGGGAGAAGAATACTATACATTGACTGGGGTGTTTTAGTATTTTGACAGAATTAAAAAAAAAAAAACTGCTTGCCATAAGGAAATGAGTGACTAAAGAGAAGGAACATTTTCTAAGTTCATTGAATTAATTGAACAGTTTTAATTCAATGATTTGAGTTGTACTTCAAGGAAAAGCAGACAATAAATCTCTTGGGAGGTTTTCTTCTAAAAGCCCTTCAATTGGCTTAAATTGCTACTCCTTTTAACCCTCTTAAAAGTTTTCCACGAGAAAAATACAAAGAGGCCTTTTCACCCATTAAACACCCATTACAAAATAGAACCAAAATGCTCTTACTTTCTTGAATCCATAAACCCCACAGAGTTTATTGTCCCTTCAGGTTTTTTCCATCCAATCAGGTACTTGCTAGTAGCACCCTGACGTGGGTAGAAAGTTCTAGGACCAGAAGAGGAGGAAGAAGAGGAGAAAGAAGGTGCTAACTGTGGGGAAGTGGCAGAATGAAGCTCTTCTTTAGGTGAACTTCTGGCACTGGTGAAAACAATGGAGCTGGCAGAATGTCGGGAGCCCATGGTACTGGGAAAGAAGCATAAGAAAGACAAAACTGACTTAACTGTATAACTTTACATTGCACGCAATTCATTTCAAAATTGCCCTCTGTAACACAGAATACAATTGTTATATGATTTCCTTTCACGATCTTAGAATAAAGGATCCAACCTATTTAAACAGAAGAATAAAACCTGGCCTTCACTACCACAAACGCACCGACTCCTAATCTATTCTAAGAGCCGCTTAATGAGAGAAGCAAATTATGGTCATCTAGTAGCACTAGATGGAAAATACTTAAGTTCAAGATATGGAATAATTTTTATACACATATGCACATAAAAATATAGAAAAGGTGTTTTTTTTTTCCTGAATGCAATTCTAATTATATGTAAACAGACAACAGTGTCATTGGTTGGCAAAAGAATGATACGGATAGTTCTTCATCACATTTACAATTGTGATAGAAAAAATAACTGTGCAACCAGTCCTTTCACTTTCACAGCTTTGTAAAGCAAAGGAAAGTTGAAAGATCACAAGTATAGTTGCAGTTTCATCTAGCAACTGCTTCACTTAACAACTGAGTTACTGGTCTCAATTGTGATCACTATATGAGGACTATTTCTAATTTAAGGAGGATGTCAATTTCACATGAGAAGAAGTCCTAACCTTGCCACAGAACTTTCTACTTGTTTTTCTAGTTTGTTGTTGTTGTGCACCTTGCAAAATTAAACCATTTTCCAAAATATATTTTGAGGGAAGATGAAAAAGTTACAAGAAGGGAAAAGAACCGCTCATTTTCACTTATGGTAGATGCTTTATAAAAAGACATATTTCATCCTTTCTTTGGATAAAAGATAATATTTTAAGAGAAACACTAATTATATTATTGGCAATGATATAACAGATGAGATATTTTTCTTTGGAATAGATAACTTCTAGGAGAGCAGCCGGGTCCAATTGTTGAATTGCTGATGCTTCTTCCAAAATCTATAAAAGTTCTTCATTTCTTTTTATAATACAATAGGGTTCTAACAAAGCAAGGATCAATGCTTGCTAAGAGATTTTGTATGCCCATTTTATCATATTGTTTAGCTCTACACATTGAATTTAACAGGCAAGAAACTCCTAACATGTCAAAACATTATAATAAGATTTAAAACAAATTATTAATGTTTAGTAACTTGTATTAATCCTTCATGAATTCCAGGACTCAACTAATTGTAGAAATATGTCATCACATTTAAGAATTCATCTTCTGCTTCCCTAAAAACTAGCATTGTTTGAGCCAATAAAAGATATTATGATCTAACATATCTTCTAAAGATAAACACCAGTGGATGACTTAGCATTGCTGCATTACTCACAATAAATTACTTATTTTCATGTCATGAATTTTGAAACTATCAAATCTAGTATTTTGTTTCCACAAAGGACAAACTGTGATCCATGGAGACCTCACAAGCAGAACATAATGCATTAGAACCTTTTTATGAAGTTGCATACTTTTACATTCTATATCTTGATTATTTTATTGAGTTTTTAATGTAACTCTTCTGGGGTCTTTTCAATTTGGCAATCAAAACAAATTATTTGGTAAATAAATAAATAAATAAATTCATTTTGGCTTCCAGCTCAAACATGGTACAACTTTAGTTGGCAATGTTATAGTTCAGCAGGGAATTAGAACTTTCAGGCTGACCCAGTTGAGATAATTTTGACAGCTGACATGCCTATAACTTACTGAACATCTTATTTAAATTTAATGGTGGGATAGAGATGCTATAGTTTGACCAGAGGAAGAATAAGGTTTGGAAATTTTGTGTAGCTAATACATTTTATAATTTAAAAATCATCATTCATTGCAGTTATCAGCACGTACACTCTTTTAAAATACTTATTTTTAACATAAAATGAATGACTACATTAGTTCTCAAAAGTATTAGGAAAAGTTGCAAAGTCAGAAAAATTGTAATTTTGTCACAAGAATTTGAGAAGTAAAGTCCAGCTAAATGTAGCAAACAAAGTTTTTGCAATGCCATCACAGGTCTGCAGGTACAAAGTTTTAAAGGAGCTAGCCATAAACCAAATTTGACATTGAGACTACTCAGAGTTTGGTATACAATGAATATTATTAGTTCCTTCCAAACCTTATTCTTAAGATGCTCAGTAAGTTATAGGTATGACAGCTGTCAAAACTGTCTCAACTGGGTCAGCCTGAAAGTTCTAATTCCCTGCTGGACTATAACATTGCCAACTTATCTAGG
The DNA here is from genome assembly GCA_025802295.1 of Psammodynastes pulverulentus. Taxonomy (NCBI): domain Eukaryota; kingdom Metazoa; phylum Chordata; class Lepidosauria; order Squamata; family Psammodynastidae; genus Psammodynastes; species Psammodynastes pulverulentus. The sequence continues at coordinate 99,445,536 of JAOYMU010000001.1, read as the reverse complement.
GTTGTGCCATGTTGGAGCTGCAAATGAATTTATTTATTTGTTTGTTTACCAAATTATTTATCAAATTATTTGTAAAAGTGATCCAATCCCCCCCCCCCCCAAGGGCTCATTTCTTTTACCAAGACCAAAGGGATCAGGATGCCTTTTATTCTAAAGTGTTCTGGAAAAGCTTTAATCTGAAATTAATTAATTTTAATTTTAAATCAGCAACACAATTAATTGACAATAGTTTAGACTCTGGAGCGTCTTTATTCATGACATTATGTGCTGTCAGTTAGTGTGCACATTAACTATTATTAATGTCTTGTACAATCTCAAGTGTAACAGTTGAATTCCTGTACGTTCAGCCATTCGGTTCAATCATTTTCTATAGGAGTTCCTAGATAGCCTATCAATAATTCACAAGTAATCTGAAAAATAAATTATGACTGCCTGTTGTGCAATATTCCAAATATAACATTATTATGAAATAGTAATTATGTAGCATCTAATTGATGTCAAAAAACTAAGCACTTTCCCTCAGGTGGAAGACCACCAAAAATCCCAGAAATGTAGCCTAGATTGGAAAATTAAAAATACTTCCATATTAATGCCAAGACCCATCCATAAAATTTACACTTCAAAGGAAGATTTATTATTATACAATGTTACCACATACATACAATATTTAGTATATGCATGTATTATTAATATTATTATATAGATTTATTATAGCCAGCCATTCCAAAAGTAGAATATATAAATTTCATCTAATGATGTAGACACTTCTCTTTTAAGAACTCCTATGATAGATAGATTCTCCACCCACTAAAAGAAAGAGCACACATACTTGCATTTTCAAACTCTCTGCACAGTATCTCTTCTTCAAACTGCTCAAGCTGCTAAGAAATGTGTATAGTTATTTTCTAAAAGCTGCTAGAAATATCTAGAAAGAGCCTTATATATTTTTTTTAAAAAGAGATTACCTTGCATGAGAACCAGCATCACTGAGGCTAAAAGCACTGTTTTCTCTTGTTAAAGGATTGGAGGCTGGTTGACTTTTGGTATGGATGTCCAAGCTCAGTGAAGATTCTGTTTTTCTGTCCATCATGTGGCTGTCTTTCTCTAAAGTCCGATCTGCAATGGAGACCACTTCACTGGAACTGTGCCAAAGTGAGGCCACTTTTTCTTTTATAAGTCCTGATCGGGGAGATGTTGCCGAGTTGCCCAGAGAGGTTGAACTACTATGGCTGGGACCGTACGAAGTGGTATCGATGCCACTATCGGCAGAGGTGCCTTGAAGGTAGTTGTAACTATTCAGCTCTGATTCAGTCCTATCTCCACTGTCATACCATTTCTCATCACTGTGAACACTGGAAGCGTTGCTGGATAGCGTATTACTGCTCGAGTGGCTGGAGTAGTGGCTGTCGGACTATACATAGACACACACACAAGATTCTGAATTAAATTTGACATTTTGGAATGAAGTAATATAAAGTGGGATGAACTGCTCATTACTGAAATGGTATAGTAAAGGAAAATACACATAACAGTCCACAAATATAAAATGAGAAATGTTCCTCTCTGCATACCACTAGAGAAGTATCAACCTGTAACATCCCTGAAAATATTATTATGAAAGATCTCTAAGGCATTTAATTTAAATTTATCACTATGCTGTTGACTTACAACAGTTCATTCAGTGACCGTTTGAAGTTACGACACTGAAAAAAAGTGACGTACGCCTGTTTTTCATACTTATAACCATTGTGGCATCCCCATGGTCATGTGATTGAAATTCAGACACTTGGCAACTATCCATATTTGTGACAATTGCAGTGTGCTGGGGTCATATGATCACCTTCTGCAACCTTCTGACAAGCAAAATCAATGGGAAGCCACATTTACTTAACAATGATGTTACTAATTTAACAACAACAGTGATTCACCGAATAGCTGTGATGAGAAAGACCGTAAAATGGGGCAAAATTCACTTAATAATTGTGTCTCACTTAGCAACAGAAATTTTGGGCTCAATTGTGGTCGTAAGTTGAGGACTACCTATTATCTCAAGATAAGTGATGGTATCATTTCTTATATGTAACCTATGAATCTAGAATCTTCTCTGAATTCTTACAAATCTGCACAGGGTTTCAAACTATCTCCCCATAGCTTAAGGAGTTGTAATATTATAACTCTAAGCAGCCTTCTTGCCATGGTGTTTCCTGAATCATGATCGCTAAGTGGAGTAGTTACGTGATGTTTCACTTAACAATTGTTTTGCTTAGCAAAGGCATTACCAGTTCCAATTAGGGTCCTTCAAGCAAGGATTAGTTATATGAATAGAGAACTGGAAGATTGATATAAGAATTATTTTCCTGTAAAAAAATGCTGATAGATCCTAAAAAAAATGTTTTTTTTTAAAAGATGATTTGCAGATCATACTACATACCATGTTACAGTTTGAAGCAAAACTTTGCCTGAGTTGGCAGGGAAGTATTTTTATTAATGCATCTTATACTCAATTGCATAATAATGAGATTATTACAAATTGGTTGCACATTTGTACTCTTGACAAGCAACCATAATTTGAGGAAAGTACACATTTCTTAAAGAGACACTTTGATCTTTCACTAACTTTAATTAAGACATTTTGAATAAAAACGGAACTTACATGGCCCTGCTTATTTGGAGATAAGTGAACTACTGGATCTTGCCTCATCAGTCTTCCTGTTGGACTTTCTCTGAAGGATGGCAGCACTTTGGACATTGCAGGCAGATGGCACGATGCTTCTGTAATATAGCATACAATAATGGTGTTCTCATTCAGGAGACTTACAAAATCTATTGCCTGGAATTTTTTAAAAAACAGGAAACTGTTGCCAGTCTATAAGAACCAGAAGCAGAACACAACATTTGTTTTCTACCGTTGCTGACTTAAAGCTGCAGAACAAAATCTTTGCTATGATCAGGATGTTTAGTATTATTCCACTTGTGGATCATGTGTCCCTAGCAGAAGCTTGTTTTAATGGAATAGCAAGGAAGGGGGCATTTTCAACAATTATTATTTTTTGGCAACCTTTTTTTACTTTCCACTCTATGCATTTTAATAGAAGGAGGCAGAATAAGAAATGAAGAGGGGAAAGGAAAATCGCCCCAAATAGATCCTTGTCTGAATCTACTATTCAATAAAATAAGCTTTTGTTAGCAAGATTGTCTGTTTATGTCAGCTGAATATTAACATTATTGCCCAGAGGATCATTGGTTGCCCTCCTTGGAAGAGCTTCATAGCTCCCACTGCCTTAAGAAAGTTTAAAACATTCTTAGACACCCATCTCATCCTGGGCACCCTTTTTTTGAACTATTACCATCTGGCAGACGGTACAGGATAATAAAAACAAGGACAAACAGGCTGAAAAACAGCTTCTATCCCAGGGCAGTAACTCTATTGAATTCTACCATATAGTGCAATATTAATGCAGTATCAGGGGTTTTCAATTCAATGTATAGAATGTGAAGGGTGTGTGTTTGTGTTTGTATTTTATTTTTATAGTCATAATGTACACTGAAGAAGATATTTAATTTCGTTGTACGAGGTACAATGACAATAAAGTAAACTAATTAAATTATAATACAGTTATTTAGTTTTGTGTAAAATGGTTGTCTTAAAACAACAACCAAAAACAAAACAAAAACACAACCCTATTCTAAGAGAGGCTGATAGATAATATTGTACTGGTCCTTTTTTCACCGAATTGCTTACCTTCTTTACTTTTTAATTAAAAATATTTGAATATTGTACTTTTTATAACAGAACTTTACAGTAGTTAATGTTCAAAACTACAGCACCACAATAAAAAATGAAAAAGCAAATGTGATTGAAATGGCTTCTCCAAATAGAAACTATAGCTATGTATAATCACAGGTTTTTTTTTTTTTACTAAATAGATCTGGGAGGGAGATGAGGAATCACTAGATGGATTTAATATGAGTAGAACAAAGTATACATTTTGAAACTCAATACTATATTTTATTTTCAAAATTCTTCCCAACCCCTAAGCGATAACTAAATATTTCACTATGTCCTAAAATCCTCCTCATGAACATAGTAGGTAGCTCTATAAGCATAAACATAATTAGAGCAGTTTCTGTTTCTTTCATTATGTCATTTTCTATCACTCAGCTTGTCCAGGACAATGGATTACTTTCAAGATTATTGTCAAACAGGAAAGGACAGGAAAAATGTTTCCCTTTATCTGAGAAAACTATACTGTAATCTCTTTTTGCTTTTCAATGTAACATTATATAAAATGTTTGCTTTTCAAGGTAAAATAGTAACAGATTGTTTCTTTTCCCATCATTTGGTCTTCCAAGTAGTTAAAGAAACTGAACTTGACCTGTGCCAATTTCTACTCCTCAAATCTGTTTCCAAACTTCTTGGTGTTTTTTTACTCAAGTATCCAACATAGCTATAGCACTTAGACTTGTATACCACTTCACAGAGCTTTACAGTCATCTGTAAATGGTTTACAGAGTCAGCATATTGCCCCCAACAATTAAGACTAAGTGATGATACAACAACTCTTGTAGAAGTATTGTTTTACTTCATTATACAGCCTAACAAGGAGCCATGCTCTTAGCTTGGCTTAGTTGACTTCTTTGCTGAAATATGTCACAATGCCCCACGGATGTAATAGAAGTATATTAAATTGCTATTGTTTCAAAAACCTTAGTGGTATCTAATGTAATAGATTCAAGCACAGCAGCTATAGAACCAGACTTGGATGCTGAAAACTCCTTACAAAGACTCAACAATAAATATCAGTTGAATGCTGAGTTTTTGCATGGCTGAAAACATTTCTTTCAGTTAAAATCTTAACTAATGACATACTCGTTAGTGGGAAAAAATATCTTGACTAAATACAGATTTCACTGCATTTTTACATTTGTACATTATCATCAGCATACCAAACAATTATCTGAATAACCTTTTCTGTCATAAAGGAGCACAATGAAAATTAAAATAAGCTGATGAACAAATTGCACGGCTATTTGGAACAAAGTGCACGGCTAAAACAAATAAACATTAATAAAGTCAAATATGTCTATAGTACAACTTTCTGTGAAAGCACTCCAGGGACTGGGCTATTATCTATTCCCCACAGACATTTTATTTCTAATAAAGAAGTGCTATCCAATGTTGCATACATGTTATGATAATTCATTCCGATTAATAAAAACAAAAAAAGATAGTTTATTGCATAGGAATGGGTTGCCAATGTCACCTTGGCGAACAAGAAATAGAATAAATGCAAGAAAGAAATACTCACCCATCTGATCAACAATACTATCCTCGCTTCTCTGCCAACTTGGGGTGGATTTGCCACTGCCACTGGTATCTGTGTTCTGCCTATCAATGGAGGCAGGAGATCTTCTACTCATTCCAAATCTGTGTAAAGGAATCTCAATTATTCCATTCCGCACATGAGAAATATCATTCAAAGATGTTTTGTTAGTATTAAATTACAATTAGTTCAACCATTCCAAAATGGTTAGTTACAGTCAATTGTGTCACTGATTTGCCAAAATCATATACCACCCTAAGGTTCATAGCTTCAGCAAGTTACTAGCCATTAGACAGAGGACAAAAGTTAGTTGACAGAGAAGTAGACTAAAGACAAAGCTAACAGTAAAGAATTTGTTGGTCAGATGGCAGGGATTAAACAAGATGTCATTAATGGCATATCTTGGTTACCTGAACAGACTGAGGGAAATAAGAATGCTATTAAACTGAGCAATGATCATGAGAGTCCTACCATTCAGTAACAACCATTATTCCAAGTAAAAGTGCCTTGGATCTAGAGGCAACATGCAACTATTATGACTAGTAGCTATTCAATCTTATCCTCAGTTTGTCTGTATTTGTACTGTAAATTCCTAAATTGAAATTGTTATGCAAAGAAGAGGGTTGGAGGGGGGAGGTAGCGTCTCTGTTACCTTATCTCTCTTATTTTATTATTATTTAGCTTTAGACTCTAATATTGTGAGAGGGAAAACACTTCTTTAACCAGTTCTTCCACATAATGCTATCTTGTCCTTATTGTACTAACCATTTCTCCTAATCAAAAAGCCCCAGGATTATAACCTTTTCTTAAGGAATTATTTCAGATTCTTAATTATTTTTGTTGGCCTTTTAAAGGATAACAAGATTTTTAAGATACTGAATACAACATTCAAGTACAAGGATACCATATACTTGTACAATAAAATTTTGATGCTGACAGATTGGTTGTGAGAAACCTATTACTTCTTTATTTAACTTCATAAGTCAAGAACATTATGACTTATTTTTCAGTCACAGTAGTTGTAGTATATGCTCGCTTTCCTATTTTTGTCAAGAGGCTACCATTCATAATTAATAAAACATTTTGTTAACCACTACGCTTCTAATCTGCCCAGTAACACAATATGGGAACAACTGCTTTTGGTTTAAACAGCCTTCTTATATTCAGTTGCAGCCTCTGAGCTTAATCAAGAATATGACAGATGCCAAGAATGAAGATATGTAATACTGCCAGTTACATCTGCAATTTCTGAAGAGGGAGATGACAAGAAGATGAATGATTAAGTTATAGCAAAATAAATAGACAAGTTGGGACTTGGGCAATTAAACCCACTGATACAATTGCCCTGAATATATCCTTTTTTGTGTCAGTGTGAACACATTCAGCACAAGCAGACAAACATTCTTAAGCAAAGTTTTAATGTGGAATGTTTTATTTAACTTTCAAGAAAAGAACTGATATTATAGTTTTTCAAGATGCTACCTCAGATGCAACAATGCAAGAAACTATTAAATCAAGACCCCAGAATACTAGGCTTTAATTTTATCTATTTTTTATGTCTGAGGAACAGAGAAGCCATGACCTTAGGAGTACTTGTTATAGGACCAAGTATCCTTATTTTTTTTCTTTTCAGATTCTCTAGCAAAAACAACCAAAGCGCAAATTAAAAAAAGAATAAGACCTAAGCATAAAGCAATAAACATATATGAGGCCTACCCTTCAGGCATAGATTTTTGCCTGTATGTCCCTCCACCAGAGCCAGTTTCACTTGAGGATGATAAATTGCTTGGAGAGTTACGACACTGTTGTGATCTTGCTAAGGCAATGGAGGACACCGTGACATAAACATCAGAACCAGGAGATAATCTGTTCAATACAAACAATTCCAAATTCTGCATTATTAAAAGTTCGTCAAAAAGATAACATTTTATGTAAACTGCTGTATCAGCAGCATTAATTCACCACAACAATAAAAAGTAAAACCAGCTGTAGGATAGCATCCGCTTTCTTTTATAAACCTACTCCCTATGAAGCAGGCTGCAGGGACACAGGGGAAAAATGCTTCCAAGGATTGCAGAAATAAACTTGCTGAATTGCTTTTTGTGTGCAAGAATATGAAAACAGAGCCCGTTTTAACCAGGTTTCGAATAAACAAGGGATTTATAACAGTTTTTAAAAATATGTTTTAATTGAGCTATTTCATAAAAGGACATACAATACTGGCATTTGAAAATTTACTTTTTTATAAAGCTAAAAAATGTTTCAGTAGTTACTAGATTATTTATTCATTCTTTATATTTTTATAAACAACTCAAGGCAGTGAACATACCTAATATTCCTTCCTCCTCTTATCCCCACAACAACCCTGTGCGAAGAATTGGGCTAATAATACCTGTCCCAAAGTCATCCAGCCAGATTTATGCCTAAAACAGGACTAAAACTTACAGTCTCTTGGTTTCTATCCTTGTGCCTTAGCCATTGTATTTATTATATTTCGCAAACAAATATAATGTTAAAACATTTGTTAAAAATGCATGCAATACAGCATAATCAATAGACTTTATACTCTGAGCATTCCTGAACTATCACCCCCTAAAAAAAACCCCTACTTCTATTTTTGATTTGCACATTTTATAAAAGTGATAAAAGCAAAGCAAAGCAAAGCAAGCAAACAACAACAAAAAAATAAAACCCTTGAAAATTTTGCAACACTGAAGAAGTCTGACAAGCAAGCAAAATCTATGGCTACATCTATAATATAAACCATCTTTCTCCACATTCAATAAATACCCAGGAAAAAAATGCAGCACATATTTACATTCCTAATTTTGTACGGTCGAGAATCTGTGAATATTTTAACTCAAAGCAGTAAAAAGAGGATGTATAGTATACTTTGGAGAGCTCCATGAAAGAGGTTGCAGAGTAATACATTACCCAGATGTCAATTTCTCTTCACCACAAGGGCAGTATTTCTGTTCTTTGAGTACATTATGTTATTTCATAAGCTAGGAAAATAATGCCTACAATTGTCCAACACAGATTAGAGCCCTGCTTGGAAAACAACATGCCAGATGTTGAAGCTGATTTTAGAAAAGGCCCTGGAATATGAGACATTATTTCTGATGTACCCTAAATAATTGAAAAAGCCAAAGAATATCAGATATGTGGTTCATTGATTGTAGGAAGGCCTTTGATTGTGTTGATCATATCAAGTTGCAGAATGTGCTTAGAAAAATGAGAATCCCAATCATCTCACCGTCCTCATGCAAGACTTGTATACAAGTCAGAACTTATAAAACTTATATACAAGTCAAAAATTCAAAATTTGGATAGAACATGGTGAAATAATTTTCTGATCAGCAAAAAGTGAGGCAAGGCTGCACATTCTTCCTATTATTTATTCAAACTATATATTGAATAAGTGCTGAGGGATGCTAGATTAGAAGATGATGAATGTAGTTTTAATACTGGAGGAAGAAACAGCAATAACCTGTGCTTTTCTGATGATACAGTTCTGATAGTTGACAATGCAAATGATCTGGAAGCTCTAATAATGAAAATCAAGGAGCAGTGAAAAAAAAATGTAACTAGGATTAAATATGAAGATCAAACTAATAAGAACAGCAACCAGGCTTAGAACTGGCCATGATAGTACTGAGGTGATAGGTACCTTTTGCCTTTTAGAATTAACTCTTGACAGTAAAAGAACTAGCAGTCAAGTAATACACTAGAGTAGCACTTGGTAGAACAACAGATGTGGCATTGGAAAAGATATTCAGATTCTGTGATAGGTCTTTATCACAAAGGATCAAAGTGCTACAAGCCATGGTTTCCCCATGATAATCTATGGAAGTGGAAGTTGAACTTTGAAGAAGCAGGATAGGAAACGTTTGGATCCTTTTCAACTTTGGTGTTGGAGAAGACTCCTGAGAATACTATGGGTAGCAGGAATATAAACAACTGGATCTCTAACAAATCAGTCTGGAATTCCTACTCAAGATTCAAATGACCATGCAAATTACACTCTGGAAACATGATATGCAAACACCTAGCATTCTGTAGAAGTTTATAGTTCTGAGAAAAGTAGAATGAAAGAAAAACGGGCAGCAGTTGCAAGGTGGATGGATTCAATTACGGTAATAAAAGGTATATCTTTGACAGACTTGAAGGAAAAGGTAGAATAAAACGGAATGGAACAGAACATTTTATTTGGCCAAGTATAATTAGGCACACAAGGAATGTGTCTCTGGTGAGAAGCTCTCAGTGTACAAGCAAACTAAGAGAGTAATAATAATTTTGCATAATCTTGGTTGGGCATAGAATTCTCATGGGAAAAATGTATCTAGATGGTTCTAGGTGGTGACATCGACATGATGGTACACGATCATAGAATCATCTTCATATTATTTATTAAATATATTTCTGTACCACCTACTACCGGTAACACAAAAGTTATTACCATATGATGATAAACAGAAATCACACTATATAATTACTGATACTGTATATATCAACAAAAATTGTCTCTTGCATTCATAACAACAGAAATATGGTGTTAGGAACCGATACTGTTCGCGATGTTACAAACGAGTTACGATCAGGGTCTGACGTATGTGGTCTTTATCCATATAGTGGATACATGATTGCAATAGTGTTTAAAGGCTTTAGAAAATATAATGCCTTATATGTTTCCTCGAAATTACGACCTACCCTGAATGTAAATCCTAGCTTGATTTTTACACGTGCACCCAATATAAGCCTTACCCCCCAAATAAGCCCTAATTAAGATCCCACCCACTCCAGAGTGCACAGGTAAAAATTAAACTAAGGTGGGGATGGAGCTGCCCTACTACTTACAGTGGGGCAAAAAAGTATTTAGTCAGCCACCAATTGTGCAAGTTCTCCCACTTAAAAAGATGAGAGAGG
>JAOYMU010000001.1:99411619-99425643 GCA_025802295.1 Psammodynastes pulverulentus | reverse complement strand
TGACAAGTTTGCCCACCCCTGTTCTAGCCTGATTCCTTAACTACTACTTCAAGCTGTTTCTCTTTTAATCAGTGATATTTGGTTGCCAAATACCTTCGTGGAGTACAATCTTCATGAGGTGGGATAATGACAACCTTCACAGTAACTGAAGTTCTCAGGAGATCAATCATTTGCTCATGGCTTAGTGTAGCGACAGCCACAGTGCAAATTTCCACTAATCTGCTGCCTTGTCGTAATCCTGCTTGCCAAGCATAGCCATATGGTTCAACATCTGCCACAATTCCTTCATAGTTCACGTGGAAGCCAAGCTGACCCAATCCATTCCGTCGTAAAGTCATTTCCACTGACTCACATCCCTTGGTCACGAGCTGAGAATTGGAAGACAGAGATGTGGAGATGTAATGAGAACAGTTTAGTACAATGAACTAAATGAACACGTAATTCAGTAGGAGACACATATAGGCTTGATCTTTAAAACAGCATGAAGCAAGGCAGATATTGTCATTCCTTATTCATATAGCAATTATAGTATATACCTCTGAGGAAGATAGCTGGATTACTACTGAGTAATAATCGTCGGCTTAGCTTGATCTTGTAAAAATGACTAGCTATATTCCAGTGCTGAAAATTATGAATGCAACAAAATCTTTAAATGTAGTAATTTATGAAACAATACCTACAGTAACAGAGAATGTGTAAACTAGTATTCATTTACAAATTGACAAAAGTCATTTAATTATATTGACTTGACACTTTTTATAATTCAGTAAAATCTTGGTATGGAACTCTTTGCTTTACTATTTTAAATCCTATTCCTAAAAGATAGTATTTTTGAATGCTGGAAATATTACCGGTAAGTCTTTTCGCACAGCATGAAAAATACTGTTTTGATTTCACAAATAACATTTCTGCAGCAAAAGTGTAAATATTAATATAATAAATACACTATCCAGACCTTAAAAAGTAGATGAATAAGCTACAAGATGTTTTATTGCTCTAATTGAGTAGGTCAAGGATTTGAAAAATAACCTAATAAGTGGGTAGAATATTGTCAGGTGCAAGCAATCAAGAACCAGAGTAGAATTCAAAACTACTACAAGTTTATTTCATGCTACCTGCACAAGAGTATGATCTACTAATAGTCAAGATGAACTGGTGCCAGATAAGAGTCAAGAGATTTCAAGGGGGGCTGGATTTAAGTTTCTTACGGGCACATAAGAGATTCCAAACAAATGTGTTTGACCCCTGGTCATCTCCTACCTCCATTTTATTTTGCCAGTTTGTTGCTCAGATCCAACAAGGAAATTAAAGCATTTCTATATGTATTTATGCTTGAGGAAGGAAGGTAAGGGGAAAATAAGGAATTCTAACCTCTAGTCTTTTGACAATCTCCTTGATATCTTCAGGATTTTTGAAACTTTCCACAGAAACACATTCTCCTCTTTCATAGAAAATTTTGACACTTGTATCTGTTGAAGTCCACCCTATTACATCTCTGCAGGAACAATTGAATACAACACTTTTTGTATCTTGTTCAATCACAACCACAAATTCATTAGAAACGCCCAAAAGACAATCTATATCTAAACCCTTGCTATAGTCTTTAGCATGGAGAATCCACACAACAGCGCCAGAACTATGGAGTTCTACTCCTGGATGGGGTTTGGATTTCTCCTTCTTCTTAGAAGCAAGTGAGATGAAAGGGAATTTGCCAGAAGGATCAATGGGTGTATTTGTCACATTCTTTTCTGCCAAATCTTTCAAGTATTCCTGACGGGTTCTAGTAGCCATAGCACGGAATTTTTCTGATTTATGAGCTGCATTCTCAGCATTGATCACTTTGGCCAGTAAGAAGTCCCTGAATACATTTGATTTAGGAAAGGTGATGCCTTTAGGAATTGGAGGTCCAAATGAGGGCACATCTCTTGATCTTGTCACAGCGACACTGCAAAAATACATACAAATGTGATTTAAAACAATACTGCAAAAACATTATAAATTTCAATGCACTATATATTTTGTTGTCTTTATAGACAGTCCAGTTCTACAGAGAGGATACTCTGCTACAACTGCAAGATACCTCATGACATTAAAAAAAAAAAGTTCTTTGACATGCTGATTATTTACCGTTTAAACTTTTTCTTCAATATACTATATATCTAATTTCTTCAATATACTATATATCTATTTGAGTATACTACAATTACTATTATTGCTTTTTTGCTTTGCATGTAGTACATTTACATGAGATAAATGTTAAATCAATAGCATTTTACAGACATCTTTATTCTTCTCCAAACCTACAAATTATGAACTACATTTTTCATGTGAAGTTACTTGGCAATAAAGTATTCAAACATTATTCCATTTTTTTATTCTGCTCTCTACAATATATGTTAACAACCACCTCCACGTGTCCTGAAAACATAAAAGAAATACCTTGAATTGCTCAAATTTTCAACAATTCCCTCCCAGAGTTACAAAGAAACAAGCGCTTGCTGTTTAGCAAAGAGATTATTTTTAAATGCTGACTGGGAATGATACTTCTATTGCTCCTTAACCAAAGAGAAAAGAAGCAGAGGAGTAATAGATGAATACATTGGTGGAAGCAAGAATTATATGGAAAGTGCAATAACACAAACCATCTTTTTTTTTAAATGTAAAGCAATAGAACCTCAATAGAACATTAATGCATGTGAACCATTGTACTAGTGATTTAGCAGGATCCAAACCACTTTTTCACCAGCCTTTTTTACATTGGAATTTGTGAAAATCCTACTGGCTTGAGTGACAACAGATTTTTACAGCTCAAATTTTGTTTTAGTTCAGTCAATAGAAGAGTCCATGCCATGCTCACTTCTCCCTTGTATTTTGAGAATCTGACGGCGTCTTTCAGCTGGTAATTACATCACCCCTCCCACCATAGATCTGTTGCTTTTCTCTCAACTCCCTGTTCCCCACCAGTCCAAAATGCATATTCATGGATGCCAATGGGGTCCTACTTATTCCAAACAGTACTAAAAAAAAATATTGATGTTTTCTCCATTTTTTATTATTATATAAGGGAGACACTTTAAAGCACATGCAAATGATGTGGGTTCTGATTTTATTAAGACAGGACCAAAAGGGGAAGGGAAGAATGGGAAGACAGTAAGACTATGAAATGTGTCTATCAAGAAAGAATGCTAATTATATTTATGGAGATTATGTACAATGAGATCAGGGTGACATAACTTTATTGTTTAAGCCCTTTCACCCAAATAGAAAATATAATTGTAATCTCTTCTTTCTATTTCAAGAGTCTTACCCATTTAAGTTTTCCAAGCAACAGTTAATTAACTGTTCATTAAATATTGCTGAAATATCCTTTTTTTGTGCTACTATTACTTTATATAGAAACACATGTGGTCATTTAAGAAGCACACATGAAACAAATAACCTATATTTGTATTTCTAATACATTAAAAAGAAATATATTCTCAGTATTTTATTTCTCAATCTCTAATGTTGGAACGTTTCATTTATATGTCTTGGATGTTTTCCAGAAAAAGAAATATATAGTCATCTTTCAGAAATACACATTCTGCTTACTAAATCTTTCTGCATTTGAAAGTAATTTCACTGCATATAAACATTGTGGGACAACCACTGCAAATCTAGTATATAAGATACATTTGGTTTTCATTCTGGTCTGCAAAGCCACTATCTCTAGTTTCAAACTATTTAACTCATATATGACCATTTTTGATAGGAAAAATAGAAATACCAAACAGTTCTCAGATTTTAATTTACTTCTAATTGCATCTAAAATATTTTACTGAGAAATAATAAAATAAATTAGAAATGCTCTGTTAGAATATTGCAACTTAATGCAAGTAATTCTCGACTTACAGCCATTTGTTTAGTGACTATTTGAAGTTACAACAGTGATGAAAAAGTGACTTATGATCATTTTTCACACGTACGACTGTTGCAGCTTACCACAGTCATATGATCAAAATTCGGGTGCTTGGCAACAGGTAGATATTTATTACAGTTGCACTGTTCTGGAGTCATGTGATCAACATTCCCAGCCAGCTGCCAAGCAAAGTCAAAGGGGGAAGCCAGATTTGCTTAACGACTGCATGATTTACCCAACAACTGTAGTGATACATTTAGCAACTGTTGCAAAAAAGGTCATAAAATGATACATAACTCACTTAGCAACTGCCTTTTTTAGGAGTGGAAATTTTGGGCTCAAATGTCACCAAGGACTACCTGTAGTTATCAAATTTACGTATCATATTTAGGCACAACCCATCGCACTACCTACATGATTCTCGGTGGTTTAGAGATAAAAAGTTATCTTCTGTCATGCAAAACCATCATAAACGGTGCAATAGTTACCTGTAACAAACATTGTCAGTACAAGGATTGTGCACTCGGACAATGACAAAGACGTGTTGAAAGTGAGAACGAATATTCTTTGGGCTGAATGATTCGGCTCCAGGTTCTTGGAAAACTATTGTAACGATATCATTCCCAATGTGTCGTTTTCTTAACAGCTTTGATCATGAAGACAAGAAACCCATGAGAATTAAAAGCATTAATATTGTTCTAGAATATAATTATTGTTCCCATTAGTTCATGTTTTAAAATGTAAAAACACCTGTTGTTGTTTTTTAATTGTTCCTAAAACAAATAAGTTAATGAAGAATTTATCACTATAAAAATGTTAAAATAAATTAGTACTTGTAGTTTCCATAACAACTATTAGAGATCTACCTTAATGCAAAGAAATTTCTTTCTATGAGATTTTATTTCTAAAATTAAATTTACAGTCATAAAATTTTTGTTATTATATTGTTTGTCTATCTGATATTCTAAATCTTTACAAAATGCCAAAGTTTTTAATTTAGGCAATATTTTTCAATAGATTAAAATTATGATTTAATTTTGGCAGACTTATCAATTTAATTATTCCCTGCTTTTCAATTCAGGCTATATTTTTGAAAAAATTTCTTAAGGAAAAAAAAACTCTCAAGTTTCTTATATTTGCAACAAATGATGTACGTTTGGTAGAATTAACACGAAATCCAAACTATTAGATGTGAGCGAAGTTTAATCCACCACAAAACTTTTTCAACATTCAGATACCAGTATGTATCTGGAGAATATGCATTTTTCCCAATTTGGTCCAAATAATAATTAGCAACATTTTAAGCATTTCAAAAACATCTAAAGGACAGTGGGGGAGGGTCAATTTTGTCACGATGGCAAGTGTGACTGGTCAAAGATGATTTCTTTGACTAACTACTTTTCTGTAGTTAGCAAGTTCTTTCCATCCATCAGAACTGTTGACAAAATAGTACTTCAAACCTAGAAAAGTCATCTTTTTCATAAAATCTTCCATTAATCTTGGTGCACGCTCCTTGAAGCATTTTTATGGCTTACTTACAATGCATAATCCACATTTTATCAAATATATTTGCATTACTGTAAAACTATGCTTTATAAATTGTGTTTCAAGAATTATAAATTTTCTGGCTTTTGCTTTCAATTGTATAACATTTCACGAAACAGCCTCTTTGTCTCTGTCTCTCCATCTCCTCTCTGCTAAAAATACTTTGGATTGAAGCCACAGCATACATGACAGGACATTGCAGAAAGTAGAAACATATGGAATTTGGAGCATATCCTGTCAGAGATTTCATAAATACTGTCATGGAGAATCAGCATATTCATTCATAGTTTTTTTATGGTAATACAGCATGGTGGAACAGCAATATGAACCCCACCCTGGCTCCATCAGATAAACAGTCTGCAAACAAATTAGATCTACCATATGCTGATTATCCCGAGGCCTGGCTTGGTAATACTTTCCCTTGCAAAGAGCAATAGGTCCCGCAAAAATATCCAATTACTAGTGCAGATATCTGCATGGAGAAGATTGCTATTCTGTCAGTGCTATTCCATTATTACTCTGAAGGGAATGTAGGCCAGATTTTATTCTTCCAGTTCAATGTTAGAAGTAAATACACTGGATTGATATGAACTTAAAAATCAAAATCAAAATCAAATTCTAAATAGCATGAACATCCAAATAGCAGGAACATATGGTTTTCCAGAATGACATAAAGCAACTTCTCCTTAGGTGATTAAAGTAAAACAATTTCTGTAAAGGAAACAAAAATTTTCAAAACTTCTACACCAGAATAAAAAGTTCTACACACTCTCTTTTGTTTAATCCCCAAATTAGTTTTGTCGTATGGTGCCATTTTTGTTGTCTGTTCAAATTTTTCAAATATTTTCCACTTCCTTTTCATCACAGTATAAATTATAAGATACAAGAGAGCCCAATATTTGTTTCAGCTAGTTAAGATGGCCAAAAATGTAATTTAATATAATATCTGAAATAAACTTTAAATATTCTGATTATTCAAGTAGTTCCTACCTGTTGTTTGTTGTTGGGTGTATATGGCAACATTGTAGAAACGTGAAACATGATTTCATACTCTTTATATGTTGTATAAAGAGAGTGCGTACCAGTTGAATCAGCTATAAATAAATAATATAAAGTCTAATTTATTATTATGACACAATCCACAAGATTGTAAAAGATACTTTTAAACATTTTAAGAAATTATCTCTTGAGAATTAGCTAATACATGAAAACGTTAAAAAAAAGACCTTGCTTGGAAAATGAGATACAGGTAGTCCTCAACTTACATTCATTTGTTCAATTATTGTTTAAAGTTATGGAGATGCTGAATGAGGGGATATATACAACCAGTTCCCGAAGTTATAGCCATTGCAGCACCCCCATGATCACATGATCAAAATTCAGGCATTTGGCAATCTGTCCACACTTACAACCACAGGGTGCTTCACTTCTCCCACCCACCTATCTCCCCTGATTTTGCCCTTTTGGGCACTCTATGGCCCCTGCTGCCATAGTTGACCTTCATCATCTTGCTCACACTTCTGACCAGTCTGGCCTAGCCCTCAGTGGTTCCAATATGTGGTTTCCTTGCAAGGCTTGGGAAAGATAGCCTCTCTTGGCTAACAGCTGCCTTGTGAAGGGCCAAGGTGGGCATCCTTGTAAACAGCAGGGGTAAGAACATGATGAAGGTCAGCTGGGGGGCAGAGTGCAGGGTAGCAGGGACTATGGAGTACAGGGTGGTGATGGTGGCTGGGACTGGGCTGGGGTGTCCGATGTTTCCCGAGTTGACTCCAGCTTTGTGCTGTGCTGCTGGGGTGGCTGGTGCTTCCCAAGGACTACAGCTTTGCTCTCATTATTTTTGTACTCAATATTTTCATTATTCTGAATAAAAAAGGCAGTCTTACTCTTTGTGTCTAGCTGGGCACGATACTTTTCAAATCCTTTCAGTCGAACTCGTTCTCCCAGCAACTGAAGAAACTCTTCAAAGGCCGGGCCTGCTGATTCATTATTGTACATTTCCTCTTCTGTGCTTTGCCCAGACTTGCAGTACATGATTCCCACTTTCAGCTGATAGCTTAACTGTAAATATAAATAAAAACTCAAGTTTTCATTCTTGTATTATTTGTGTTGCATCAAGAGGCACAAGGCTATTCCTTTCAAAATTCATCTGTTTTCTGTAATAAGAAAACTGTGTGAAAAAAAAAGAAAATGACAAGGTACTATATATTTACTGTTCTGTATTTCAAATTGCTCCACAAAATAATTCAGAGACTATTGGCATTCCCAATTCAAAATTTCACACACACAAAAATTGAAAAATACAAAAGAAAAAAGCCTCAGTACTTTAAATCCTAGGTTTGAAAATACTGCCTTATTTTTTTCTGAATTTACAATAATTTTGGTGTTTAAATATAATTGGAAATTAAATAAATAAAACAAAATGACCATTAGTCTGAACTAGTCAAATCAATGGCAAGAATTCTTGACATGTCAATTTACAAAGTTTACATGTTAAAATATGTAATTTACGTAATTAAATAATCAAGTTTTCCTCATCCAACTATATTACTACATAAAATTTACAAAAATAATGCTTACAATTGAAGTGAGTAATCAATGACAGTGTAAAGAAATGTTTTCATCAGGTAATGTTTTCATCATTAAAAAGATTACCCAAAATTGTAATATTGAAAATAAATTAGCCAAGCTACTACCTTCTCACTAAACATTGAGTTCTCATAAAAGCACCTGGGATTTTTATGATCACTTCATTATATCTGCTTAAATTATTTTTATGCCATTAGAATTTAACATTTATTATGCTTGCTATATGGACAGAACTAGAAGAAAAAAGTCTATGGATATTCTCAGTCATCCAGGTCATGGTGGCCCCAAAAGTGCTTTTTCAAGAAGCAACTGGACTTTCTGGATTTTCTTGGAAGACCTTTCGCTTCTCATCCAAGAAGCTTCTTCCAAAGATGCTTCTTGAATGAAAAGTGAAACGTCTTCCAAAAAAAAAGAAAAAAGAAAAAAGTCCAGTTCTCTCTTGAAAAAGCACTTTTAGAAGGATAAAGGTACAGAAAAGAAGCTGAACTTTATAGAGCAAAAAGAAAATATACTTATATTCAAAACAGATATTCAGTTAAAATGGGAAAAAAACATTTGGAAAAGTCACAGTAGATTAAGTATGCGTGGTTGTGGTCTATGAGTGTATCCAGAGAAACACAGTGAATTCCTTTTAAAATAGGTTTCTAATGTTCTGACAGAGCCAAATATTGTTTACCATTCTGTGCATTCTTCAGAGCCCTAGTCGACAACTTGCCAAGGACCGAGATACAGTATATTATAATAAAATCTGCTCCGTCTTCTATTTCACAATGTTATCTGTACAACCCTGAGAGGCATAAAATCTACTGATTATAACAGGATGCTTCTCCTGACTTTACAAGGCTTGAAGTTTTGTTTGGCCTTCTGGCCATATGCAAAATGCTCAAAGAGTCAAAGAGTTAAAGATGTCATATATTGTTTATGAAAAAGGAAAGTAATTAAGCAATTTTAAAATTTGTTTTCAGAGGAAAAACTCTCTATTTTTTTTTCCTATACCTATGATAGAAAATGCCAACTTAGCCGCTTGAAAGCACGTAAAAAATGCAAGTAGAAAAATAGGGACCACCTTTGGTGGGAAGGTAACAGCTTTCCATGCTCCTTTGGCATTTAGTCATGCCGGCCACATGACCATGGAGACGTCTTCGGACAGTGCTGGCTCTTGGGCTTTGAAACGGAGATGAGCACTGCCCCCTATAGTCAGGAACGACTAGTACATATGTGCAAGGGGAACCTTTACTTTACCTTTTATGCTAGAGAACAACAATCTAATCAAAATTATAATATTTTCCCCACTCATCTCCTGAAAAGGGTAGTTCAATACAGCACAAAGGCAGAGATCAAGTGTAGAATACATCTATGTCATTAGCTTTATCCCAAAATACCTGAATTGAATGTCATTAACTGCAAAGCTTTGATTAATATGATAGAATTACAACTTTAATGTTTTACAAGCAGTACTAAGAACCTAATAAAGTTCATTGTTAAAATGTATTGCAAAGTTAGGTCAAATGTCATAGGTGGAAAGGCATAATTTTGAATCAGCTTCTTAGGCAATGTCTTGCAACAGTGTATGAAGAAAATAATTTGTAATTGATAATATAATTAAAACAGTTGTATGTTTAAAATGGCATGGATCTTTATCTCTGACTGGCAATATTTAGCTCCTCCATGTGTCTGATTAAATTATTTGAGAGCAACTAACTCTTGAAACGTCTTAATTTTTAACATCAATATATATAACATTTTTGGGATAAACAAAAAAACTCCAACAGATAAGACTAACCATCTAAAAACAAAAAATGTGCAATTTAAATCTTACCCCTTGTTCATCAAGTTTCATAAGCTGCTCTGTGACTTTAGGGGTATTGAAAGCCAACCTGAGGCAATGTATATTTAGTTCAGGAACCACATGTTCTAGGACTTCTTTCAAGGGCAACCCCCTGGCTGTGCAATGCTTTGCAGTTGAAGGTATTGCATCTTCCAAGACAGTACCCCTTAGTGTTGTAAGCTAGAAACAAAAAATATATACCAAGTTGCGAAGAAAATGTGTAGTAATATATAGAATACATGCAACAGTAATATTTTCTTTCCCCCACAAAGTAACAGTTTAAATAGAACAGGACAATTAAAAATGTACTACTAATTAAGAGGCACATTTGCTTTTTCTGTTTAGTGATAATACAGGTAGCCTTTGATTGGGTACAGTTGAGCCCAGAATTATGATAAAAGTTGCAGTAGTTGTTCAGCAAGGAACCCCTATGATTATCTTGCTTAATGGCCACAATCCCTGATTTCTCTGTTGCAGTCATTAAGAAACCACACAGGGTGTTAAGCAGAGCATAAGGTACCTTGGGGGGAGGCTCTGGGAAGCCCGGTGCAGGCCCAGGAGTGCCCTGCAGCACCTCCTCAGTACGGAGCTGGCGCCAGGATTCCCAGAGCCTTGTCTACCACTGACGCACACTGGGCTGTGTTTCCCATCTTGTTCGATTCCACACTCTTGGGCCTCCTCACTCCATCATGCATCAGTTCACTCACCCCCACACTTCAGAAAAGCTACGTGAAGGTCTGACAAGCGAAGAGAGGAGGTCTAGAGCAGGGGTGTCAAACTCACATCATCACGATGGCATCACATGACTTATCGGGACATTTTTCCCCTTTGCAAAACCCGGGGCGTGGGCATGGCCAGCACGTGACGTACCTGGCCCATGGGCCGGGAGTTTGACAGCCCTGCCCTAGAGTTTGAGACCTAAAAGGGATGGGAAATACAAGGCTGTGGGGACCCAGCTGGGTGAGAGATAGGGCCAAAGGATCCAGTGGGTGAGATGGGGTGGGAAAATTGGCAAGTGGAGAAAACTGCAGCATCCTTGCAGTCAGTCATAAGAGTGGGTGGATTGCCAAGAGCCCAAATTTTGTATGTCTTTTTTCTAGAATATTTTCCTTCCAATGCTATCTAAAAATACAGGATATGTTCAATATTTTCTCAGTAATGTATAAAATAGTTTTTTGTTCAGGCTATAATTACATTAATAGTAAAAAAAAAAGTAAACAAAGCATTTTCCTAGAAATTCAATATTTAGGGTTGCTAAGTGCAAAATAATAATATGAAACCTGTATTAAACAGATAACGTTTATGAAATAAGTGATAGTGCAAAATCATTCAATATTATTTCTTTTATTGGAATGACCGTGTTAAAAGTTATGGAGGCTAGCAAAAATTATTAATGCAAAACAAATTTTATCTAATATTTGCATAAATTATTACCTTTTTTTAAACTCACTATCACTTAGACTGATTATTTTGTTGCCTTTTTTAAAGTACCCTTTTATAATTAGTTAAGTGATGTTTTAAAATGTGGATCTGTGTCCTTACAACCTCTGCTAGCTCTATCTAACAAACTTTTCTACTTTCATCTACCAAAACCTAATGCTGTATTCTTCATAATCAGGACTTAAGCATTCTTACCATCAAACAGCATTGTCTTTAACGCAGAACACATATAAAACTGTAATCATGGTGTACCATTTTATATTTGCATAAAGGAAAGACAGAAGTTAATAACAAAACAACATTATCATAGTTTTGTGTCCTAAAGTGTTGAGAAAAATTTCCTAGGTCCTGAGCAAATATTTGCTCCTTTTGTACCATGTAATTCCTGACATAATTTAAGGAAATGTATATTGATTAGAGGGGATAAAATTTAAATAATTAACCTTTCCGTACAAGCATAAATAAAACCTTGCATAAAGAGCCGTGGGGGCGCAGTGGTTCTAATGCTGTACTGCAGGCTAACTCAGTGCTCACTCCAGGAGTTAGAATCTGAGCGGCTCAGGATTCAGTCAGCCTTCCATCCTTCTGAGGTTGGTAAAATGAGGATCCAGATTGTTGGGGGCAACATGCTGACTCTGCAAACCACTTAGAGAGGGCTGTAAAGCATTATGAAATGGTATACAAGTCTAAGGGCTATTGCTATATAAAAACTTGCCTTATTTTCCCAGTGTAAATATCCACAGCTATCATTGTAGGTTAACATAGCTTATGATTATCCCCCTCTAACTCTAAGAAGCATATCAAAGGCTGCCACTGAATCTTAAATTGCACATCACCTGTGTGAGATTTCTGCTGAGTATTGTTAGAAAAACAATTCACTGGATTTTTAATTAGGTTATTTCTGAGTCTTTCTTCTCAAAACATAAAATAAACATGCATAAAAGCAATGCTGGATGGCAAGAGTTTTGGGATATTTAATTTCAATCCTGTATAAATTGAGAAAATTCTTTGTACAGGAACACCACTCTTTAATCTCTGAGGTTTATAAAATGCACAACAATTCGCATAATATTAATTTACTGACAGCTATTATCCTTCCAATGTTTAGGCATATGATTTTGTAACAAGTTCAACATGGAAATCAAGTTTCCTATTTCTTTACTGCCCACTTACCTCACTAGTTCTGAAAATAATGCGGTAACTATACTGGGAACCATTTTCTTTTATTTCCTCAGGTTTTTCTCTTCTGATGCTGACAGCTACGGGACCAAGGTTTTCATCTGCCCCAAAGTAGTTCCAGTGTTCTTGTGCAATTAAAATCAAACACATATTTGGGGGATAGAAGTGGGGAAATGAAAGAATAATTATATTTCATAAAAAGGATACATATTGTTATCATAATATTTCTAGGTTTTAAGACTAGTTCAGACAGAACAATTTTGCTTCAAATACAAGTTCCAACCAAGTGTAGGCACAAAAACATAACATGTAGCAATGGACCAGGCAACCAGAATTGAACCTGAGCACCATCTAGAGTTTTTTTAAATTCCAATTGTATCAAACCCAAAAATATCTATAATTACGATCAACTGGCTGCATGTTCCATCGTAAAATTCCATGGTATGCAACCGTATATTGATTTTTCAAATATGGTCATTCAAAAAAACACACTAATCTAAAACCATCTTTCCATTATTCTTCTTTTTTATCTACCATGCCAAACATTCTTAGGTATACATAAAGTATAACAAAATATAAAACACTTAAAATAAAACATATAGTAAAACATAGAAACCAAAGGCAATGAACTATGATTTATTTGACAACTGTCAAAATAAAAATGTTTTCCATTCAAGTCCAATTCTATATTGATTTGAAAAACTAAACTGGTCAGACCTGGTTAATAGTTTTATGGATAATATATAAGCAATACCAGGCTATTGATCAGAATGGAACACTGAAAATAATAACCTCACAAGTAGATAACAGCAATACTTTTGCTAAGAAAGAAGTGGATGTGTTTTATAGTCACTGGGACTATAAAGCAAACTCAAAAAGGTATTTTACATTAAGATAGAGAATTATGTTGATGATACTCTGTTTCTAGAACAAGAAGAACAATTTATGTACAATTGCTTTTTAAAAAAAAAATAGAAATGTGTTTCATAGGTTTAAATCTATAGGTATTTGCAGTCTTATATTTTATTATCACTCTGAAACATAAGCTCTTCTTAAAGTTGTACATGCTTTTTATACCACTACTCCTTGACTTAAGACCATTTATTCAGTGACTGGCTGTCCGAATTTACAATAGCACTGAATCAATAGCGATTATACCACTGGTTCTCAGAGTTCTGGCTACCCCAGCACTTCTGTAATTGTGTGATCATGATCTGGATGCTTGGCTGTTCACAACTATGATGAGTTGCCAAGAGTGTTGTGATCACATGATCACCTTTTGCAACTTTCCATGCTTCCGTCCCCAGAAAGTCAAAGGGCAAGTCAGTGGGGTAAGTCTTCCCTACCTGCACAATCGCTCACTGCCCCTCTGTGTTCACACTGGGTCAGCCACTTATGGAACCCCATGCATCCTCCCTGACCTGTGAAGATCCCTTTGCATACCTTCACACATTCTCCCCAACCTATGTGGTACATCTCACAATCCTTGCCAATCTGCATGGCATCTCTCATGCACCCTTGCCAACCTTCCCCACACTCACACCCACC
>JAOYMU010000001.1:99392287-99406855 GCA_025802295.1 Psammodynastes pulverulentus | reverse complement strand
ACTCTGTCTCGAAGAAGGAGGAGGAGTCAACTACCCATACTCTGCCTGGATACCGGCCTCAATAACTGGAGAATGTACATTCTAAAAAACACTATTAAGAATAAAAATGTTCAGAATTCTTCTCTAGCCTTGCATCCATAGAAATACATTTTGCATGTGTAACTGAGCTCTTCTCATTTCTTTCCCAGGCTTGGATATATTCTAGAACAGAATGGGGCATGGCACATGGTTGAAATCAAACAATATACGAACATATTTAAAGGGTTTCTATTTTTTTTATCCATAGTTATACTAATCTAAAAATATCAAACATGGAGAAAACTGTTTAAAATTTTGTTAAGTCTTTTCATACAAAAATAGTTTTTTTGTACCCAAGATTTTTTGCACATTAAAATATGGCTGTAATAAACAGAGCATCTGTTTAATTCCAATTTTCACAGGTGCTGAGATTAAAAATAAAAAACACATCAGATTGCCCCTAAATTGAACATATATTGTTCTTTGAAAGAGCTTTAACAACAAAACGCCACCTCCACAAATGCACCCTGGCAGGGAGTAGACAAAGGCAAGAGGATGTCAGCATACAACCCTGTACTGCTGTATACACCCTTTAATACAAAAAGAGAGAGAGGCTCCTATTCAGAGAGTCAACCAATTATAGAAGAGTTGGCCTTCAAATACTTACCAAGTCTACGCATGCAAATATGCTGCTGAACCAGCACCATGTTGACAGAGCAGCATTGTGTACAAATCAAAGATTCTGGCAGATGTAGGAAAACTAGCACTTGTGTGAGTCTTTTCCCATAAAGAACAAGTGCCTTCTTCCACAGTAATTAAAACTCTAGGAACAATGTTTTCTGCCTCTAACACTCACTCCATCTTAATGGAGAATTCTAAAATTAACATACTGCATAAAAGAGTGGCAGAGGCCGAACAAAGCTGATAACTGCTGTAATATTTTTGTTGCAGGCCCAAATGATGCAATATTCACATACTTTCAAATTTTCATTATATCATGTCATATTTACTCTAGCAACGCAACAGCTAGATTGATATCAAGGTAATCGAACAAATCTATCTTTAACTAAGAAGCCAGTTTACCCTCAGCTTGAAATAGCAAATAAGAAAGCTCCAAAATTTAAATTTTTACTTTCAGAAAAGTTATTAACTTCTGCTACACAATTCAGATTTTTAAAATTTAAGCTAGCGAAAGTTTTTTTAAAAATTAGTAGTAACTATAAGTGACACTAGAAGTAGTGTCTCATTTAGTAGGGATACCAGCCTCTCGTTTAGTGGGAGCTGGTATCCCTACTAAAGAACTCCATCGCTAAGCGATGTGGTTGCTAAGCAAAACATCAAATGATTGTTGAGAACTTACAATACCATTTCCCATTCAGTCATTTAGTGAGTAACCACATACATTAAATGAGATATTACATGACCATGCCTTGTGATTTTACTCCCAGCTTCTCATTGCTCATTGAAAGCCAGTTTTGAAGAAAGAAAATGGCGATTACATGACCATGAGATACCATATGGTTGTGAATGTAAGCACCTGTTGTAAAGTTACTTTTTCAGCACCATTGTAATTTTGAAGAATAAACAGGGCAGTTGTTAAGCAAGGTATATCAGTAAAATCTCAAAAAAATCATGAAGTTCTCAAAAACCTTTGTAGTGCAAATTGAGTCTTTAGGTTGCCTGGTGAACTATGAAGGAAAGAAAAAACTTCAGAATTGGTGATCCTATACCTATTTCTCAATAAAGTTTCTTACCATCAATTGCCCACAAAATGAAAGAAAAACGTCGAGAGTACAAATGCAGTATTTTATATTCAACATAGCTCAATAGTAAGCTACAATCTTGATATGTAAAATATAATTTGAAGATCAAATGTTTTGGCATTAGCAAATAATCAGAGGGTATCAGAGAGCAACTGATGCTGCCAATTATTTAAAGCTGATTTCTTGAAGACAAGGGCTTGTTTTATGTTAACCAGAATAAATCAATCACTGGATCTTTATCAAAAGGAATTCTATGATGTTTAACATGTAAAATAAACTGTATAAGCTATAAATATTTAAAAGAAAACAATTCTTGATCTAGTGTTCACTGTGTTCTTCAAGTTGATTATAATTTTCCAGCAATCAACAAAGCAAGAAATGTATTGAGAATTAAGATAGATTAAAATGTTCTCAAGAATATACAATGATAATCTTCATGTAAAAATAATTACTCAAGAGTCCAAGCCAAAAAATTAATATAGAATAAACTGAAAAGGGCTGAAGAGAGAGAAATAAACAAAAGTAATCCACATGCTATTACAGGGTGACGACTGAGATATGTAAATTTGGAGTTGTTTCCTATTTGGAAAGAATCAGGAAGGAAACAGCTGTATTTTTAACATACTTTTTTTTCTTTTTTGTAATGTTTTGTTAAACTGTTCTAACAGGACCAGAAAGAATACCTCAAAGAGAGTTGGATGGATTTTTTTATTGGTTACTTTACCTTTTTTACTCTGTTTCTTAAACTTACTCCCTAAATATAATTATTAAACAGTATGTTACAATTATTTAATATATAAAAGTGTTTGGTGAATTACATTCACATATTTCACCTCTGGGCTTTAATGTCATTAACCACAGTTATGTCGATAACATTTATTTCTTATTTTTCTTCTATTTAGTTCAGGATAACATCTACAGGAATATTTTTATCAGTTAAGTTTAAATATTCTGATATATTATTTTTGTGTATGTTTCTTGTTCCAATACACCTTGAATGTACTTAGTTGAGGAAGGTTCAATTCAGCATAACATTAATATGTACAATTCCAATTGCATGGTAATCTGGCAATCTAAGTTAAACTAGCGTTGGATTTTTCTGAACCTTTCTCTGCTGGGTTTGAATTTCCCACAGGGAAGCGTTGCCGCCGCCACCGAATAATTTGGCTTTTGCTTTCTCTGTGACTACACTGTTTTAGCATGGTTCCCTTCCCACACTAGCTTTCATATTAGTGTGATAATAGAGCATATTTCACTGTGAAAGGAAAAAAGATTTTGCAGTGTTCTTAAATAAGTTTTGTTTTGTTTCTTCTTGAGTTCTCAAGAATGGCCCAAGATACCAGCTTCTCTCATTTTCTTCGAGACATACTTAAATGAGTAGATGTCCAATAGCTTTAAAATTACAAGTGAAAAAAAGCTGGTAATAATGAGCTATGCCAGAAGATCTCTCATCTGTGACCAACTAGATTACTTAATCTCACAGTATATTGTAATAAATTATAAAACATCATCATATTATGGTGTTATTATAGTCCTTAGAACATCTGAAAATCTGAGATATAGTAAGCAATTTGGTTTCAAAAAGATTTCCATTTTTCATTTATTACAGTATTACTATTTAATACTGGACATTATTTCTTTTCTGGAAAGCTCAGAATAGCCAGTTCCAAGCTAGACAATAACCATTCAAGACCATATTCATTTATTATAAACATAATACATATACCAATGGATGGATGGATGGATGGATAGATGGATGGATGAATGATAGACAAATTTTCATCATTTGTCTGACATGGGATATAACAGATTTTAGGAAGTAAAAATACATAAAGTCAGAAATATGAAAATATAAACAGTAAATGAAATTTCATACAAAATCTTTTGGTTTTTCCTAGTTGATGAAAAAATGCTTTCTGTTTCCCAGTTCATTTATCCGTATGTTATTAAAAATATTTCTTTTCAACTGCAAAAAGCATCAATTCTGCCTCTCTGAATGGCACACCCATTATTTTTTAAAACCCCTTCTTACAACTAGGTAGATACAAAATAGTTTTATATAACATGCCCATTCATGTTTGTATGGTTTCTCAGCTTTTACTCAGCTTCATTTTCAATGTGAATATAGAAGTTACACTACACAAGGCTATTTCCAATTCCCAAGTTATGTTAGGATTTAATGAAGGAGTACTTTGTTCAAGATGAATCTGCCCATCCTGTTAGATCATCTGGGGGCCAACATGGAAAACTAAAAAGTATATGGATAAGAAAGGCCTTCTCTATGGCTACTTTGATACCATGAAATATACTGCCCCAGAAATATATTTAATTTCCACACTTCAGCTTTGAGGAGCTTTTCTGTCTAAACGGACCTGTTTTTTACTTATTATTATTTTCATTAAGCATCACTTTATTTATATTGCATTATGGTATAGGGTATAGACAAATTGGCATCAGTTTTTATGTCCATGCTGTTGGATATATTGATTCATGTGACCGTGGCAGTATAAAAGTACATCAAATAAATAATTATTCAATGAATATTCAGTGAAATGGCCAATAGTAAGGATATAGAATAATGTGTGCTTGCATGTGTATATATATATATTCATGTACATATTGTACGTATATATGAATACACAAGTGTGGGTGTGTACACATGGATGTTTCATACAGGATACCTTAAAGAAATGGACTCCAATGATTAAGTCATGGATGCTATGATGTAAGTGACATTGAGAACAGATGAATTATGCAATTCTATATACCAATTCCTATTATACAGGCAAGTACTAGACCTTATTTCCTCTAAATACAAGTTTTTGGAAAAATTAATAAGCTATGATTTGTTTGAGGAATTATGGAACTGCATGCTGGGCCATAAACATCTCTGGTGTGATCCAGCACACCTTTTCTTATCTTCTCCAACCAAAAAAAAATTCAGCTAACAGGCAGCCAGAAACAGATTGCCATGTAATTTTTTTACCTGTTAAAATGCTGACTTTCTTTATTTGAACCCTATGAGACATCTGTAGCAGAAGAACAGTAAAGGGGACAATGCTCTTTTAGATACTCATTCTGGTTGTACTTTTCTGAGGATATTGGAAAGATTAAGAACAGAAATAATTTGTGCTAACTGCAGCTTTACTGTCCATTTTCCCAACACACAAAAATGGTGCAACCCAAGAGATAAAGTTATCAGATTGGTTACAGCAAAAACTAAAATAAAATATGTCTTTTTGCTTTGTAAGAAACAGCACTGGCTAAACAAATAAGAGAAGAAACAAAAATCCTTGAAGAATCTTTAAATGAAAAAGAATTTTAGTCACATTTGATTCACTATATCAAGTATTTGTTTATTCTGGATTTTAAGCTTAAAATAGCATACATTATTTAATTTTTAAAAAAATGCAAACATGAAAATGAATTTCATAATAAAGGTCTAAGGACCAGCTGAATACTACTGTAACAAAGGCATTTAAACTGTCATGGAAACACTTACTTGTGAACCTAACTTTCAGTATAATATATTGACAGTTTTAATGAATCTAAGACTCTTGGTAAATGTTAAAAGCAGGGAAGCAAAGTAGAATAAAATCATCCAATTTTAAGACTGCTACTATCAGCTCTTTGCAGTGCAATGTATATCCATAATATTTTGAACATTGTAAAGTAATCTACTCCAGTTATATTATGAAAAATAGTGAGTATCACTGACTGATGCAATACTTTTAGTATTGCATCATAAATATAAAACTGAAGTGCTTATGTAAAAACTTCTGATAGATTTGCAGACTCTAAATAACACCATAAAGTGATGGTCTGCTTTTAATTCCACAGTCTAGAAGCCGAAAAATTATAAATTTCTATTCTATTCTGTCCTGTCCTGTCCTATATCCTATTTCTAATCTAATGTCTAAAGACATATTCACATTAATACAAAAATTAAAACATATTCAATCTGTACATTGAATTATTCACACAAATTATTAACACCAAGAAAATGGGGTTGATTTTCCTCAAAACTGTTTTTAGAGTATAAAATTCTTTTCTAATTATATGGAAATGAAAGCACCACAATTCACAGGGCATTACATATAGCAACGAAAGTCACTCAGCTTAATAAATTCATCAAATACAATATAAGGCTCCTGGTCACCTGACTGAAGAAAGTATCTCGCTAAAATGAAATATTTCATGATGCTAAGAATGTGCTTGCATGTACAATCTAGCCCTTTAATTATACTTCGATTTGATGTATTATTACAAAAAGTGTGAAATGTTGTTCTTTGTTAAAAAGCTCTGCAAATATTATGACTCACAAACGGCTTTAAGTGCAAGCATCCCTAGCCTTAAATTATATAGGATATAAATTATCCTAGATATCCATGTTTAAACCTCGCTACCAAAATCACAATATGCCCTTTCAAAAGAGATTTAAATGTACAACAAACAATGAACTTTTGCCATAGAATTTATGAACCTATTGATTTAGGCCTCGGTTCATTACATATTAGCAATGAATTATTATGAACTGCATTAACTGGAATTAACAGTTCACATTCAAAAATACTGTTTTTACTATTAATAGTGATATGTATTGATTAAATGAATTAAATAATTTGTAAAATTTTAAAATTACCTGGATTCCTATAAATAGTATGAACCAAAATGTGGTCGGAGCTTAATCTCTAATTCCTATTAATAGAAAACTTTCGTTAAAGTTATCTATTTATTCTATAGCAGGACCAAAATGTTATAGTGGTGACAATATTTATTGCAACAATTTTAGTTGTGGAGATTTTGAGGAGAAGGCTTATAATGGAACAAGTTCAAAACATGCTAAACCCAATAAATATGCTGGTTTGTAAAATTACATTAACAGAAAATGTGGTTTTCTGAATAAGCACATCTATAGTGAAGCAACAGTTATAGGGAAGTAATAGTAGCACTTACCGGTGTCATTAAAACAAAGCATCAACATCCTTAACTGGTTAAATTGAATGTTTGGAATTTCAGTAAATTGGATATTTATATTTTCTGTTGAAACTGTATTTTCACTCAGAATACAAACCCAATGAAATTCTGAACAATCTATATATAGTTAATGAATACATAAACATAATACACATTTGAGATAGGTATGAGTTTTGCAAAACTGTTTCAAAAATACATAAGAAGCCAAGAATGAATTCAATTTCAGTCCCAAAAAGACAATGTACCTGGGTTGTTCTGCCAGTGACACACTAAAAAAGTCTTTAAAATTAGTATAGGTCACCCAAGCTCTTTAATCAAACTCAATTACTAGTTATTTACTTAATTATTTAGTTTAAACAAGAAGTCTGAAATAGAATCAAGAGAGCATTTTGGGTGGCATTTGAAAAAACAGTAAGTTTTAAGATCAGGATGTAAAAAGAGAAACTTCAAAATGACAAAAAAAAAAAGACAAGGGAGGAGGAGGAGAACATAGGAAACACACTTTTTAAGTGTAGCTTTATTCTGTTTTTTTTAACAATGAAAAACTTGCACTCATTGGAAAAAGCTGAAGGAGATTCCACCCAACACCTGCTATGGCAGTTGGCTTAATAGCAGTTCTTTGCTAGATTCGACAATTACACCCACGTTCTCCTGTGAGGGATTAATTGTTTGCTAAAAATAAACGAAGATTTGCATTTCAACTGAGCTGCCTAAGCAATGTAGTGTTTGACAGAAGGTGAAATTAATCAACCTTCTGGTTGATGAGCCTAGATTTTATTTCAGATGTCCAGATTTCAACTAAAATTCAAATGAATACATCAGCAGAGTAAGTGCTATATTGCCTTGCAGCACTCAACTGTAGAAATAATAATAGATTATGAAGAAGAAACCTAAATTATTTCTCATATATAATTATAAACTAACAAAACTTAAATGGTAAGCGGTAAGGAGGTATTTATTAGTTTTGTGGCTTCTCAGCAAATATAGCTTTAGCATGTATATGGGTCTTTGACTTATGACCGTAATTGAGTCTGGAATTACAGCCATAAACCATCATAGTCAAAGCATCATGTGGCTGGATTTAAAGTTAGGACCCTTTTTAGCATGGTCATTAGGTGAACACCATGGTCATTAAGTAAATCCATACATTTTTCTTAATAGGTGCTTTTTGCTGGAAATTGGAAGTAAACTCCAGAAATGGGCAAAAAAAAAAGTCACAAATTGTGGTCATGTGACTGTGGGATACTACAAAGTATGTAAATATGAGCTGATTATTAAGTGCCCAAAGTGTAATCATGTGGTGTGTGTGGCCCTGTAACTTTGAAAACAGGTCAGAAATAGCTCTGATTATGTCAAGCGACCATAATCAAGGATTACCCGTAATCTATAGAAAGAATAACTTTCTCTTACAAAATGTTTAGGGAACATCAAAGGGAAGTGTTTAGGCCTTCTCAGGGAAGAGAAACTCAACCCAACTAATTTGGAAAGTTTTCCTCCAATCTTCCCTTTTCAGACAGGGCTCAGGCTGGCCTATGGGACAGAGACCACATTGATCATATTCTGAGATGACCTCTGGGTGGAAGTAGGATGGAGGTGGTGCACCTATCCTTCGTCTTCCTGACCTCTCAGCAGTTGTCAATATCACCGACCATAGCATCATTCCGGACTATCTTTGAGAGTTGTGTAGCATTGTGATGTGATGGTTTCCTTATTCCTCTGTTCTGATAACAGTTAATAGGGAAGAAGTCCAGCCCACAGCCCCTACTTTATGGAGCGCTACATGGCTTGATCTTTTTCTTTTTCTTCTTTAAATCTACATGAGACTGCTGGGTGAAATGATCAAATGGTTTGGATTGATGTCATGGATGTCCTATCTCAGTGACTGGAGACTGTAGGGGCCTGGGTAGGCTGCAGTGAGCTTTAGCTCAATCCAGGCAAGAATGAATGGGTGGGTGGGTACTTAGGCCTTCCAGGGTCAAAGATTTTTCCATCTTTTGCTCCTGGATGGGGTGGAATTGCCTCAAATGAACCTAGTGTGCAATCTGGGGGTCCTCTTGGACTCATAGCTCTGCTGGAAGAGCAAGTGGCAGTCAAGGCCTTGTACACCTTTGAGTTGTGTGCTAATTGCATCCATTCCCAGACTAGGCAGTTCTTTTCACAGTCATTCATGCTCTTGTGACATCTCATATGGATTACTGCAATGTGTAGTACATGGTGCTTACCTTGAAGAGCACATGTAACACCAGTGTATTGTGGTTGCTAGTATATTTCTGGATGCAATTCAATGTGCTGATTATCACCTTTAAAGCTTTCATGTCTTGGGGCTGGGTTACTTAAGAGACTTTCATCTCCCAGGACCTGTCCAATCCAGTCTGGCAGGATGGGCGTGCTCTGAGTCCTGTCAGCCAAGGAATGTCAACTAGTGGGGAATAGGTAGTGTGCCTTTTCTGCCATAGCACTTGCTCTGGAACATTCTCACTTCAACAATTAGGATATTGGCCTTTCATAAAGCCTTGAAGACCTGAACATGTGCCTGCCCTGGGATCCTGAGTGTGCTAAAAGTCCTATTTCTGAAAGAAAAATCCTATGAACAAGAAACTCATTTCCCATAAATCCAGGAAAATTATTCAAATTAAGATAAACATGTCTAAACAACTATGCCTTTTTGTGATAAGTTCCGGAGATCACCTACATCAAAAGGTTTCAGGCTGTTCCATAAGATCTTAAACACAATGGGGATTAGTATATTGCATTTGTTAATTGATAAAATACTTGTAATCTGTCTCACATGTAACCTCCAACAGCATAATCACCCTGTCTTGCTTTCCTTCACCCATCACAATTTACATCCTGCATCAATTTTTTGGCTTGCTTGGGCTGCACTGAGTGAAGAAGGATTGTCTTGGGCCTCATATAAAATATATAATATAGTTAATGTATATAGCTAACAAACGTCCTTTATTTTGGATGGTCTTGTGGGCTGCATTACTAGCTGTCCAGGGCCGCATTTAGCCCATTGGTTGCTGGTTGGATATGCCTAGTTTAGCTTAGGCCTTCATGTGATGAAGTTAGCTTTAGCTCATGAAAGCTTATGATTTTAATAAAACGTGTTAACTTGAAAAATGCTGCCAGACTCCTTCTGGCTATCACAGACTAGCACAGCTCTCTTCCTATAATGCCCTTCTGATTTATTACACCATTCCTGCAGATAAAGGACAGGCCTAGGTCAAATCCTGTAAGAATCCAAATTCCAGGCTTATTTCCTTAGACTTTAAGCTTAGGATAACAGGATCCATAGAAATAACTCGTTATTAATAGGAAGAAAAAGAAAAAGCTATTAAATATATGAAGTATTTTAATTACATTAATTATATAGATGGTCCTTACAAACTACACGTAATTAAATCAGTTTAAATACAAAACATAATCAAAGTTGATTCTGTCTTGTCCCACTTTCTGGAATGTATTCCCTGGGATACTACCTAAAGGACAAGACTGATCTTGGGCCAAAAAACATTTGCATCCCAATTCAGATAATTTATATTCCCTATTGGTGCTTCAAAGAAATATTGAGGGCAGTTTTAATAAATAAATACACAACAGTGACACAATGAAGCAGCATAGTCCCAAAGCTGAGGAATGCTGAGAACTCAATATTTAAAAGACTATACAGTTCCCCTGCCCACATTAAAACTTGAATTAATATATATTTATTCATTCATTAAATTTAAATTGCTGCACATCTCAAATACATAGCTTTGGGACTATATATACAAACTAGGAACAATATAAAATCATATAAATATTAAAATATATAAAAAACATACAACACAATCAGTAGGCAAAGTATAAAAAATAACCAACAGCAATCAACAAAAGTACATTGCAGGCTCAACCGATATCTGGATCGCCAAGGCCAGTGGAAAAACCACAACTTTTAAGGCCATACAAAAAGCCAGTAGGAGAAAACTGGTTCAAGCGGTAAGAGTGTAATATTTTCACAAATATTTACTGATGAAATAATCTGATTTTAACAATTTTCCATGAGAGGAAAAGATGCTATTCAATGTCAGGGGAAGGTCATTCTTGCCTCCTCATTCATACCATAGCCTCCAAAACAGGAAACTTTCAGCAAGTCTTCTCAAAACAACTGGATTGGACAGGCTGCAATTATTTTGAAAAGAGGTACCTGACATATCACAAAGAGGCTACACCACAAAGAGCTTTTTAAGTAATCACAAGGAATCCAGAACCGCAATCTCAAAATTATATTACTCTGAAATAATGCCATGCCTAGTTATCTGGAGAGTTTAAAAAAAAATGAGAAGAGAAATATTTTCAGACTTGCAAGATTCTATTACTGTAACTCATGGTTTTAGAGGCTTCGTACTTGTAGTGTGGAAAACCCCCAGGCCCTGTGGCACCCCTTGTAGGTGTGGTTGCAGACTTGAATGTTTTTCTTATGATTATTTACTGCAACTATTTACTCAGATGAAATGGAATCACCATAAAATGGAACTCCTACTCACAATGTTTACAAACAGTCTAGCAAGGATACTATGGTTGATGGTTTCAAATGTCACTGAGGGATCTAAAGGATGAAAGAGGTGGGTCCCCTATTAACATCATGTGAAGGCAATCAACCTGAGCAACCAATGCCATTTCTGTCTAATGATCAGATTGTTGAAATCCAGTTAATCAGTTTCAACTAGGAACCTTTCTAATTGAATACATTTTTCTACAACATTTTCTAAAGGCGAGAGATTGGAGATTGGATGAACATTGTCTAAAATGGCTGGGTCCAGAGAAGGCATCTCCAAGATGAGGTGTGCTACTGCTTCTTTAAGGCAGGAGGCACTGCCCCTCCCTCAAAACAATTAACGTTCTGCAATGCTAATTCCAAAATTTAGCCTCTCATTTAGCCTACCTGACAGCCAGAGAAGCTAGGAAAGCTGCACTTTAAATGCGCAAGTGACAGAATTTAAATTACAGGAAATACTACTCAGTTCCTGTCATTCCTCAATTCTCTGTATTTGTCCATGTACTGATATCTACAAAAAATGTGGGAAGTGTCTGGAGCTTGCTAAATTTATTCTTCTTAGGTGAAACTGCACTTTACCTTTATAGAATGACATCACAGAGAATAAGCAAAAGAACTACATGCTTTCATATGACTTCCCAGATACTTGAATATAGTCACTCCTTTCAAAATTGTCAACAAATTACTTTTTTTTAATGTGACAGCAGGTGCACTTATTATTTGAGAAGTTCTTCAATGTGAGTTAATTTATATTTTAATTAAATTAATAATTTTACTTAAAATTTAAATACATTTCAAATTTATTTTTTGTCCTAGCCATCTTTATTTAGCCAAAATTAAGGATAACATTATTTCAGTCAGCATTCATAATCAAAGATAATTTTCAGTCCTAATCAAACAACTGCATATTCTTAATTTTGCAGTACAACAAAATTAGATGTTTCTGTTTTCATTAAGGAAATATGTATACTTATACTCATTTATAACAAGTCAATCTACAGTCCATGTTAAGAAGAGCTAAATTGTGTGATTATGCATATGAATCACATTTACTAATTTTGATATTGTTTACACTTTCTAATAGTTGTAGTGAAAAATTAGGGAGCCCTCACCATGAGAAATTTCTTTGGCTTCAGAGATCAGCAAATGGTAGCTACAGAATATTATGCCATTCTGTTTAGCTGTACAAGGTAATGTATTTTGCATACCTATTCTCTTAATCACC
The DNA here is from genome assembly GCA_025802295.1 of Psammodynastes pulverulentus. Taxonomy (NCBI): domain Eukaryota; kingdom Metazoa; phylum Chordata; class Lepidosauria; order Squamata; family Psammodynastidae; genus Psammodynastes; species Psammodynastes pulverulentus. Next base: position 99,394,332 of record JAOYMU010000001.1, on the reverse strand, counting down.
ATTTATTTAGTTAATTCACCAATCATCAATGATCAGCATATCAATGTTCAAGTTCTTCATCAGAGAAACTTCAAAACACTTCTTTTCTTGAAGTATCACAAGACTATTTCATTGATCAGAATTCTAACTTAAGATATGCCATCTGTCAAAGTGTACTTTTCTTTACCAGAGAAACAAACTCAAAATTGATGTATTTAGAAAAAAATGTTGTTATGGTAACTAAATACCTATCTATAAAAAAATAAGGCATCCGAAATGAATGAAATAAATGTCAAAAGAATTTTCAAAGAAAAGCTATATTTTTGTGACAACAATGGGACAACGGTCAACGGCTATACTCCCAAGAGAACTATCATGAATGCCGGCCAGACAAATGATACCCTGCCTGCTTCCCAGTACATCTTTTAGACCCTGTCCAGAAAATCATTGTGTGTATTGGCCGCACAAAGCTCCAAGGCACAAAGCATAGAGAAATAATGACCATCATCATTGCTGCTTGGGGGGGGAGGAGGTGTCACTATAATGTCCTGGTCAACATGAGGAGAAACATCACACAACCGCTCAATGGAACGCGGTTAGTAAACCCTCCCACTCCCCAAGGGGCCACTTCTCTCAATGGGGTCTCTAATATTATCAAACTTAACTGGCCAGCTACAGATGAATGAAGGGGAGAAAGAAGTGGTTCGCTGCCTTAAGCATGATTTGTTGAATATGTGGATTTAAACACTAGTTCTCAGGATTTCTTTTTAAGTCACTTTTTTGTCGTATCTTTACTATTGCCAAACTGAGCAGCTGACACTTCAGGGAACACATACATGTATACCAAAGAAGCAGAAGCAACTGCATTCTACTGGATGGACAAAGAGTCTAGCAGAGAAGCTGGGTTACTCTATATGGCAGTGATAGTGAACCTTTTCAGCATCGAAAAGTTCCAAACTGGAACACACGTGCATGCGCATGTGCTGGAGCGCTGGAAACCTGGAAACCAGCTGGCCGGTGTGTGCATATTTTTTTCAGGCCATTTTGGGGAACATTTTCAGGGCAGTTTTGAGGCATTTCCAGGCCAGTTTTGGGGCTGTTTTCAGGCTGGTTTTCAGGCCGTTTTCAGTCTGAAAACAGCCCGAAAAACAGCCCCAAAATGGCCTGGTTTTGGCCAATTTTCGGACCCTTTTCACACCTGCCAGAAACCAGAACAGCTGGCAACAGCGCAGAGAGGTCTCAGCATGCCACCTCTGGCACACTTGCCATAGGTTCGCCATCATGGCTATATGGTTTACAGAGTCAGCATATTAGCCCCAACAATCTGGCTCCTCATTTTACCGACCTCAGAAGGATGGAAGGGTGAGTCAACCTTGAGCCCAGTCAGCAGTCAGCAGAATTAACCTGCAATGCTGCATTCTAACCACTGTGGCACCAATACTCATTTTTCCTCTTTTCTGGGAATACAGGGTTAGCCACTACTAGTCTCTCATTTGTCCTCCAAGCTATAAAGCACTGAATTTGGAGAAATAAACAACACAGAGAAGTTACTGATTCAGACAGAATATTGCAGTTACTAGTTACAGAAACTAGACTTCAGGATTCTGGACTTTTCTGGATAAAGTTGTCCTTGTAATTAAGAAATAGCTTTGCAGGGGTCCTCCCAGATCTAGTACTAATGCTGATGAGCTCTAAAACATTGGCAACAAAGAACTTTTATCAGTGGCTGCTAAAGCAAGTGCATTTGCTATTTCTATGTAAGAGAGACAGTTGTGATCAAGGCTGAATTATTGCAATATATTCTTTGGAGGGGTACCACTGAAAATTGCAGCCAGCTCAAAATGCATCAACACTGGATATGAATGAGATTTCTGTGGACAGCAAAAATGGACTAAACACAGCTCCACTTTTGCAGAAACAAATACTGACAAAGTAGAGGAAACGGTGAGTGAATCAGCTCCTTGGAATTTCTCTTTAAATCAAGGAGAGGAGAAGGATCATCCACATGTTTGCTCCATATAGAACAGGGATGTCCAAACTTGTCAACTTTAAGACTTGTGGACTTC
>JAOYMU010000001.1:99129737-99159242 GCA_025802295.1 Psammodynastes pulverulentus | reverse complement strand
GCCATGCCCAGTTCCTGTAACCGTTCTTCATATGTTTTAATCTCCAGTCCCCTAATCATCCTGGTTGCTCTTCTCTGTACTTTTTCTAGAGTTTCAACATCTTTTTTATAGTGTGGCGACCAAAACTGGATGCAATACTCTTAGGTGTGGTCTTACTAAGGCTTTATAGAGTGGCATTAGTACCTCACTTGATCTTGATCTAAGATCTACAATATATAACTGATTGTAACTTTTAAGTATTTAGCAAATATAGAAAAAAGGATTAAACACATCCTCTGTAGATGTTGAATCCTGATGATTTGTTTACCAGACCCAAGCCATAGTAAGGAAAGGAAAGGTAAAGAAATGGAAGAAATGAAAATACCCAGATTTTTTTTTCTGTTGGTTTACAGAAACAAATGTGAAACCATTTAGAAGAATAGTTTGCATAGTATTTATTATTTTTAGTTTCTCTGGGTGGGAGGATTTACATTTGAAGTTCAGAATCCTTACACATTCAACCCCAAAGCAACTTTGCTCACCAGTGCATTTCTAACTAATATGATTTTTCTATAGGCACATTACCACCCATTCTTTTGAAAATAATTAGAATATTGGTATAGAGGTAGTCCCCGACTTATGACAATTGAGTCCAAACTTTATGTTGCTAAGTGAGATAGTTAAGTGAATTCTGTCCTATCAGATTACCTTCTTTACCAGAGTTGTTAAGTGAATCACTGAAGTTGTTAAGCTAGTAACACAGTGATTAGGTGAATCTGGCTTTCCCATTGGCTTTGCTTGTCAGAAGGTCGCAAAAGGTGATCACATAACCCCAGGATACTTCAACTGTCACAAATACAAGTCAGTTTCCAAGCATCTGAATTCTGATCATGTGACCACAGGGATGTTGCAATGGTGTGAAAAATGGTCATAAGTCGCTTTTTTCAGACCCATTTTAAATTCAAATAGTCATTAAATGAACTGTTGTAAGTTAGGACTACCTGTATATAGCACAGATATTAATAGCATGGGTAAAACAGCTTAGTACTCATTTGTAAAGAGGAAGGCAATTCTACCTTCCTGAGTTAGAGATGTACCTTGACATAGTAGGTGGTGAGTATTTTCCTTAGATCAAAGACCTGAAGCATGGAAGCAGCGCTGTTGTCAGTGATGCTGTAACCCTCCAAGACATACTTTGTGACTAGAACTTCCCAAGCCAGCCAACGCTGGCCAAAGGCAGCATTGAAAGACAACACATGAGGGATATGACCAGGTTCACAGCAACAAAACCCTTCATCTTCTTCAACTCCTTCAGTGATAGCTTCTACTTCTCGTTGCTGACAATAAGTTCCTGAAATGAAAAAAGTAATTCTTAAAAATAAGAGCATCAACAACACCAGTTCTGATCGTTTAAAAATAATGATTTGCACTTGCTATCTGGTAGAAAATGAGATGAGTTACATTGGGATAAATAATTAAGGATGTGAGTCCATGTTCATTTGATCAGTGATGTCTGTATCATAGATTTTCTTTAACTACAGTGCTTATACCATTGGAAAGATGTCAGAAATTATTAAAAGAGAATTCACTAATGAAAGAAGAAGTAACAGAATATTTGTTGAAGCATTTGAAGAAAGTAAAAATTAAGTGATCTGAGGTTATAAAATGAATCTTGTTCAGCTCTGTCAATTTTGCCCAGACTCAGAGCACCTTGATCTAAAATATTTATTAATCCAATGGATTAAATTTGCATGTTACAATGTCTGAAGCAAAAAGTAGTACAAGAAGATTAATGAAAAGTGCAGTCGCATAGATTTTACCTCTGAATTCAAGCCCTCTCAGTTGGAAGGTGACTAAGCCATTGCCAATCTCTATAAGGTGTACAAGTGCATTGAGGTAGTCGGAAGCAAGAATAAAGCAATCTCCAGTACTGTAGTTTCCCCATCGCCCCAAGAGTAAGTCTCCACACAAGCTGTGCTGAAGGGAACGAGTTAAATGTTCATAGAAGATTGAATTCAAGTTATTATCATCAGAACCTACATGGAGGAGAAAAATAATACAATATACTAAAAACATAGATTTGTTTTTACAATTCTAATGAAAAATTACCCCAAGGTATTACAACAGACTGGGATAGATGATCACTTTAAGAGCTTTTAGCTAACTCAACACCTGCCTTTTAGCCATATTATTTCCACTGTAGAAACATTAACATAGGTGGTTCTCTTGGCATCAAGGTAAATTTCTTAGGTGAGGCATCCCAAAAGTGAGAGATCAGGGATTGAACCATCTCCAGGAACTCAAGATAGCATCCACAGCACTTCCTTCTCCATTTTTTCTACAATACCAGTAGTACTATACAGAGATAGCCAAAATAGAAATAAAAGATTTGCATTCTTTAGTGCCTAGCATATAGGATTAATGTTTGCTCCTGGTTAAGGTTAACTAGTTATTGTTTTACAGATAGTTCTCTCATCCTTGGATATACTCTTTTTGAAAATGGGAATCCAGATAAGAGGACAAGTTGCTAGAATATATCTGGTAGCTTAAATAGGGATTGTGCAAAGAGGAGTATTTATAAGGACAGCAGCAGAATTTTGATTTTTTTTCCCCTGAAAAAACAGGAAAAAACATAAAAGACTCTAGATTTATTCAGATGATAGAAGGGCACAGAAATAGGAAATACTAGTTATAACTTTGAAGTTGCAGTTTGGAAAAATATGTTTCTTTAATTGGAGAAAAAGGGTTTCATCTATTAGTTAAATTCATATATTAGATGAATACAGTAATCCTTGACTTGTAATTACAATTGAGCCCCAAATTTCTGTTGTTAAGTGAGAAATTTCTTAAGTGAATTTTGCACCATTTTATGACTTCTCTTGCCACAGTTGTTAAGTGAACCATTGCAGTTGTTATCTTAGTAAATGGTTGTTAAGTGAATCTGTCTTTCCCCACTGATTTTGCTTGTTAGAAGATTGCAAAAGGAGGTCAGCATGACCCTGGGACACGGCAACCGTCATAAATATGAGTCAGTTGTCAAAGCATCTGAATTTTGTTCAAATGACCACGGGGATTGTACAACGATCATAAGTGTGAAAAACAGTCGTATCATCTTTTTCAGTGTCATAGTAACTTTGAAAGGTCACTAAATGAACTGTTATAAATCAAGAACTACCTGTAGTATGCATCACATCTTCTAAGAAGACAACTGATAAAGAATATAGATAAAATCAATAAAACAAACAAGATATTTGAATAATTAAGGAATATGGTATCTAAGAATGAACTGTATTTACTGCAAATGAATTTCAAGTAAATTACTAACAATATCTGCAAAACAAAAAAATTCCTATTAAGATTTATCCTCCATAAAATATTTCTCAAAGACAGAATCCTAATGTATGTTATAAAAGCAGGTATATACTGTTACACATACACAATATACTTATCTATTAGAAAGGACTCTTCCCCACCCCCTTAAAAGATGCAAAATATCATCTTTCGTCAGGTTAATTTTGTCCCAAAGGTGTTTTTTTCAGGAGGCAACTGGACTTTCTTGGGTTTTATTTAAATTTAAATCCTACCATTCTCCACTATCCTGTCAGAGCTGAAGAAGCTTCTTGAATGGTAAGCGAAACATCTTCAAAAGAAAAAAAACAAGAAAATCCAGTTGCCTCCTGAAAAAAAGGACCTTTGGGACAACCATGACTGGATGACTGAGAATCTCTACAGATTTTCAGGTTAATTTTGATTTCCACCCAAAAAAATTGGTGTGGACTGAATTGAGCCATTGCACAATTCACTCAACAGCTCACCCGCCTACTTTCATCAATATTACCTGGGTTTCTGTCAAGCTGAGAAGCCAGTCTTGTGTTTGAGTGGTCCACTCGTTTTGTGCTGAAATAAAGACAAAAAAGTAGGGTTACTTGTACTCCTGAAATGCCTTGAAACGAAGCACCGCAGGGTACTTATTCTACCTCTTTTCCTACCATTCTACCTTCCAGACAGAGGGTCATTTTTACATGCCTTATCTTAAAATAAGTAAGGGAGAAATGTATAGAGAAGCTAATATACCATAAGGGTTTTCCCCAATTGGTGACTCTTCAAAATATTTGACTCCCTGCTACATCATTCTCTTACAGAACTGACAACAGGGCGATGAACAGTGTTAGTTCCAGTCATTTGTTTTCTTTTTGTTTTCTGATAAGAGGGGCAAAGCCATTCTGGGTGTGAAAACAGACCCTGTCTGTTTTTCAAAGTTCTGAATGATACTTTCATGAATGTTGTGGCAACCAAAAAGCTAAAGTTTATAGCTGCCATAAAAATCCATTTTAGGAGGGCATTACAATAAATAAATCAAAACATTACTAAAAAACATAGTGAATAATAGTTCTTTAAATTCTGGCAAAACTTGCTAGACAAACATATCAAAATGAGAATGCCTGGCCAGAAAAAAACAGATGCATTATTCTCCTGCACTGTGAAACTCAACTCTTTTCCACTCCTTTAAAAATGTATTTATTAAATGGAAATATTTGAAGCTCTGTAGTTTCCTTTTTTTTTCTTCTTAAAAAGTTATATATTCAGAATAGTCAGTATCAAGAAAAGAAACATTATTTATGCCTTTGAGATTAAAAAGTTTATTTTAAATTCTAGAGTGAACCAATTCAACAACTTCACAAAGACATATCTTATTTTTCAATGCATTACAAATATACTATACATGAAAGCCTTGCATGATTTCAGTAACACCTACTTGTAATCTCTCTCCCAGAACTTGACGGGTCTGACATAAGAAGTGATAAATATTGCACTTCCCAAAAAAGGGTTCAATGGGGTAGAGAAAAAGGCAGATACGATTGCCTGGACAAACAGCATTGCAGAATCTACCGGACAATAAAGTTAAGGATGCCATAATTGTTACCCAGATCTCTTATTAGCAGGATAGAATGAAGCTGGATATTTTTTTTCTTACAACACTGAGCGTATAAATTCATCTTTGCTTTTTGTAATCACTTACCGTATATTTTCTCTACTAGATTTAGATTTCAGGAGATCAAATTAAAATAAGCTTGAATTTCAAAAGGATACGGGGCACAGCAAATGGTTGGGCGAAAGCATGGAAAGCAGATCCCCATGTGATTTGCCAAGGAGCAATGTAAGTGTACACAAACCTCAGTTTGTAAAAAAGTTCCCAAAGCTACAACAGAAATCAGAAGGAAATATTTAGAAATATAAGCCCCAGCAGGAGTAGCAATACAGAAGCATAATCATGCATGGATTTTATCCTCTTGAAGCACGTGCAGAATAACTTTTTCAATAAGGCTTAAGGGAACTTGATTTGAGGGAGCCATAGAGACCTGCCCACCGCATCCCAGGTTTGTGTGTAAGCATTCCCTGTTAAACCGATTTAAAGACCACTGTCAACAACAGAAATGAAGTGGAATTTTTCTGGGTGCCCTTTTAAAACAGAGGGGGGAAAATTCCATGACATTGCAAGATTTATTTTACCTTGTAAGATCAGAAAAATTTTAAAAGTAGAGTCGATCGTTACTTCTGATGACTACATATATTTTTGCCCATGTATTTTTCTTCACCACAAACCATTTTCTCGGTAGTTCATGCTGGCTTACTCTGGGATATTTTTTCTCAAATTCAGAGTTTTTGTCTACCAGACATGCCGTTAAATCTCCAATGCAAATTTGTCCAAGTACCCCATTTTACTTTACATGTCTAATATGTACAAGTTTATTTAGTTTTCTCAGATTAGCTAACATTGACCAAAATGCACATGGGATAGACTACCTTTATACTTGGTACCATAACAATTCCTGTTTATCTGTTTGCTTATTAATTCGCATACAGAAATCTACACCGTCTTTCAACTAGTAACAAGGCATACATCACATAGTACATGAGCAAAAAGACAGTTCTGCTGTACAAAAATCCTTTTCTCCCTTTGCTCTGGCAGATGTTGACGTGTTCAGACTAAGCCAGTTTTTGCCAGTTGCTTGTAATAATATGGAGTAGACTGGCAATGTTATGTTTGACTTTACCTTGCTGAAGAGTATGGACATGAAGAACAGGTCTAGCAGCATGGTCTCAGAGAATCGATTGTAATCGAACGTAAAGAAAAGCACTGTAAAAATGATAGTGACATACTGGTAGGTTGGATTGCTAAAAGATGAGCGCAGCAACTTCATACCAGCTATAGTAATCATTAAAGCACCAAGTCTGCAATGAGAAAAAATACAATTTCAGATGAAACCTGAAGCCAAAGAATTCCCTTAGTTTTCCCTTTAGAAATTCCCGTTAGTTTCTTCTTGCCTCACTCCCCTCTACTTGATTAGTTTGTTGATTATTCTCAGGGAACTTATTTTCTAAAATGCCTGTTTATTAGATTTCCTAACTTGCAGGATCTTGTTTGGGTTCTCAGCATATGGCTATATTCCAGATTTATAACTGGTCGTGATGACACTAAGATGACAAAGTGTGTATCTAACAGCAGAATGCCAGCTCCATCCTTTTCTATTTCCTTTGCAACAATATAGGCAAATCTGTTAACAGGCACAGTTTGCACTGCAATTTTAATTTTGTCACTTGTCCCTCAGTGGATACCCATGTATCCAGGTTTATACAAAATCTTAATCTTCCCTAAAGAAATACCTAAACTGCATGTGTTTTTAAAAACAGAATAAATAAATACTAAATTAATAAATACAGATAAAAGATATTGCAGTGCAACGGATCACTTTGTTTCTTGGACAAGTGAAATGTTCATTCAGCCTTTGCCTTCATACCAACTCATCCCATTGGAGTCATAAACTTTACTCCCACCTACTTGGTGCAGTTTCTCCTTTCTTAAAATGATATATAGGAACCTGCCCTTTTCCCATTACATACCAATATTCCGTTAATAAAGCAAATTGGGTTAAAAGATGGTAAAGGGCTTCAAGATCCTGTCATCATATGAAAAGCTCTGCTGAATTAGACCAAAGGATTATCTATGAATTAATTATTCCTAGCAGAACCAATTCGGGTTTCCACTCTATTTGACATCTTGTTATTTTTTGTAGCCAGCACCATTGCCCAATATTTTTTAGCATGGGGACATAACCACCACATATGGAAGATGGTGCCCTGATTTCATTTACATTTCCAATAGTTCAGTTTCATATTAGGGTACATTTTAGCCAATCTCACTGGAGCTAAATGCCAACGATAAAACATTTTATACTTATTTTTCTTATATGCCACAAACTTTGTTCTTGTTTCATATCGTTTCCCTGTCCTCTAATTGTATATTGTGTCCACAAGTTTTGAATGAGACCTTGTTATTCTACAGTTGCATGGAAGAGGCATTAAAGGATTCTTAGTGCTGAGGGTGATGAAAGGTTATACAATGGGGAAGTGAAACTAGAAACAAAACTCCCAGACACCTTTTATCAAAATGCTAATCATAATTAAAACAAAAGTAAAATAAAGATGCATGCCTTTTTCTACTTACTCTGTATCCAATCTCTTTGGACTAGCAATAGCCTTTGCACTACTGCTGAGCTCATTGAGGACTACCAAGGGATAGATTATATTCTTCTCCACAAAAAGAAGCCATATATGAGCTTTCTCAAACCACATAACATGTGCGGCATCTAAGAATTCAAAGAAGACATTCTGAAATCGAATATGTCTGGAGTATGCATAGAATATCAAACTCAACTCTAATATCTCTAACAGAACATCCTTAAGACAGCTGAACTGTCTTTCTTTATACATAGAGAGAGGAGTAAGATTTCTATGGTAAAAAGACAAAACTAGCATGTAATTTAACTGTAGATAGAATTGTTTAATAAATGCAGGTTAATCCGAAAATCTCAATATATTTAGTGACAATGCAACTAATATTTAGTTAATCTACTGTAAATTGTGCTACTTACTGCGGACTTCAAATTGATAGTATTCCTTGGTCTTCAGCAATGGATGAGAAAAACAGTGCCATGGGAGCTGTTTTCGGAGCTGAGGCAGCACATAATGGGTCATAAATCCTATTAATCCCACCAATGCATACAAAACGTAACTTAAAACAGGCTAAAAGAAAATTTTAAGAAAAATAAATAAATCTCAAAATCAGGTAAATAACAATAACCATCCCTTTCAGAATTGTGTTACTTTGTTTACTTTATTTCATTGTAAATAGCAACTCTGATTAAAAAACTATCTTCTCCTCTGCTTAATTTTACCAACTAACATTGTATGTCAGAGCATATCAGAAACACATGAAGTAGTCCCCTGTTGGATCTTAGTTGCTTCCCTTGATTAAGATGTATATCAGTTTACGGGAAAATGATACCAACTGAAGAAAAATGGGAATAGAATTCTGCATTTTCCCTTTAAATGCAGAATATTATACTGCATGTTATTATTAGAATTAAATTCTGGTTTTTCATATCCCAAGTTTCCATATTTACTCATACAGCAGACACATCAGTCTGTTCTAGAAAATGCAGCACAAGCAGGAATACGGAGAACTGAGAGAATTTTCTAATCACAGGCTATCTCATATCCTTCTTATCTTATTTAAAATTCTTAAGATAGCAATGGGGACTAGCTGGAATAAACTTAACATAAGAAAAAAAATGAGGCATACATAGAGTCAATGTGATATGACTGAACTTAGAAACAAGTTTTTTATGTGGTTAAACAATACAAAAAATATCCAAGAAAGATTTATAAAAGAAAAGTGTGTCATGATTTTTTAAGTGGACAGGAGAAATAAATCTTACCTGCAACACTGTGAACCCTGTGCTGACATGGATTGCAAAATAAAGTACACCAATGACTACACAAACAACAAGATCAGACTGCAGACGTTCATTCTAGAAAGAAAAGAAAACCAATGCATCTGCATGACAAAAAGGTTCTATAAAATTTCCACGTTTTTATTATTCACATGGTTATTTTGAAGACAGTTTCAGAATATAGTCTTACAATTAGTATTTACAGAATCTCAAAGCCTACTCCCCTCCCACAGTTTTTATTGACATACTCGTGGAATTTTAGTTTAGGTACCAGATGACTTGCCAAGCTGTACAAAGATAATTTTTAATAACAATTATTAGAATCTTCTCATAGTTTCCTGTAGAATTCACTCACAGGATCAAAATTCATGCTTCCTTCAAGAATGGCAAATCATTCAGGTCCTGAGGAAGCAAAGCATCTCAAGCCATGGCACTACTAGCTCCACACTTGACTAATGGTACAAAGTTTTTACAGCAGAATATATTGTTTGATTTGATGTAATAAATATAATGTAAATATAATAACACCCATAAGCCTAAAAAGTTCCAATCCTGATTTGGTGGCAAAAATATGCAAACATTTAGATGTTCTGAAATAATCAAATACTCTTTTCATAAAAATATAGACATGGAACATACACATTGGATGTTCTCCAAATGTTCTGGACTCCCCATCCCATTTGTGTTGGAGGCACTGTTTAAGGCACTTCTGGGTTGAAAGGATTAATCGGTGACATCACCATTGCCTGTGGGATGCCTGTGGGACCACCTTTCATTCCCCATCAAGGAGCTGGAGCGAATGACAGCAGCTCACCCCACTATGCAGCAGTACGTGGGACTTGAACGCAGACATTACTAACCTCCAACCCAGCATCCTAACCACATGAACCACTGTATTCTAATGTTCTGGACTGTATCTCCCACAAATTCCAGACGAGCAATGATCAGTATTAATAGCTCTGGAAGTTTCCCCTCTTCATGATACCTATTCATCTTTCTCTACTCTTATACTACAGATTTAGCTTATTTATAGCAGACACTAGCACTGTTCATATTACTGGAAATATAACTGTATACAACATTGAAACACCTATAAGTGTTGGACTATGACTAAGATGGTGATTATTCCTAAATATGTCACTATTTAGCTCAATATTTAGTACTCATAATAGCAAACGTGAGAATTATTAGTAATTTGAACTATGTTACAACTTACCACTGAGTTTCTAAGCTTTTCAGGTAAGGGGTCTTTGACTTCAGATAATGGATCTTCTGGGTTTTTATCTTCTGAAGTAGGAAAAAGCTTTGATTGCACTAAAGAGCTAAAGTAAATACTTGTTTTAAACAAAGTCTTTACAGAAAAGAACTGCATTATTCATTACTGTATTCCAAGCAAATCTAAAGCATCCCTTCAAGTTTAAAGGAAAACGAGCATTCCTCTTTTTATAAAACAAATGGTATCTATCAAAAGAGCTCTATCACTCTTTGGTATCCCCACTGTCTGGGTATTTTTACAATGCTGTAGGTCATGTCATAAAATGTTATAAAATGCTTCTACATATCCTCTAGAGCAGGAGTATCAAACTCGCATCATCATGGCAACGTCACATGACGTATAGGGACGTTTTCCCCTTTGCTAAATTCGGTGAAGGCGGGACCAGCATGTGACGCATGCGGCCTGTAGGCCGCAAGTTTGACACCCCTGTTCTAGAGCAAGGTGCCAATCATTCATAGTTTCACTGAAACAGATGAAACTTGAACGTGTAAATGAATGTTACCATTTAACTATTACCAACTTATCTTTTGAATATCGTCAGAAATGTTTCAGTTCAATATTTCAAACATATTGTAAGTAAGGTAAAGTACTTCGTGTAATTTTTAATTTTAATTTTTTAATCATAAAAATCATAAAACCAAATTTGTGCTTTAATCATCTGTTTATGATTTCCCATGGTTGGCTCCAGTTGCCCATATTCCAAACTATCTATCTATACTTTTTTAGGAGAGGGACTGGTTGAACCAGGGGAAGGAGTCAAACAGGGATTTACGGTAGTCTAGAATCTCTATGTGGGCACAAGATGGCAAAGTCCAACCGCTCCCTGAATGCTATTGAAATTTATCTAGCCTTACCCAGGTGCAAACAGTTAATCTGAGAAAATTCCTGTGTATAGGCTTGAGCAATAACACAGCTAATTGAATTATTCAAAAGTGGGTTGTTTGTTTGTGTCTGACAACAATACAATCCTATCCCAGCATCTTGGTACAATGCCAGGTCTTAATTTCTTACAAAAGGCTCGAAGGGTGGGCACCTATCAAATTTCTGAGAGCAGGGTTTTCCACAAGGTAGGGGCAATCACAGAAAAGGCATGCTTCCGAGGTCCCGCTATATGACAAGATTTCAGGGAAGGGACCAGGAGCCTGCCCACCCTATGTGATCTGGAGGGATGAGCAGATATTCTTAGGGAGCGGTGGTCCCACCAAAACTAGGTCCTGTGCCACATAGGGCTTTAAAGGTGATAACAAGCACGTGGAAACTGAGAGGCTGTGCAGCTCATTCAATAAAGATGCAATTTGGGCAAACTTATGAGCACCCAATATTGTGCGTACTACTGCATTCTGGACTAGTAACTTCCAAGTGATTTTCAAAGGCAGTCCCATATAAAGTGCATTGCAAAAATGCAACTGGGAAGCATTAGTACTATGAGCAAGGCCTTTTAGGCATTTTATATATACAAATGCTTCAGAATCATCATAGTCTATGGCAGTGATCAGAGTAACCAGGCATTTTTAAGGAAGAAATTTCAATGCAGCAAAGAGCTACAATTCCAATCCTATATCTATTTACTACTAGTTCCAAGTGAGTTAAGGTAAACTATTCACAGAAGCAGCTTTAGGCTTTTGAAAAGTTAATTTCGTCTATATTTCTCAATTTGAGAAACACAACTGACGTAATATAGGAACAGGAAGACATCACTTACAAAAGGACAGAAGGATCACTACTTTGTCGGCTGAGATGATAGGAAATTGCCACTAATGTACCACAGAATACTGAAAAAAGCACAGGAATATGTTGACCATCCCAAGAATCCTGTAGACAAATATGTATTCCTTTATCAGAATGATTAAATCAAGCTATAGTATAAAAGATCATTTTTATTTTTAAATTGTTAGAAATTCTGCATTCAAAAATGAATAATTGCATAGTGGTAAACCACAAGATTATTTGGTTTGGGGATTATTTTAAACCTGCTTTTTGATTAATACAAAACAAAGTAATGAAATGTAAATGTCTATGGAGACTCTCAATCATCCAGTCATGGTTGTTCCAAATGTGCTTTTTCCAAAAAGCAACTGGACTTTCTTGGGCGTTTTTTCCTTTGAAAATGTTTCGCTTCACGTCCTAGAAGCTTCTTCAGTTCTAACTGGTGGGGAACTAAAGAAGCTTCTTGGATGAGAAGCAGAATGTTTTCAAAGCAAAAACCAAGAAGTCCAGTTGCCTTTTGGAAAAAGCACCTTTGGGATAATGAAATGTAATCATAAAATAATCCAACTCTAGTTATTCAGGAGGCATAGAATACCAACTGAGAGCTCTGAAACAAGGTACACACTACTCAATATAAAGATCAGAAAGCATTTAGAAGCATTATAATTCCCTGGGAAAAATAAATGAGAACTTTGGAAGTAGCAAATCTCAGAATTTAAGACACATAAAAACGATGCTCTTCCAAATTAAAGCCAAATCAGGACTAAGGCAAATGAACGTTTTCAAAAATTACATGTATGGTCAGTCACTAGGAGTCAAATATACAGAATGTGAGGATAGTAAATGATCACAACTTCTGCTTTTCAGTAATTTACAGCAAGCATTTTCTCTAAATTTGGAGACCCATGTAGCCATGTCTATACATCTGCTGTACATCTGCTGTATTATACACCTGCTGTATGAATCTCCTGTTAAAATCAGGATATGAATCTGCTATTTTTGAAATTTGTTCATGTTATAAAAAAGGAGAATGAAGCAGTGCATTTCCATATGGTCTAGATTCTTAAGTTTAAGAATGTAAAATTTAGAATTCTAAATTAATTAATTTAATTAAACTATTAATCAATTAAACACATTAAGAATTTAGCAGCTTAAGGGCTAAATCAATTCTCTGTAGCTTTTCTCCTTTTTTGCTAGATTTAATTTATTGTAATAATCACAATATGCATTGAGAAAAAAATCTTTTTCTCACTATAAACCATTATTGTATTTTTTTCTTTATACTGTTGTAGTTCTTTGTATTACAGTATTATAAAATAATAATACTATCACGCTGATTTTTCCTAAGGTAAGGACATTAGACCTAATATCAACAAATATTCAAAATATATTTTCTTATTTAAAGATGTGAGATTTTTGTCTCCACCCATTTCAAATGAGTTTTATTGGAAGATCCCTGGTTTCTGTATTGTACGGGGAAAAATGATGTTATCTCCACGTACAGTATAAAACCATGAAATCAAATGATAACTGCATTTATCCATCTTACAAAAAAAAAAACCAATATAAAAACAATTTTAATTCTAAATGTACTATATAAAAATATAACACTGGTGCTACTACTCACCTTTAGGGCCCCATAACACAATCCATATAATAACGCTACGGCCACAATACTACAGATAAAACTGTAGAGTGCTGCAATGAGGCTTGTCGTGGCTAGATAATAATACGACAATAAAGGATAATAAATGAGTAAAATAAATCTTGATGTAAAAATTAAGCATTTATTATTTTGAAGTTTGTTTTAGTGTATCTTTGTCTATAAAATATTTTAATGAATTCACTTTCAGGAAATATTTTTTTCACACCTTCTTAGTTTATCAAATATAAATTATTATTACTTTTCAATAATATAGGCAGTCCTCAACTTACAACAGTTCATTTAGTGACTGTTCAAAGTTACAACAGCATTAAAACCATTTTTCGCACTTATAACCATTACAGCATCCCCATGGTCAAGCGATCAAAATTCAGATGCTTGATAACTGACTCATATTTATGACAGTTGCTGTGTCTCAAGATCATGGGATCATCTCTTGCAACCTTTTGACAAGCAAAGTCAATGGAGAAGCCAGATTCACTTAAAAACCATGTAACTAATGTTAACAACTGCAGAGACTCACTTAATAACTGTGGCAAGATAGGTCATTAAATGGGGCAAACCTCACTTAACAAATGTGTCACTTAGCAACAGAAATGTTGAGCTCAATTGTGGTTGAGGACTATTTGTATTCTTAATAGAATCACTATAATTTGAAGAGATTTCTGGAATATATTACAATTCATCAGGTCATGTATAGCATTATTCTGGTGCATGAAAAGTTCCTATCCATGTTTTTGTTTGTTAGCAAATCTTGAAATATTGCTTTCAGATGAATCAATTGCTTGGTTAATGCTGGGACAACGAAGAGCCGAACTAGGTTGCTGCAGTGGTTGAGGCACAAGTTAGAAACCGGAATACTGTGAGTTCTAACCCTGTCTGAAACACAAAGGCAGCTGTGTGACTTTGGGGCAGTCACTCTCTTTTAAAGGAAGAAGGCAATGGCAAACCGCTTCCAAATACCTTGCAAAGTACAGGGACTGGCAGTGCCCAGAGTCAAAACTGACTTGAAAGTGTGTATATGCATGTATGTGTGCAGGCACACACCCACAATACCAAAACAAAGTTTGGCATAGAACAGCAAAATTCAAGTGAACCCTGACTCATGCATTTCATCCTTAACTTTCCTAACTTGTAGCAGACCACACTCTACATTTATATTTCAATTGATATCTTATGGTATGCATTTTTTTCCCCAACTGAGTACTGTAGAGAGAAAAATGCATAAAACCATGAATGCCTGCTACATTATACTGAAATATGATTAAAATTATGTTTGTTTATATAAATCAGTACATAACTATTTGATTATCAAGCCATGCCTTGTAGGAATACTTAGCCAGATACAGGTAGTCCTGACTTACAACCATTTGTTCAGTAATCATTTGAAGTTACAAATGATAACTGAAAACATGCTGAAAACAGTGAAAAGCACCTTTATCCAATGGGAAAGGGGCAGGGCTTGGCTCAAGAAGCCACAGGTAGGAATCATTTCCTGGAAAAGTTGCTTGCAAAGGGGCATGTTTTTTTCAGAATGCTCTTGGCTGGCTTTGCACAAAAGGGCATTTAAAATAATAATTGCCTCTTCGAACTAAGCTGGTTCCTGGAGAAACTGCTTGCAAAGGGACATGTTTTTCCTGGAGTGCTTTTGCCAATGGGGCTTCTTGGTGCAAAAGAATAGGACAGGCACACCTCAGCAGCAGCAGCAGCAAGAAGACAAAAAAGGTAAGCTGGTGCTCAGGGGGCTCAGAATGCATGATAGGACTGGGATGGCTGCAGCTTCCAGGGGCATGGCAAGCAACCCTCGAGCTACACTGTTCTGGGGCTGCTTGTTGCCTTGCAAGGTATGGTGCAGGGGAGTCAAAAGGGTAGAGATGGGGGAGGGGATATACTGTAGGCAGGTGGGAATGGGAGTTGCTCACCTTTCTAAGGTCTGGGAGTGGGGGGTACCAAGCCTAGAATAGCTCAGATTGGGGGGGTGTGTGTGCTCAGCTAACAACTGCTACAATGTATTTAACAATGACAAGGGGAATTGCCAGGATTGGCGCACTAAGCGTGTCACTTCCCACTTTAGGAGCATATTGGCTAACGATGGAAATTTCATTTCCAATTGTGGTTGTAAGTCAAAGACAACCTATAATCTGAAAAGGTTAAATTATGATACACTGAAAACTGACAGTTTACATAAATGCTCAAATTATTTTTAGAAATCCACTGAAAAGTTTTTTACTGATTATATTTCATGAAATAAAACAGTTTTACTCACCATTGCCACCAAAGACATGAATATCTAATTGTTCACAGAGGTACATCACAAATGTGTTCACCTGAGGCAGAAGACCAATGAAGAATAATATAGGGAAGCATAGTATAAACACTATAGGAGACAAAAATGATGAAAAGTAGTAAGTACATGAAGAACTGTTGACTACTTTTCCACATTTAACTTTGGTGAATAAATGTTCTCTTTATTTTGGAGAAAGAATTACTTCAAGTAACTGTTGAATTTCATTTTTAGTAGAATATGAGCACTTATATGCATATGGCAGGAAATATATTCTATTTTCAGACTCGTTTTCTACATAATCATAAAAGTCTATATTTATAAAATGTATTTGTTTAGGTGCAGTAAAACTTTTGAAATTAATTACAGAACAATTAAGGAAAACTAGCAATACTGACTCCTATGACTCAAGAATGTATTGCTTCTCTCAGAAATTTACCTTTTTCCCCTAACTTCACAAATTTAGCAGTACATTCCAAAGCAGCTACTTTATTTCTTTCAAAAGTAGCTTCACCGAAGCTCTTGTTGTACATCATATACTCTTGTTGTTTATACGTGTTTGAGAAAGAATGAGAGAAGCACAGGTGAAGTCTTTCTCAATTTTTCTTCTTCAAATTAACATGTTCAACAGATAATGTGAGGTCTGAGATAAAACAGACTGTGATGGTTATAACAAAGTAAGCTAGCTGGAGAAGCATGTATGATTGATGTGTATTGACTTATGATGGCAATTGGGACCAGATTTCCTTTTCCAAGCGATGTGGTTATAAAGCTTAGTGACAGTTCTGGTGGTCATCATTAACAGATGACATTGAGAGTACACAAGAGGCACTGTGTGGCTTGGAAGTGCAAAGGGATTTGCAAGAGGTTATGTTAGAGGTGCAGGCCAGGAAGGGCAAGGTGAGCAAGAAGCATGAAAACTGTGAAGGATGCAACGTATGTTGGGGAAGGTGCATGAGGATGATAAAATGGATGCAATAGTAACATTTGGGACTTTCTGGTCCTTCTCAGTTTCATTAATCCAGGGAAAGGACACTGTGTTACATGAATTACAAACTCATTCAGCAGACGTCTAACACCTTAGGCTGCATTGCTGAAATCTGGTCACATAAATGGACAATTTTGGGTGGCATGCATTTTTACTGCTTTTAACAAAAATAACAATGGCAATATCTGTGTTAAACTTCTCTAAACTAAAGGCAACATACTTATTTCCTCTCACTCCCAATACAAAAACAAAACAAAACAAAAAACAAAGCAAATGAAAGAGCTGGACATTTTTAGTCCTGCCCACACAGTTACATCACGTCATCAGATATTTGTTTTCAGAGGCCAATGTATTTTTAAAAAATATCCATAACGCAGGCTGAAAAGAAAGATTAGCTATCTCTTCACTAAATATCTTATTAGACAATCAACGGAGATGATTGCAGCACATGATACATCCCCTAATACTTGGAGGGATACTAGGAATACTGTTGGCACAATAAAATGATGAAGGATAGAGAGAGACATTTGTTTTCTTCTATGAGCAGTCCTCATTTAGCAACCAAAATTGGGACTGGCAACTTGATTGGTAAACACATTTAGTGATCACTAAATGAAACTGTGACAGTGGTTATGATCTTACTTCAGTTTTCCTTTGTTCCTTGGACCTGAGAAGGTTGTAAGTGCAAAGATTGGTTGTAATCTTTGTCATACCTATGAACAGTTGCTAAACGAGATAATCACTTAATAAGGATTTTGTGTACTGTTTTTCCCCCTAAATTCTCTAGCATATAAATCCTGTATATTTAAGTGAATATGTCCCAGGACCTTCTTGGAACTGGTGTATCAAAACACTTCATCTTATTTAAAGAGAAAGACAGAGAGGGAGAGACTAAAATAAAATCATTAGGTTCAACACAGTAAGCAATCAGAACATACATCAGGGATGGGAGAACCTAGCAACCTCTAGATGTTGCTACCTGGGATGGCTGCATTTTTGGTTCAACAGCATCTGGAGGTGCTACAGGTTTTCCAGCCTTTATTTAAATGCACCAAATAGAAAAATCACTCACCCATTATCAAGTCCCTTGCTGAAAGCAGCAATATTGGATTCGTGAAAGCCATTCCATATAGTTGGAACCGTGCAGTAAAAGTGCTCTTGCTGCCATAGTCCAATAGCCAAATGAGACTGCAGCATATACAGAAGTAAACAGGCCTGCTGTAGGCTATGATTCGGTTATGACCCTGGAATACAAGTTTGAGTACTGCAACTTAAGTTGTAAATCCTTTCTTCAAAAATCATTTTGCATGCTAGTTCCACTGAAAATCAAGCTCATGCCCTTTCTAGAGGAAGGAATAGGATTTTTCCTCCCACACTCCAATAAGACATTGCACAACATTATTTTAATTCTGTATCAATTACATCAGCTTCATGCTCCAAGCAAGTAACAAAGATTCAAGTAGCATTGATTTTCAGTTCTAAACAACAGCTTATTTTCTGCTATCATTAGATTTTATTTCTATTTTTTTGCAGCTTCTACTAACATAATAGAAATTGCCTCAACTCTTTTGTTACTTTCTTGAATTCCTATCAGGCACCATTAAAATAAATATTACTGTGTATGTGTATTGTTTTTCTACATTTTGTGGGTAACACTCTAAAAACTTTCTATTTAGAACATCACCTTCATTTTTAGTGGATTTAATTAGTACATTTTGAACTGCATACTGGCCACTTGTAAGTGTATGATATACTGTATAGATTTTTTAAAAACCATCAATGTTTTTAAAGTACAATTTCTCCTTAATGGCAATATTTTTGAAACAACAATAGATGCAGCAAATTTTTATTTATTAGACTGCATAAAGGCCAAATGGCAAAACTTACATGTCGAGGTGATGAAGAATCTGGCTGAACACTCTGAAAAAGTACAAAGACAGAGAACACTGTTTGGTATCTCCTGAGACAATTATCTGAACAAATGCTACTTAAAATGATTTCCCCGATGACATTAAACTTTCAGGACAGCACTTTTCAACTATGAAAAAACATTTCTCAACTATTATCCAGAGTTAACGGGAACTAAACAGTCTATCACAGTTTAGATATGTCTAGTTCCAAAAGAAAATAGACACAACTCTTAAGATAATTTCTTGTGGGGAAAATGACCATTTAACGGTTTCTCAAAGGAGATGATGTAGTTTGTTTTGCTGTTTTTTTCTCCAGACAGAAGGAGGAGACCAGGAAAATCTGCCTTGGACATTCTGTATAGATGTTTAATCCATTTCTGTAAAATCTTGTAATGTGACATGAAGGATTCAGAAATATACAAAAAAGCCTAATGAACAATAGGAAGAGCAAACTGTTTTTCTGTGTGGGTTACCACAGAAAGGAAAATTTGTGGTGTTCCATAGGGAAAAAAAAATCCAAATTCACAATCAAGCAATAGTCTCATTTGGGATAATCCAACTATCTCAAATTGTTGAATGAGCTTTTGAATTATTCAGAAAATTTCTAGATATGTATTTTTTAAAATATTATCCAATGTGGTTTTTTAACAATTTGTAAGATTGCAAGTTTTATGAACCTCATTTCAAAAAAACAAAAACAAAAACAAATTACATAATTATAATATTCCCAAGTGTTAATCATTGCCCATCTCACAAGTTACTACATCCACATACATTAATATTTCCCATGACATCTAAAAAAGAGGATTAGTGGCTTTTTAATCACAATTATAAGAACAAACCAGAATTGAATCCAATCCAATAAAATATATTTTGAAATCCACTTGTTCTACAAACCATAGTTTATGCAAACTCCTGAGCTATGGCAGGTGTACACTTAAAAGCAAAATTAATTTATTTCAATCTCCTTCTCTGGCATACAAAAATAAAAGGGGAACTGAGAAGAATATGAAAAGATTTGTTCACATGTTGGGAAACATCATTACACTCTCTCCAACAAGGTGCTCTTTTAATGTCTTTATTCAATTCAAAAATTCAAAAATAAGCTATAAAACAGGGAGATCTTTTAAAAATACTAACTCACGCAGTAGACAACTTTAATAATTTAAAACTAAGCAACAGTGAGGATAAAACATTACCTTCAGCAAAGAATACTGGCAGCTGGCAATCACCAAACAAAATTGGAAGACCCAGATGTCCTTGAAGAAGCCTTCTATAAGGAGTACAGAACCTAAGAAAGCCACTTGGATAGCTAGAATGACAGCTAATACATTTTCCAAGATCTCACGATTTCTATGGACAGAGATGTATATGTTAGTAAAATACTACAACAATAGGAACAAGGAATGCAAAAAAGCAGAACAAATCAAATAACTATTATTATCCGAAGACAAATTTGCTTATTTTTGGTTTTGAAATACATTTTAGATATAATCAACCATATTTTCACTTGAATTCAAGTGTGCAATCTACTCTAGTAAATAGATCCCAAACAGGTCATCATTCAATCCATCATTTAATCAAATCATCTGGCAGTCCAAATATTAACAAGAGATCACCACTTCCTCTTTGTCTGCTAGATTTTTTTTCTAATTAATAAAAAGTATTTTGTTATTATGATCTTGCTTGGTTCTCAGTAAACTATTTTTTGGCAATTTTACTCCTTAATGCTTTGATACTTCTAGCATCTTTAGATTTCTTTCCAAACAGACTCATAACCTAAACAAATTCCATGTTAGAATAGTATAAAGCATACAGGACTTACCTGTCAAACAAAGCCAAGAGGGTCAGTCTATCAAAATTGATACCAATCCAGACTTTGGGTAAGATCCAAAAGCGATAGTAGTGTTTTACTTTTTGCGATGGCTCCTCTTGTGGTTGGAGATGGTCCTGCAGATCAGGACTTAGGTCCATGTCTTGATGCTCCAGAAGATCGGTATCTATGGTCAACAGTCTGTTCAGTCTGATCTGAGGGAGGGAAAGCTACAATAACATTAATAAGATTTTGCTTTCATATTTAACTTCTTCAGTCCTATTTTGAAAGAATATAAATGTTAGGCGAGAGATCCTGCGAGGTGATGACTACTTAATTACCCACCATCTTTACAAGCACAGGGGAGAGAGCTATCTCTGGAAGTTATCTGAATGACAGTTGCTTATGACCATTTACTCAAAAACACTATGGGTATGCCACAGGATATCTGGATTGGCTAACTCTCTCCAACAAAGAAATACAGATCTTTTCCAAGGTTAATTAAAATAGCAGAGATAGTATAGCTGCATACCAAGCTATTGGGATTTGTAATGCTACATCAAAGGATGAGACTACGAATACTCAACAAGGCATAGAGATTGGATATCAATGAGGCATTGATACATATTAGCCCCAATATATTAATGCAGCTATGTCATTCTAATTATCCGCAGCTATCTAGGTAGCCCTTGACTTACAACAGGTTATTTAGTGACTGCTCAAAGATACAACAGCACTGAAAAAAAATGGCATATGACTGTCATACTTACAGCCATTGCAGCATCCCCACATCATGCAATTAAAATTCAGCTGCTTGGCAACTGACTCATATTTGTGATGGTTGCAGTGTCCCAGAGTCATGTGATTAATTTTTGTCACCTTCTGACAAGCAAAGTCAATGGCAAAGGCAGATTCATTTAACAACCTTGTCTAATTTAACTGCAGTGATTCACTTACGAAATGTGGCAAGAAAGGTCATAAAATGTGACAACATTCACTTAACAAATGTTTCACTTAGCAATAGAAATTTTGGGCTACCAAATGTCCAGGTGGTTAGCCTGAATTTAATTGGATCAGCTAAGATTAGAATATACAATCATATATAATTTACAACATAGTAGCAAATGCAAATGCAAATGCAAAAACTTACTAAATCGTGTGGATAAAAACGAACTGAGGTAGAACTTGATACATGAGAATCCGTATCACTGTAACAAGAAGACAAGTTTAGTTTGATACCTTAGTCTGTTTTCCAATTCAATTCAGTTTTCTGTTTTAGAAAATAGAATATTACTCCAATATGCTCATACACACAAGCACACACATTATATTGAAGCTAATATTTGATTTTGGCAGAATATCTAATTGAGCCATAGGCCAAGATTTTCTCTTTTTTACTGAAGCATGCACACATATAACAATAATATTGGTGTGTAGTTCCCAATTATTCAATCATAAGTTTCAGATTCAACTCATAAACCCTGATATTTAATACAATATAAATCTAAAACATTTGCTTTTAGTATTAAAATGCAATCCTACAAATATTATCCATTTATAAATGAATTGGTATTACTGTATAAACTACAGCTATTTTCAGAAACACACCAGATGTTAGATGTTCTTCTTGCAGCTGGCTCAAAATTCACAAGCGACATATCGCAGCCCCCCGTCTCATAGAGTGTGGAACTGAACTTACCTATTGAAGAGAAAGTCAAGATAGATGAAATGTTATGAAATCTTTGAACACTGTAGCAACAAACACATTGTGATCTACAAACATACACACTGATTTAAAAATCATGAAGAAGAAATGATTTTTATAAGAAAGATACCCAAAAAGATACTGTGATCAGGATCACAGATTAAAACACATGGCCGCTTATGAAGCTGGCTAATGTATACACCCATTTTTCATCATCCTTGTTTGGCATAGTTTATTAACACAAATATTAAAAACACATCAAGACAATTAAAATATTTACAAAGGGATTTTTTTGTTTTAAAATTTCACTTCATTCGGCTTACCAATCCCTACAGCAGTAAGACTACCTTTTTCTGTAGGAGAAAGCTAATAAATTGGATCTATGTATTTGCAGAAAAATAATTAAATAATTAAACAAACAAGAGAGGTGGAGAATTTCTCTTATATAATATTTGAATTTGAGACCATTCAGTGAAATTAATTGCCAATATGCTTAAAACAGACATAAGAGCAAGGGCTTCTTTGAAATGTTGCCAATATATCTAATTTGCTGTCATGATAACTCTACTACCTGATGAAACCATGGAAACCTGCTTCCATTAAAAACTATGTATTACTGGGAGCAACCCATGATTATTAGCCACTGATAAAAACAATTACTAAATAGTTCCTAACACAGATATTCCAAATAAAGGAATAAAGGAAAGATGTAAAGAAAAATGCTTGATTATAAGTTCCTACCTACTGTAAATAAAAGGGACTAAATCTTTGTATCTGCTAATTCTGTGTTTATGTGTGTGTATGCGTGCGTGCGTGATATGAAAATATCACACTGGAATTTTGAAATTATTATATGCCATAGAGAAAATGCAAAGTGTACACTTTTTTGATGCATGCAATTCTGAGAGTTGGAGTGTTTTCAAATGATCCCCAAAATGTTGATAAGGATAAAATTTTTGAACTCTGCTTTATTTTTTTCCAATTTGAGGATTTTGTGGGATTTTAAAGGGTGAATTGTAAAGGCCCAAGATCACCGCATCACTTAAAAATCTGATTAATGTGTGAAAATCACACATTTTTGTGATTTTTTAAGGGACACACACAATACATTATATTTCTGCATTTTAGCCTTTAAGATCTAACCAAACCCCTAAAAAGACCTTGTGTCATATTCATTCTGGTGATTTGTTTCAGTCATTCTTCTGTCTGCTGAACCGAATCAAATCCATTAACCCAGATTTAAAGAATTAGCACTGCTTGCTTTTTATCAGCAGAGGGAGATAAAACTCTACAGCTCAATAGAGTCGAATTCTATGGTTACTAAATTGTTACTAAACAATGACACAATGAAATTAAAAAAATAATAAAATAGATAAATGAAGAACAAAAAGGCTCCCCTCTTCAAATATAGCCACTGACATGCTGTACAGAGTTCATGACAACTTTTGAGCAAATAGACGCTGTGCATTTTTGTTTTATAATATGCATAGTTCCTTTGAAAATGCACATTTCATTGTTTGAATCAAGGAATATAATCTCCATTAAACCCCTCTTCAGAAGAAATTAAAAAATTAAAGATGTGAGATTTAAAAAAAAGAGAAATAAAGTAGAATAAAATTATTCCACAAATGTAACATTGCCTATTATTTCTCCATACCTTTCTAGCCTTGGAAAACACATTCATCTTCTACCGCATCCTTACATAGATTCATATATTGCTTTCAATTCTTTAAACTTCTAATCTCTTTCTTTCTTAGAATCTCATCAATTCTATCCAACCACGCTTATTTTGGAATTCTCCGTCCTCTCAACCAATTCATTCTTCCTTCACATATTTATTTAACCTATACAAGCAAATTAATTCAACTTCTTTCTTTCATGCTGATCATGGCATATTATAATTTATAATCCAATGCAGGCCTTCATTTCATTGCACATATTCCTAAATTCCAAATCCATAATATCACATAATGTATTTTTTTCTTTTGTTGATTCATATATTTTAATAAAGTAGAAATCTCTCTTCTATTCCAAGTTGAACATGACCTGTGGTTACCAGCTTTAATTGCAAATATGCCATGAGCAGCTTCTTCTGTTAATAATAAGGACAGGTTTTTTCAGTTCATTTTTGTCAACCTGCCATAAGTGCTGCTGAAGTTTAGTTTTATCCTAAGCATGTTCATGCTATTACAGTATATGCGAGATAGATTTTCTAAATTAGAGATTGCAAGCTAGTACACTATTGCAAGCATTCCAGAAAGTATATGCAGTATAACAACACAATTCAGAATGTTATAACAATTGTATTCAGTGAATAAAGAAATAAAAAACTAATAATTTATATAACTGAATAATGGTGTCTTCATTTTATGCCTCTGGAACGAACTGCCCCCTGTGCTGCGGATGCTCCCTGATATAAGAGTCTTCCGCAGGGAGCTAAAGACTTGGCTCTTCCGGCAGGCCGGCCTGGGGTAACCTAGGATTTTAGTTAGGGTTTTAAAATAAAAGGGAATTTAGATTAGGGTTAGTAGTTTAGTGTTTTAAATAAGTGATTGTATTGTTTTGTTGTTTTTACCCTGCTGTGAACCGTCCCGAGTCCTCGGAGATGGGGCAGTATATAAATTTGAGAAAATAAATAAAATAAAATCAATGGTGAGATTTAGATTACTTGTATTTATTAATTGTTACGTTCAGCAGTAACTCAATACTGCTATCTTGTATTTGCTTCTCATTGTATGTATTCCTATTTTCCCCAGTTTCACCATATCCTGTTCTTTCAATAAAGCATCCAAATCTATGCACATGGTCTGTTTTATTGGAGGATAGGTGGGTTTGGCTGCATGTCAAGCTGCATACAGAGCAACAAGTAGTGAGGACAGAAGTGGGCTTTTATAATCACATTTTTGGAGTTCTCCAAGCTTTCTGAGTTTATTATTTATTTAAAAATTTATTGGCTGCCCATCTTCCCATAAGGTAATTTTGGGTGGCTTACAGTCATAAAAATGTATCTAAATATATACATTAAATAAATTAAAAACCAAACATTAAAATCCAAGGACACATGGGGGAGGAGAGGGAAGGAGGTGGGAGGAGGTGGGATTTGTTTTTATTCAACCACTTCCATTGTGCTGTTCCCCCATTATGTTCTGACCTAGGCTTCCTTAGAAAACATAAAACACAAATCGTAGTCCCAGCAAAACCTCTTTTATTTTCAAGTCTGTGAATTACATTCATTCACAGCCTGCAAGGCTTCACAAATAGTCTTTCAGGGGAATGTTTATAAACATCCACCTTATCACACTTAGAATGCTGCCAGAGAACTAATTGCCAAATGCAGGGCAAGGCCAAACTTGACACAGAGTCAAACAGAACTTTTCAAAGCTTGAACTGACCAGATGAACAAATTGCTTCCTGCAAAAGCTCACATCCTGTTCACTCCTCTTTCATGTCCTATGGGAGGGGCCAATCATCTCAGAGGTGTGGCCTTACTCCTGAATCAACCCTGCTTTCTCAATTGTTCTTGCCTTCTGGTAGCTCTGTGCATGCGCAGGCTGAGAACCAGTTCCAGAAACTTCCCTGTCTCACTGCTGTCTGAGTCCGAAGGCAGATGATGACTGCCCGCCTGCCCCATCTCTGCCTATGACACAGAGCCCTCGTCTGAGCTGTCCTCAGCCTCCAGGACTGGCCCAGATTCCTCCCCAACCTCTTCACTGTTAGACTGTCAGGGTTCCAGAAAGACCATACTCCAACAGAAAACTCTGAGACAAACTTCATCTCAAAATTCCCTTTTATTGAAGAAGGCATACTGGCACATCTGGGGAAAACCCAAATCTGAAAGTTCTGGGTTTTCCTTCAACAGTTAGAAACTACAAATCCACCTCCCTGCACCCATCACCAATCACATGTACCAATCCCTAACCGTGCCCATTCCAACATCCATTCCTCCTCCCACCGTCCAGTTGCATGAGTAACTCAACCTTGAACCCAAAGAAGAATTCTGTTATGGCTAACTACCACCTCACCATTCAATCTCCCCTCCCATTTTCCCACACTAAAAAATGTGACAGCGAGGAAAGGCTAATATGGCTTCCAAAGCTGACAAGTAGAAAAGAAAAAATATATCTGAAAATTGGCCAGATCTTGCTTGGGGTTGATTGTGTACATACATACTTACATACATACAGTACGTTTTTTTTAAAAAAATCATCCAATGCATCCAATGTTTGAGATCCAACTGAACGCTCCATTTTAAGCCCCACCCATCACATGATTCAGTGGAGCTGTTATTAATGGATCAGAAAGAATACTCCCTTCTGCTCTCCCTTCCTTGTTTACTATCTCTTCTCATCCTAGGTTGGGAAGAGAGTGACATTATTGTATGAAGGGGCAAGGGCAGCATTGTGTGGCTGCCTATGTGCTGCTTGTCCTGGAGCCTTTAAGTTAAAGCCTCAAGTTGGCTGAACTTGTCACTTCAGCACTTCATTCATTTTGGAAGGTATTAATAAGAACCAAGAGACCTTTGAGCACAGAAAGTTGGAGAAGGACAGCCAAAAGTTCAGACCGTGGAAAGTATTCAGAATATACTCACTGGATATGAGATGAATGTGTGAGGCAGTGAGAGCCAATCAAAGACTTGAACTGTAATTTTTGAAATTTTCCCCAAAACCTTATGTTGCAGTGAATGCAAATGCAAATGCAATGCAAATGCAATGAATGCTAAAAACATTGTAGGAAAATAAAATAAAACTAGCAGAATATGCTTAAAATGTACATTTTTATGAATTTAGAATGAATAAGAACAAATCCAAATATAATAAAAAGCAACTTAATTCCTACTTCTCAGGCTAATGTGTGAACAAGAACATTATTAACTTCTTTACATTTATATTTCTCCATCTTTTTCAGTGTGACTCTCTATTAAAAATGCACTAAAAGGAGACTTTTCAATAATGTCAGTAATAAGACATTAAAAGAAACTTCATATAAAAGTGTACAGTTGATTCCATCCATTCCTAGAATTAGGATAAGATCTTTACAGGGGAATTTTTGGGACTTAAACATCAGAATCAGACCGATTTTGCTGAAATAATATTGGCAAAAAGATGTGATTATAAAATTACAGAACACAATTCCCATCAGAAACTACTTGAGGCATAATCCTATATTGTATTGACTTTTCTGTGAATAAATGTCACTGAATTCAGCAGGCCTTATTTTTAGCAGTTAACTGCCACTATTGTAGAATATTCCAGAAAAGTAAAGCATGTTGTAATTAGGTGATATACCAAGCGAGGCTATTTTTTCCCCTTCATTCTTTCTAGAAGTTGACACTAGGATAAACAAAAGCTCAACGTGATGCAGAAGAATACTGTGGTAAGATTAGCAACTGAAGACCTTGGCCTTCGATGGTTTTTAAAGTAAATCCAGGACCCAGGAAAGATAGATCTCTTGATTATTAAGCGAAGCCTCCAGGATTCAATGCCATCAATAAGGAACAGATTCTCTGATGTTCACTGCTTCCACTTTTCTTAAAGATATTTGTCTACCTATTAAAAACAATACAAGGCACGATGGAATATCAACCGATCCAGCAGAAGAATTCCTATTGCCTTAGAAAATCTGTTCTAAAATATAAATTGAATTTGAAGATGGGAAAAGTCCATCTTTAAATCCCCAGTTGCTTTTGAAGTGAGCCACAGTCTTTTCCAAAAGAACAAACTGCTCAGAAGACTTTAACTTCCAGGGTGGATTTGTAAAGAAACATAAAAACATATTGTGAAATGGCCAGTGTTACTTTCGGTCATCTGTTTACAACAGTCTGTAGTTCTTTGT
Organism: Psammodynastes pulverulentus; assembly: GCA_025802295.1. Classification (NCBI taxonomy): domain Eukaryota; kingdom Metazoa; phylum Chordata; class Lepidosauria; order Squamata; family Psammodynastidae; genus Psammodynastes; species Psammodynastes pulverulentus. The sequence continues at coordinate 99,131,290 of JAOYMU010000001.1, read as the reverse complement.
GCGACAGGATCTTATCTTCAAACACAGGGATTCTAGAATATTTTAGCACTCACCCTAATGCATTCTGGATGGGTTAGATTTCAACCTCAAAGTCCCCTAGACAATTATACCAGGGTGTTGGCAGCCTTGATGAGGACTCCAGGAAAATCTACATTTTTCTTTTCTAAATTGGCAACCAGATGCACATTGTTCAAAGATACACAATGGGATCTGAAAATATTTTTGTTAGATTTGCCATTAAAATATAGCCCTCTTCCTGACTGAATTGAATAGATCTATGAAATTGCAACAGAGCCACACATTTCCATTATACTGCCCTCTCTGCTTTCGATGGAGAATATGGTGTGTTATCCAGCCTATTCATAGATATTAGACAGTGTGAGATATGCAGCACCAATTATAGCTGCTTTTCAGTGTACCTATTTTGAATATGTGACATCAATGTGTAGGAAGGTAGCAACACCTTTAGTTGTAAAAGCTGTCTGCTTTCTTTTTTCCCCAAGTCTGGATACCTCCCTGGCCAATGCCAATACAAAACCCGCCTTCTAAAGCCTGACAATTCAAAGGCACAGTAATTATGACAGCTGGCTAATGCGTCTGTAGATGCTATTCTTATTCCCAGAAATGTCTGGTCCTAGTGTCTAATTCATACAAATGCTCAGAACAAAAAGGGAATCAAAGGACTTTGTGCGGGAGACAAGAAACAATTACCAAAGCGAGAACTGCAAATCCAGGCTGCCTTCTGTCCCCAGTTGGATTTCCATCTGTCAATGACTGTCTAGCGTGCCTAAATCATCAGCTATCCACTTCTCCACTTCTTTCCATCCCATGCCTGCTGAGTGGGATCTCCCAAAGCAACAGGACTGAAAATACAAACTTAACCATTTTAACTGAACCAACGTTCAGATGTACAATCACTCCCGATCCCCCATTTCAAAATACGATTAAACCATTCTTGGAATATTATCACTGTTCTTCAGTTTTTGTGTACGTTTCTGAGAACCGTGAGCTGAAGCACTATCCTCAAAGGAACATTTCAAAGATGGCTGAACTATCCCCAGGTAAAGACCTTGGTCCCTGGGAAGAGCCTTTCCTGAGACCTCAGCCCAACCAGACTTTTTTGAGCATGCCTGTCAATGACTTATTTGGATTATCCACTGTGGTATTTTTCATACAGTGCTGTCCTGTTTTCCTTTAAACTGCTCTGTAATGGGCAGAAGAAATAACCTTGAGGGATAGGAGGAAGATCCATACTGACATAATAATCAGATAAAAGAGCTGAACCTGGCAGAAGTGTAAGCTGAGAAGACAAGACTCTCCCTAGTTCTCTGCAAGATAAAGGGGGGAATGACATACCAGCCTTACAAGACACTGTTACTTTAATAATAATAAAATCATATTAATTTTATTTTTATAATAAAATATTTAATTTTTATAATATTTGATAATGAAAGGAATATTAGCCTGCATCAGAGATGGTATTCAGCAGGTTCTGACCAGTTCTGGAGAACCGGTAGCGGAAATTTTGAGTAGTTCGGAGAACCGGCAAATAC
>JAOYMU010000001.1:99005660-99017191 GCA_025802295.1 Psammodynastes pulverulentus | reverse complement strand
GCCTTTATCGTATGTGGCTTATATTGATTGGCAACCCTGAAGCCTCAAAGATGGCCTCAGCCAGGTTCACTTCAGGGTTGAAAATCTTTGAGGCTTCAGGGTTGCCATTGATTGAGTGCCATCAAGTTGTTTTTGACTACTAGCAACCACAGAGTTTTTTTCCCATAATGAATTAATTGTAGTAATATGAAATTATGAGAAATACCCTAATAGATGTATGAGTTAGAGGTGAATATCCTTGCCTAACCCAAATGCTAAAACATTAATTGCAGCATTAGCCAGGTGTTTATACAGTGTGATGCCATATATAGTTCATCTTTCTCAGCCTGAATTTTAAAAAAAGCAGACAAGTATCTGATAATATTCATCCTACAATTTATATTTTGGACACTGCAGGAAATGAATGATTATTGGTTGTTCTAATCTTTTTAGATACTGTTCTTTGATATAGTTCAGATTGAATGAATGAAATGCACTTTGTGTTAGAATTGGCTATAACTATATCTCCAACAAGGCTTCCTAATCTATTTTTTAAACTGATACTTGATTTATTAGCTTCTCTCATTAAACGATCTCAAGGTATTAAGGGCGATGGCATTTGAAACTGAACAAAAGTTGTTTTCATATGATCATGATATTGTGGCTGTTTTGGATAATTATTATCAATGCTTATTGAAATTCTACTGCAATATGATTTTATATTCTCATTATACTATAAATTAGAGAAATCCAATTTGTTGGATTGGGATTTAAATTTGAATAGGCTCTATAAAGTACCTTTGTTTTGTATTTTTTTAAAAAAATTTACAATATGTTGGGCAATATCTATCAAATTTCTAGTCTGCCAAATTCCAAGTAGACTTCACAAGATTAAAAAGACAACTATGGTTTTATGTATTAAAAAAATACACATCACATTATATAAGAGCACAGCAGTTGTCAAAGGCAACATAACATAATGTAATTTCATATCCCCTCTCCAACTACCAGAAGCCTGTCTGAAACATCCTAACCCAAGACCTGGAGAAGAAAATAGGTTTTTAGAAACCAGGTATTTAGAGGCAGACAAGGCGAGGGCAATATAAATTAAATATATCTAAATATTTAGATTGCATATACATTTAAGTAGATATAATCCAATTGTTGAAACTTCCATTCAGTCTCTGGAATAAGATCAATGTAATTTAAAATAAATATTGCATTATGTCCAATGTACTGTATATTTTAAGAGAAATTCCAATATTAATTCTTAATAGATACTTTACACAAATTAACTAATGAGAACCAGTTTGTGGCATGATAAAATCCTTCAAATATTTTTTGCCAAATTGAGCATAACTGCTACCAGATTTTCAATTTTACGGTTGGGTCTTTATTTTAAAATCTATATTCTTGTGGAATGAGAATTTGAGAAATTCAGAAACCTGAACTGGGGAACAAATATTTGGAAAATCTCATCTTGGAAGATCAGTAGGTGAATATTTTTTAAAACGTACGACTGACCTATTATTCTTTGTGAGTTGAGGTTAATTCATGATAAAGTATCTTGGATCTAGTGGACCCCCCCTTTTTTTAAGTTTGAATTTCAAATTTGTGTGGGTGTGGGTGTGCTGGCATTGTAGATTTGAGGGTTCTTTCCCTTAAATAAATTCATCTTGTCCAATCATAGCTCTCTTTCGGTTTCAAATCAGAGCATATGATTTTGGAAAGAAACATACGATTTAAAGATATAAATAAACTGTTAAATTATATTCTTAATTTGGTTATGGACATTTTATGAAGATCTTTGTTACAACTGAGCCTGGGTTTCAGAAAAAAGAATAATCCTGTGAAAACGTGAAGAAACTTACCCCCCCCCCCATATCAAAAGATTGATTCAAAATAAGGCTCTGTTCCTTATTTTTTAAAAGTTTGTCTTCTAAAAATGAGAAGATAAAAGTAAGATGTTTCTATATGATATAGCCTTCGTTGTAGTTCAATTCTAATTTGATACAAATGCTTGTAATACGGATTTTTTGATTATAGCTTTCTCCTTTCTATTACATTTAGTTATTTAAATATCTATAGTGTATTTGGCTGTTTTACTGTATATCTAACTATTAATGTGTTTGTTTCTATATTGGTGGTGTTGGTTTTTCACCATGAAATAAAAGTAGAAGGAGAAAAATAAAAGGAAGAATGTTAAGATTGTGTTCCTGGAATTGAAATGTAACCATTTCTCCTCTTTTACAAGGTGATATAGAAAAATTTGCCTCTGGGTGCTCTTACAATTACACACAGAGAGATTTACTTAATTTACTACAATAATTTCCTGTCCATAAAATAAAACCATCACTTGTAGAATTCTGGAAGTGTTAATTTCACTTGAATCAGTTCTCTCACCAAAACCCTTTGGCAGCAACACTCATACTTTATGAGACTCATATTTCTTCAGCTTCAGGTTCCAAGTTATCCAGGACAGCATGTCCTGTTACCCACAGTAAAGGTTGTGCTTCACAGAGGTGTGTGTGTATTTATTGATGAATTTATTTATTTAAAACATGTAACTACCTATCTTACTACCAACTCTGCACAGCTCCTAATCAAAATTGGGGTTATTATATGCACAAAAAAATGTGAAATCACAGCTATCGATTCTTTAGCTTGTGTTAGCCTCCATATGCATCAAGTTCTTCTCAAGACCACTAGCATGTTGTAATGTATTGGCATAATTTATGCGTGGATCCAAGCAATGTGGCCTTTTGACATTGACAGATGGAAATTTTGACAGTGCACAGATTTTCTAAGTGCTGTCCAAGATTTTTAAGTATGGCACTTAGTGTGCCAATAATTACTGGAACCACCACTGCCAGTTTATGCCAATAGTGTTTCAGTTTAAATTTTCAAATCTTGATAGCTTGTGATTTCCATTGGTCTTCTATTGTATTATCTCCTATTATTACCACATCAATCTTTTACACTTTCTTCTTTCCAACGATAGCTTAATCTCTGGTGTATTATGAACAAAGATTTTATTAGTGTGTATTCAGAAATCCCCCAATATTTTAACCTGCTCATTTTCAACTGCTTTTTCAGCGATATGTTCCTACCAATGTTTCTTTATTGGCATAATTTTTACAGGTGTTATAATGAATCATTTTGGCAACTATGTTATGTTCTTGTTTGTAATTAGTTTGTATATTTTTGCCTGAGAAAAATATGACAACATCAGCAACTAGATGTCTAGAAGATTTTAATTTAGCTGTTTAATGTACACCATTGGTAAAGTTCCTTAGGTTTTCTTTAGTAACAAGTTGATGTCATTCAACCTGAGGGGCTCATCATATTGCACTATATGTCCCAATATAAAATGATGCCTGCTACCCAATATACATTCCCTATTATGTGCTCTAAAGTGCTCTAACCGGAATGACATTTACATCTTGGATGAACCTTCTGGAAGTATATACTGTGTTGGTGTAGGCTCCCAGCTTTCTTTGCTCTTTCCTCCTAGAAACATCTCTACCACAGTGAGAGGACATAGAAGGATTTGGAAAGAGAAGTAAAACTCTTCTGAGGTTTTATCATTTCAAATTGCAATTCGTCAGGTATATATGGTAAAATGCCACCTTTTGAAATGGAAGGAATGGCATTTTTCTGTATTTACCTGACTTCAGAGAAAAGGGATAGTTTCCAATTAGCCAATTCTCTCCGCAAAGCACAGAGCAGATTGCTGTTCCAGCCTACATAGTGTAGTATTGCTCTCCTCCCAACATACTCAGCTGGCATGCCTCAGGGAATGTGGTAAAGAGTAAAAGATTCCATTTCCCCAGTGAAGAAAAAGTTCACGAGTGTCAAATTATACAGCGTGTATTCTGTAAAAAATAAGAAAATACAGATAATACAGGATGAAGATAATTCATAATAGGAAAAAGTCATAACATTTGTCCTAAAGCTTCTCTATGAACAATGCATTCATCATACGCATCACTTTCATCTATCCTCCTCTGCCTCAAACCAGGAGCTGGTCATCAGCTGCAGATAGGAATCCACCCCCCAAAAAAAAAACCCCGGCAGAGCAGCAGGAAACAATTGCAAAGAGTTTGCTTAATGTAAAATCCAATATGCTCATTTCTAGATTTCTCACCTTGTCTTATCTTAGGAATCTACACTCCCAGCTTTTGGGGTTGTTTGTGTTATAAGAGAGACCAATGTTTTGCCAGCAGTATTCATTCAGCTTTGTCAACATATCACTTCTATTCAAGCTATTGGAGGAGAAACTTGTGGATCTGCTTTCAAAAGGAATCATCGTTCCTTTACTATAGGGGTGCCAAACTTGCATCATCATGGCAGCATCACGTAACGTATCGCGGCTTTTTTTTCCTTTCGCTAAACTGGGTGTGGGCGTGGCCAGTGTGTGACACATCCAGCCTGCGGCCCACGAGTTTGACAGCCCTGCTCTACTACAAGGAGAGGTGAACCACAAGGAAGTGTTCTACTGTAGACCTGAGAGATTTTAAATATTTTCATGTGCTTTGTGGGATTTTGAATGGTCACTTGTAGCTTCTTCTTTCCTTACTCTAATTGGTGATGGATTTCATGATTTGGCTCCAGCAGAGATGCTTCCTAGCCTCCATGAAAGTTAGACAGTGGTGACAACCGCTTTTTGGACTTTCACAACACTGTTCATTGTCCTTTCTTATTGTTTTGGCCCATTGCTGTGTCTGAGGCATCAGAAATCATGCATATTCCCATAAACATATGACTGATTCATAGCTTCTTGACATCTGTTTCTCATGCATATATAGGATTCACTCTCATTCTGCTAGGCAATTTAGTTTTCAGATCATTTGAAAAATTTCCAATTACTGTCCATCTCTTCAGTTTCTTAGTATTTTTCTCAGTTGAATTCAAGGAAATGTTCAGCTTATGACTGTGATTCAAATAGTATGAGAGATACCCTGCAGATTTGGGGATTTATGATGCTGACCCTAATTAGCTCAACAATATACTTTAGGGCTGAACCTTTGTATTGGTGCTTTCTTGGACCATTATATTATATATCCCAGATAGATTTGGGATCTCATTATAGATGAATCTGTGAACATTCTAACTGTACATTCTCCTCAGAGTTCCTGGTTATGTTGATGGCACTATGTACCTTTAAGCATTCCCTATGAAACTGATATAAATAGTACTAGTATTTTACTTATATAAACAAATAATCTTGAGCTTTGTTTTCTCTCTTGTGCACAGCATTTTTTAAAAAAAAACTGTGGTAACCTTTCAGGAGTGAATAAATGCTCTGAGCAGAATTCAGTATGCTGGAGTGTATCCTGAGGTTATCCACTATCTTTTCTTCTGCTGGGGTTGACTAACTCCAAATTACTTGTCTCTAGCCCTCATATATAATGGTCAGGCTATTGCTCCAGGGCTCTAATAGGTGGAAACTCACCAGGATGTATATTGATATTCTCTTGGAAGGTGCTCCTATGCAACTTTCTTCCACCCTTTCTCTCATTACCAGAATTAACCACTTTCTCCATCATATATCATTCCCAAGCCTATTTATCATCCCACTGTAATCAATGCAGCCTTAGTTTGCTACTTCCCTAATTCTGTCCCACAGGAATTTCTAGCACTTGTTTAAGAACAGGCCTTATGTTCTCTCTGCAAGTCAGATTGAATTTTCTTACGTAGAAATTTCCAGGAAACATTGCCATGATTTTTAAAATCTTTAGGAAGTCCTTTTAACTTTGTCCTAATTCTTAACATTGCAAATAAGAAAAAACATCAGTCTTCCTAGTTGCTTCCTAAAAGTTCTCTTTTAGGTTTTGGTCTGTTGCAAGTTCTGTAATTTCCACAGAGCACATATTTAGAAATAGCTATTGTCTAAGCTAAAAAGACCAAGGTCAGATTAAAAAAGCCTGAGACCAGCTGCATCCATTACCATAATAATGCTGTCACTCTTCCTATTGAGAAACCAACAATATTCAATCTCCTGGGGAATATATGGTGAGGAACAAGAGAGAGAAATTGAACCTGGGGACATGATTTGGTAGGGATTTTGAGGTTTAAAGTTGGCAGTTGCTGGTTTTCTGTTCTAATTAAATATTTTCTACGCTCTGTAATAAACTACGGTAGCAAAGAGCTATATGCTTAAGTCTCAGCCTTCAGTTAGAATAATGGATTGGATAAAGCGTGGTAGTATCAACTGTTATTGCTGTTTTACAGGGGGGGGAAATGACTTAAATTCCTAGATTCAGAACGTGGTAACTGACCCGTTTCAACTCCAGACCAGTGCCCTTGCTTCTTGATGAAACCCAAGTCACCCAGCCTTAGAACCAGGTAGCCATCCAGATGCACTGGCTGAATCTACTATACGGCAAGTAAATCAGAAGTCTTCACTGGTTGCTGTTGTAGCTCTGCTAGTGGCAATGACAATAAGGTCAACTACCATTCTTGAATGGTTACTTGGCTCCTTGCCTGACAAGTATGATTGAAATCATGTAGCATTTATAAATTCTCTCTCTCTCCCCCCTTTCCCACTCCAGTTGCAAAATGGATGACCCTCTCTTCTGTAACAGAATGTTCTGGAACCTACATCACTACTAACTTCATAGATAGACTGCAGCCTTTGATTAAATGATTGACAGCTAATGATGAGACTGTATGCTTAGTGCATGCATATGTAGCTGACTGTCAGTTGCTCACTAAGGATATGGCTGGAATGAACCAGCCTTACTTCATTACCTGATAAAATACAAATAATTTGACAGGGCATCTTAGTTACGCATAGCTCTAGATTGAAGAACTGTGACACAATATGGGTAGGAAGCAAAGACACCATGGCTCTTTTACATTCCCTGTCCCCCTCCTCTCCTCCTGGCATGTACTTGTAAGTTGCTGAACCCTTGGAACTGAAAGTCAGCAAGGCTGCACTGTCTGTGAGAGAGAAACCATGCTGGCACACACATGGTCTGAGTTTATATTGTGGAGATCAGGCCATTTTGCACAATTATATTGCTCTGCTAAAATCCCCCATCAGAAGAGGTAGCTAAGTGCTTGTGCAGTAGGGGAGGGAGGGGCAGTGGTTATTTTCCAAGCAAAAGCTGTAAAAGCTCCAGAGCTGAGTTGCCAAGAAATTACAGAATGCAGCTGAGCACCTGGAGTAGCTTACAATAGAAAAAGAAATCCGTGCAATTAAACAGAATGAATAAAATAAATTGTAAAGTTACCATTCTGTTTTTAAAGCCAACACCCCCCTCCCCCTCCCCAAAAAACCCCACCAGGAACTACATTTAGAAGCTTGTTTTTTTTTTAAAGCTGCTGTCTAGAAGATAGGGAAGGGGGGGGCTAATAATTACCACTAGAATGATACTTGCATTAGCACCGTGTTATCACTGCCAAAAATGCACTACCAAGAAGTTAAAACAGTACAGTATAACATTTTGCTGAAATGGTCCTTCTATTGACATTCTCCTAGTGTTCACACTCAAACTGCAGTATTGCATACAGTTGTAAGAGCTAGTAACTGAAGTTACCAAAGCAGCAAGGGTACAAAATTCTATACTGAAAATAAAAGTTGTGCAACAGTTTTCATAATACTTGATTATGAATGAAAGAGTGAAAAAGTCTAGTTCACAGAGACTATCTTGTCTTGAGTAGGGATCCTATGAAGAGCATTATCAGTTGTACAATAGTAGCTAACTTGTATTCTATGTACATGAATCCAAAGGAGTGCCACCTACAAACAAAGATAAGTTATTCTCAGGGGTATCACAGCAAATTACAATGAAACCACCATGCTGCTAACATATACTTACATCTTAACCTTGTCTTGCAAGTACATGTCATGACGTGTGTATGATGGCACTGACAAACATGTCTCCCCCTCCCCCCAATCCAGATGTTAGATTCAGACAATTCTCCAGATCTGTGGTAGTAAAGAAAAAAAAATAGAAGATATTAAGAAATACCTAAATCCAATCACACAGGAAACTGGGAAAGAACTTGAATAGGCTAGCTGGTTGAGATTCATACTAAATAGGACCACTGCTTTTATGGCATTTTATGATATAATATAAAATCTTATAAACATTTCCTGTGGTCATCTTTTGATGTTTATGTTATACAATTCAACATGGGTTATTTTCAAGGCAGATAAATCTCTATATCTTATAAGAACTTTACAAGTGAAGGAACTATATTAGAAGCTATGTCATTGCTTTTCTCATATATAATATAATCTTAAAATTCAGTGTTTTAATTGGAAGATTCTGAGAAATAAAAAAATATATAACTCTACTGGTTCTATTTAGTCCTATGAGGTGCTGGCAGGAATTATTTGGAGGAATCTGGTAAGGAAATATCTCTGAAATGATGACCTAGCAGGTTATCTAGCCGTATCTTAACATTGTTCCAACATTTCTACATATAACATTTACAGTAGATCTATTATGTGATAATGGAGCATATTTGCAACTGCCCTTAAAATGAACACATTTGAATGGTAAAGCTACTGTGTGTTGTAAAAGGTCAGGTAATGTTCTATTCCTTTCAAGTTATGATGAAATATAATTGGGAAAAATAATTTTGCTAAGAAATTTTTCCAGGCAAACAAATACATTTTTAGGAAGTACATCTGTATCTATTATATTCTTGTAGGTTGGGAGTGCTGTGGCTGCTTCAAAACTGGAGGTTTTTAAGAAGAGATTGGAGAACAATTTATCTAAAATGATATAGAGTTTCTGCTTGAGCAGGAGATTGGACTAGACCTCCAAAGTCCCTTTCAACTCCATTATTCTGATGGATTGATGCAGGTGAAGCCCATATTTGCTCACTCCTCCTGGGACAGATGAATCCCTTTGAATGACATACTGGGTTTTTTTTTAAATCTCAAAATAATCTTTAATAGGATTAGTATATTTTTCCCCCTCTAGCAGGTGTTACTTTGCAAAACATGATAAAGGCTGTTGCTGATGAATCTAAATCTCTTTACATATCATCTCTTATCAAAACTGTCCCCCGGTTCTGTGTGATAGTATGGAGAATAGTTTTATAAGATTGCCTGGTAAGCTATACTGCAAAAATCAGGAATATGGTTATGTATTGTTTCTGCAGCATTCTCTGAAGAAGCTGACTTATGCAATTTGCCCAGTAATTTGACTCTCTTCAGCCTTTTTCAAATTGTCTCAGGTTGTGAAAATGTAGAAATTGGATGGAAACAGAAGTGGAAAAAGAATGGCTGACAAATCATTTATCATTTTTGATTAAAGGGAAAGAGGAATACACCCTAATTTTATAATCTAAACCTGCTTCAAAACTTTAGGTGCCTCTGCTAAACAAAATTTAGAATAATATTTGGCTTTGTGTTCATATGGATTAGTTAGAATAAAAGTAAAACATTAAAAATTAAATAGAAATTGCAATGCATCGTTATGCGTATAAGTGACATAGTTAATGTCAGCAATAGCAGAAAGTATATGGATTCATTGCACAAAGCAAAATTAGATTGAAACATGGGGAGTCAAAATATGTAATGACTTACTTGTCTCCTTATTGATAGCTTTGGCAGAAAAAGAAAGACCTTGAAAAAGTAAAAATTTGATGAAAACATTATGCCAAAATCTATTTTGGGACAATATTCCTATAGTCAACAAATTGTCACCAAATAATGCAGGTTTTCAGGTTTTGCAGTAAATTTAGAAAGTTAAAAAATACCCTACCAGTATCTAGTAGAGTTTAATCTGAGTGTCTATTGTTTCCCATATTCTGCCTTATAACTAAACAGAGACATTATGGCATCAATAGGCACCTGATTTCCAACTCTTATTCCATTCCCTACTTTATTTACCACCTAGCTGATGATGAATCCTGGAGGAATTGCAGAGAAATTTCATCTAGTGGAGAAATATATATTCTGCAGCATAGAATCACTGTTCGAAGACTGGAAAGGAACATTTTCACAAAGTACAAGTAGTCCTCAATTTGCAACAGTTCGTTTAGTGACTGTTCAAAGTTACAACAGCACTGAAAAGAGCATTTTTCACACTTATGACCTTTGCAGCATACCCATTGTCAAGTGATTTACATTCAGATGCTTGTCAGGATGCTTCATATTTATGATGGTTGCAGTATCCTGGGGTCATGTTATCATTTGCAATCTTCTGACAATGGGGAAACCAGATTCCCTCAGCAATTGTGTTACTGAGTTAACAATTGCCCTGATTCGTTTAACAAATGTGGCAAGAAAATAAATGCTGGGCTCAATTGTGGTTGTAAGTCATGGACTACCTGTATACAACAGTCACTTGCGTTTTTCAAAAGCCTGAGTAATAATTCATATCTCTATACTCTGTATTGTTTTCGTTGTGATAATTTTTCAGTGCTGGATTGACTTGTTTTCCATTATATTCTGCTGAAGTTTTGGTTTGAAGAATGCTTCCTTGACCTCTATAGATTCATATACTTAGGATGGACAGTATTCATTATTGTACAGGGCATGTTATTCAGTTGTTTAAGAACCAAACTTCTTATTATGCAATCACCAATATATTTCCCTGCTTTTCTTGTCAAACTATTTTTTTTCAGATTTCTCACTGAAGTAATGTTTTTCTGGGTACTTTAAAAGTGGGAAAGGGGGAATGAAGGTGATGTGTGCAATTAAGCAGCAACCCCCATATATATCCATCTAGTGGAGATCTCTTACCGAAATGTATTTGTGTCTAATAGCAAACTTGAAGTGAGTGGTATTATTATATCTCCAGGTGTTCTGGTATTTCCACCTACAGTAAATATTAATAGAAAAAAAGCACCGTGTCACATAATAATTGTCCGCATTTCAAGCAACAAAGCTCGCTCCGCTTCTCTTTTGTTTTTCTGAAATCAGAAGCCTTTTTTCACTTGAATGTTCTTCTGAGCAGGTGAAAGAAGGTAAGCTTTAAAGCAGTTACATAGCATTTTTTTCAGTGTGTTTACCATTTGATAATACGAACACACTTTAGAGGAGGAGAAGCAAAGCTTTTTATATATGCATACTGCAAATTTCCAGGCCATTTCATATGATTAAAATTTCATAGCAATGGCAAGTGTTCGTCTGTCTTTCTGTCTCCAAATGGCTTTGGCCTTGCTGACACTTTTAAATTGTCATTGACTGTTTGAAATGCCAGAGCAGTAGAGGATGCCCAACAACTTTGACCATTTTTACTACACAATTCTTGAAACTATGGCTCTTTTCTTGGGCCCTTGTATTAGGGGGACAAGGCTTATAGTGGTGGGGTAAATAAAAAGGCCATCATTGGCTCTGATTCAGGTGATTAAGTAACATATAAACACTTTGGCTGAGTCATTTTAGCATGTCAGTTGCTGCATTTTGATGCCTTCTAATCCTGAGCTATTAGCATTAGCAATAATAATAGCACTTAGACTTATATACCACTTTATAGTGCTTTACAGTCCTCTCTAAGCAGTTTACAGAATCAGCATATTGCCCCCACAATCTGGGTCCTCATTTTACCCACCTCCGAAGGATGGAAGGCTGAGTCAACCTT
>JAOYMU010000001.1:98989592-99000173 GCA_025802295.1 Psammodynastes pulverulentus | reverse complement strand
GTGACGCGGACCTCGAAAAAGGTGCCGGAACGCAGTACCGCTGCGTTCCGGCAGAAAAAAAGCCCTGCCACCACTTGATCCTGAGCCTTTGCTCCAGACATTACCAGTTAATTCAACAGCTTCTTCTCACGTGTACCAAATATTTGTAATTCAGGGCTGGACTGTAGGGTTCTAAGCTTGGGGGTTTTCTTGCAGACATTTCATTACCAAACTAGGTAACACCATCAGTGCTAGCAGATAGCTTGGTAAGGAAATGTCTGCAAAAAAACCTCACTAAGTTCAGAGAGCACCAAGGATCGCACGGATGCAAAATCTCCGCTCTTTTGGAGACCAGTCCCCAAATTCTCCCGATGTATTAACCTACCTCCAAATTAGATGAGTCAAAGGACAGGTCGACATTCTTCCACTCACCTGTGTTATTTATGCCAGAAACGGAAACCTTTCCATGAAGAATTTTGCAAGATAAATGCTATTCCCAGTGGGTGATAAATAGGGATGTGAATTAAAGGCAGGTTTTTGACCTGAGTGCAAATTACTTAAGCTCTCTGATGTATTTTGCTCTGATTCTTCTTCTTTTTTTTTCCTCCTCCCCCTAGTGCTATTTTTCTTACGTGGTTTAATTAGATTAATTTCCCAGCTTCTTGACATGCTGATTATACTATTGCATTTCCACCCACCTCTGATGATTCCCCAGTAGCTTTGCACGGGGTGAATGCATGAGATCACAAATCTCCTCGTATGGCTTGGGAGACTGCCAGTAGTAAATTTATTGTCTCTCTTCTTTTTTTTTTTTAAATCCAGGCTGGACTCTGGGTCTTTAGCAATAGGATGGAGGAGTCTCTTGATATTGCATTTATGAATTTTCTTTACAAGGGCAAAGTCCCAACCTGACTTATATCTGGACCTTGGCCAAGCTTTACGGGAGCAAAATTGCAGCTTTTGTTAAATAGCAATTGCACTTAGACTTATATACCGCTTTATAGTGCTTTCCAGCCCTCTCTAAGCAGTTTACAGAGTCAGAACTGGTTCAGCCAAACCAGTAGCTAAAAAAAGTGCACCGATCAGCTGAGAGGATCAAAGAGTCTTCTCAGATGATCGGCGCAGTAGGTACACACTGGTAGGCACGTGCATGTGTGGAAGGGAGGGGGGAGCTTGCGCACACAGAGGGGAGGGGTTAGCTACCGGTTCGGCCAAAACGGTAGCCATTTTTTTTGCCACCGGTTCGCCTGAAGAAGCAGTTTTTTCTGCTACCGGTTCGGCTGAACCGGTGCGAACCGATAGAATACCACCTCTGATTTGGGGGAATAATGAACTATTAACCCTTCAGCAAATAGTCACTTCGTGGTCTTAACCTACTGCTAAATAACTTTTGCTTATATCTTTGAGGTAAGGAATGGAAAATATTGGATTCTGTAAGCTAGCGACCTCTTAATATCAAACAACGCATAACAGAAATAGTTTAACACGGATACTGCATATAGTCAGAATATCTGGAGCAGTATTTCCTGTTTTCCAGGTGTATGGACTTCAACTCCCAGAATTCTCATCAATGATTAGGCTGGCTGTGGAATTCTGAGAGTTGAAGTCCACATTTTTGGAAATTCCCAAGGTTGGGAAATCTTAATCTGAAGGAACTTTCCTCTGTGAGATTTGAAAAACGAAGAGTGTAGAACAGGGGTGTCAGACTCATTTTCACCGAGGGCCACAATGGTTGCCCTCAAAGGGCCACATGTAACTGTAAGACAGTATAAATGTAACCAAATGTCCTAAATGTTTTGCTTTAGTTATTTAAAGACAATCGGAACTTGGCAGCTCTCGTGGGCCACATAAAATGACGTGGTGGGCCACATTTGGCCCCCGGGCCTTGAGTTTGACACCTGTGGTATATAAAATTAAATTTGGGAATTAGAGACTTCAGTGTATAAATAACTTTACGCTCTCAAGCACTGGCACGGTCTAGAAATAGACAGCCGTGAAAATTTGAGGAATTTTTAAGCTTAAAAAAAAAATACGAAGCAAAGGTGATATTGATTTATTTGTTCAATTTATACGACTACCTCTCTCGGGATTCTGGGTAGCCTGCACATTTACAACAATTAAAGCAATCCAAATAATGCCTGGAACGAACAATCCCAAAGGTGGAGTAAAACAATATTAGCTAGCTAGCTAACCTCCTTGCTCAAACACATTTCTCAATAGCAGCTAAGAAACTTCGAAGTGGGAAGGGTCAGGCGGAACAAAGAGGGTACACTAATTAAAAACCAACCCCAAAGAATTCAAACCTACTTGGAAGGCAGCCAAAAGCTCTACTTGAATTGAAATAAAGGGGAAAAACTGCGATCGCTAAAAGTCCCGGATCACCCAATTCGCGAGAGTTTACAAATTCCTCTGAAAATTCGTTCAGTTTATTTGTCTACCCGAATACGCCTGGAGGAGGGGAACTTTAACCAGGGAAAATATAGACGTCTTTTAATCCACCCTCAGCTCAAGCAGGAATCTGGTGGGATTCAAAACGTTTTTACTACTGGTTCTGTGGGCGTGGCTTGGTGGGCGTGGCTTGGTGGGTGTGGCAGGGGAAGGATACTGCAAAATCTCCAGTCCTACCCCACTCCTGGGGTAAGATTACCGCCAGTTCTCCGAATTCAAAATTTCCGCTACCGGTTCTCCAGAACTGGTCAGAACCTGCTGAATACCACCTCTGAATATGGTACCCTATTTTAAAATGGGTAGTACCTGACAGTATGCTTTATATGCAGCTAAACTCCACCCTATCAAAACTCTTATGTAAAATTATAAAAGACTTCTGCCAAGCATAGCTACTTAGGATCAAGCAATTTCTTGTGAGGAGAACATAATGGTCTCTTTGCATGACAGACATGTTTCTCAGTAATCTTCATGTTGCTTCCATTAATTAACGGCAACTTCTCTAATGGCAATTTCCCGTCTACCTTCTCTAAATCATTGCATCTCAAAAGTTTGGGGAGAGCAGACAAAATTGGGACTTTTTCAATCATTTCATGCATCAGTGAAGATTAGGAACACCAACCAACTTCCCCATCTGACATTCTGGCTGTGCTTATCAGGAAGCCCACCTAAATATTTTCCAGGGCTTCATGAAAGTCTTTTGTATTTTTCTTAGAAGAGGTTGCAATAAAGAATAAGATAGCATTCGGGAAATTTAAAATGTATCATATATTGCTTAAATTTCATGATATTACATCTTTTCTCATTTCTCCCCTAAATGCCTTGGATTGCCTTGTAGGATTCCATGATACCATTTCCCTTCTGCCTTCCAATGTTTCCTCAAGCCTTGTTTTTGTGAAGCTTTCAGCACATCTGCTTCTCATGCCTTGATGGAGCTGCATGTAAGCAAGCCCCAGCATCTGCAGGTGAAGCCATTTGCGGTAGTTCCCTATTTATATTTTCATATATTCCCTTTTCTGTGCTTTTTTCCAAGTATTGTCTTGTAAGTTCTGTAGAACCGACATTTGTCTGCTTGTCCTCTGGAAAGTTCCATGTATATCATTCATGGAAAAGAAGAACCACCCCAACAGACCTAAAGATGAGGGTCAAGCCAATTCTTGTTTCCTTTGCTTAAGAGGGAAAAATGATTGGCATTTTATCATAGCAAGGCTGAACTTGCCTGGACAGAGGGATCCTCACAAAACTGTCAAGGCAACATTTTTCTTAATCACATCTTGTGTCCGGCCTATCACTTCTGAAAGGTTTCCTGCCCTACTACAAACTTCATCTCCTAATAAAAGAATGGCTCAATTATCTCACATTCTTCTCTGCTTTTTTGCTGATTGAGGTTAGGGGCAAAGGTAAAATGCAGTTCAGGCAGGTTAGCTTTTTCTACTGTAAGCTCTTGGCAGAGAAATAAAGAGGTATAAAAGACATACTTCACCAGCAGCAGGCTTTTAGAACACAGGATTCATCTCTAAAATACATTCCTGCTTACTCAGTGATGTGAGCTTCCACTGGGTGCTCTTACTAAATCCACCAAACTCTTATCACCACAAGTATGTGATCTCTCCCCCTTCCCATGCCTTTATTTCATAAACATGGGTGTAGACAAAGGAAGGTGGCGGTAGGGTAGCTATCATAAATTACTTAAAATATGTCATACTTTGAGGCTCAGTTTTGTATCAGCTGCCAAATATTTTACTTGATTATACCTCTCTGTTTTCAAAACGTAGAAATTGGTTTTAAAAAGCAAGCAAACCAAACTCATAAATACCACTTTGGAAGCAGCAGCTACAATAATCGGTAAGTTACATGTCACAGATCAACTTGTCAAAAATATATTTCAACAATTCACCCAGGTGAGAGCAAGTCAGAGGAAAAACCAATAGAGTTTGGCAGATGTTTTACTGTAGAGTGTCTTGGAGATAACCTTGGACGAACTATTTAGAGATAGTGCAACAAAAACATTTTCAAAAATATGCACTGAGCCTAGGAAACAGGGAAAACATTAACAAGAGACTCCGCCCTGACTCCCTGGGGTATAAGAGGGAGGGAAGGGAAAACACATCAGGCCACATTATTCTGTTATTATAACCTATTTAAATAAAATATAGTGCTAGTCATCTTTGGAGTCCATTTCCTAATCTGGTCAACTTCAAAGGGCTAATGCTCTAACAAAACCACACACACACACACACAGGACCTTATTTAGAGCAGGTATTGAGTTCAAAAAAGTTATAGCTGAGTCAGTTGACAGCCAAGGACAGCTGCCAGTGCAGCAAACTTCTGCAAAGGTTGGCTTTGAATTCAACTGGGTGCTTTGCACTTCTGTGAGAATGAATGGATGGATTTGGTGCGAGTTTCATTTGAGGAGTCTCAAACTTTAATCACTTTTAGGAACCTTTGGATCTAATCCTTTCCCTCCAGGTAATCCACTAAGTGCTTTTTATCAAACTTGAGTTTTATGGAATCTCTGAGGCAAAACCCCAATGTATTGTGCCAACCCTGTAAGAGTTGCCTTCTGCATCACAATCCCCATACTGGTCATGGAGTAGAACTAAATGCAGTCATTTTCTCTTTGCTCTTGTTCTGGTAAGTATCCCAGAGGTTGCCTGAGTTATATTGCATAACGAACTAACTCTGTAAAAATATAGCAACAGCCCCAGCTGCCATCTGATCAGTGTGTCTCACCGCTGCTGGTCTGTTCCTTCAACTCCGCATGTGGTAGTAGATAATGGAATATGCACAACAATATCAAATCCAACTATTAAAACTACTCCTGAATTTTTTCCTGAAAAATATTTAGCAATCACTTCCATTTCTGATATGTATCTACCAGCAACTGTAACAGCAGGTAAGGGGGTCAAGAGATTTTAAATGATCTCCTCTCCCATCTTCTTGTGTAGCAGTTTTAGATCAAATATCCCCCTCTCTCCTCTACCATTTAAGAAATATTTTCTCCAGATGAAATTGAGCATGAAATGTATAAATGTAAAAATGGTGGCCAAATATGAAATGACGGGTAACGCTAGCAAGTTCCTGAAGTTTCCTTAGTGCTCACGAAGGAGGGGGAATGAAAATAATTTAATACTCCCCTCTAATTAATTTTCATTTGGAAGAAGTCAGATATTTCCTGTAGTTAAGTAAGATGCAGAGTAGATACGACAACCTCTAATCTAACCAGGCTGACTGAAAGGGTATATAAACATATTGGCAGAGCAAAGACAGGCTATGCAGCTGTCTGAGACGAACGAAAAGCGCTTGAGGCAGCATCAAGCCAAGCATGACAGATGGAAGTAGAATGTCTTGTGGGATATGAAGAGGACAATGCAAAGCAAATGTCCAGCTTGCCTTATGAGTGACAGAGAGTGATTTGTTTGTACACATCTTTTGCTAGAGAAGACCTTGACCTTAGTTCTTATATTAGTTCCAACCCATGGAGTCTTCTGAGCAAATAGTTCCCAGCTCATTAGCTAACTCTTTGTTGATGTCATTTTGACAGCCACGAGAACCTTCTAAAAAAAGGGGGAAATCTGACATTCAGATCTTCTTCCCAAGCAATGATTGGCATTCTGCAAATGCACATCGCTACTATTCGGTTTTTAGATAATGCAGCAAAATTATCCTGCACAATCTTTAATACCAGATGCTGGAATGAGATAAAATATTTTTTTAAAAAACCCTATTCAAATCTATCTTTATTCACCTAGTTTTGGAACTTATGAGCTAGACTCTTGTATTTCTCTATGTCATGCCCATGGCTCCCATTTGACAAATGAATAGAATTCCAACGCTCCCCCACAGTAGACACAACAGTACATTGATCAAAGTGAGGGGAATAGGAAAAAGAATGACAGCTTGATCAGCACTGTACCATGCTCTTTCCTTGCGCTTTCAAAACAGACATAAGACATGTTTTGTTTTTTAATGCAAAAAGACACCTATCCACAACAACCCACCAACGATTCAAGGGATCAGTTCAGACTGAGTTCAAGGAAGGGCCTTCCCACTTCAATATTAGGGCAAGTAGGAGAGTAATCTTGGCATCCACTTCCCAAGCTTTGTAATCCCTTTTTCTCCAGAGGATTATCTAAAGTTAATTCTTCTGAAAGTAATGAATAACTCTCACCTTGATGAAAATTTAGTGGCTGGGCCATTTTTCAAAATGTGAACATACACATATACATATAAATAGGTACATATACTTCTATGCACCATTTTTAGTGTTTCAGTTCTCAGGTAACCAGACCAAAAGGGCTTTAAATAATGGATAGAAGACCTTTTCTTTGGTCTGAACTATATTCCCCAATGATACTCTGTCAGAAACCACATTGTGATGGCAATTGAAGTCAATTTCTTTCTCTTTCTTCCCATCCATCTACCCTTATACTTTCTTTTACTAATATTCTTATTATTTCTCCTTCCCTCTTCCTGAACACCCAATGTTTTGCTAGGAGAAGGATATTTTTTTTGCATACATCTGAACTGATAACGAGCTGAAAACTTTTGGAATTAGAGGATGGGACACAGGCTAATGAGTCTTGCTTTAAAAAATGAGTGACTCCTAAAGTGCAATTACTTAAGTCCACATTTTTGTTTCTGAGATTCATGTACTGTATTACACTACAGAGTACTTCAAGGTCCATGATGGGACCTAAGAATTGTGGCTCAATAGAATAGTGCCCCCCCCCTAATTTTTCTTTGCTGCATTCCTGTTTTTCCCTGCATCATATTTATGATTACTACTGATAGAAGCAGAGAAACATGCAAGCATTCGCACACTTGCAGTTTTCCCTGCTTCTGTCAGTTAGCAATCATAAATATGATGCGGGATTCCAGTTCTGAGCAGTTGCACTTTTAGTTCTGTGGATGACAAGTGTGAGAAGAGGAGCAGAAAAAAAGGACTATAGCAAAGACAAGGAATTTCTTCTGAGCAAAATACTTTTTAAAAAGGAGAGGCAAGCAATGCTGATGAGAATAGTGGATGATCACTTGCTAGTACCTGTTGGCTGTCGAGACCTTGCTTCTTTCAAGTAGTAAAGGGCCTTGTTGTAGTCTCCAAGGTGATAAAATGCTACTCCTGACCGGTAGAGTGCCTTGAAGTTCTCCCCTTCTTTCTTCAGTACTTTCAGGCAATATTCTTTGACCCGTTCATAATTCACCAGTTCAGCTTGAAGTAGGCAGGCTACAAGAGAAAAAGGAACAGCCACTACTACGGTGTAAGTCTGTTTTAGTGAACTACTCTTTCAAGACTAACAAGGGAAAGAATGTGGAGTTGGATGAAAAGGAGACAACATAGGAAATGGTATTCTCATTTAGCTGAGCATCAGATCTCTAATCTCAGCAGAAATTGTCTACGCTGTAATTAGAAATTGAATAAAGGTGGCATGGATGGATGGGTATCCACTTATTTGCTTGTTTTATAAATGAGCCAGGAATTCCCTATGCACCAAGAACAAAACTTTGTACAGACAGGCAAATGGATTCAAACTGTATGATAAAATAATATACAGTACATACATACAAAATATATACATAGAATGCTGAATTATATGGGACACCTTAAAAGATACTAAACTAAAGAAAAACAATAGTGTCATGAAAACATAAATATGGATACTTAAACTGCAAGGCTCCTTAACATGAAGTCATGCATAATACCCAATAATATTTTGTCTTTAAATTGCATAATTTTAACTCAAAACAACATTTGCACTTTATGTTCTTACTCAAAATCATTCACAACGATCTGTTTCCATCTTCTGTTATAATCTGAAGAAATGCTCTGTAATCAATATCCACACAAGATGGAAATAAGACTCTTGTTCATACAGAAGCTCTGCATGTATATGAAAAGTTGATATAATGTAACATTTGCATGCCCAACTGCACAGACCTGTTACTGTAAAAGTTATAAAGTTGCTGCATAGTGCTTTGGATTGTTTAGTATATCTTCTCTATTATTTTTTTTTGCACCGCAAATGAAAGCCTGAGACTAATTTGTTTAAAAACCATGGGACCATATGTACCAGGGCTTCCCACATCAGTCCCTTTGTCACTAAGGGATACATTACACTCACTGAAGATGCAAACTCACTATATAAGCACTGTGGTTATTTTAGAGCAGAAACCCATTTACAGGTTCAGGGTAGTGACTCATTGGCTGGACTGTGACTGTATGTAAAAAAAAATTCTTTTGCTTGCATCATGTCCTGGTATCTTCAACTTACAGAATGATAAGAAGACCAAAAAGAGCTGCTGTCAGCATGGGGTCAACAGACAAAAATCTAGCAATCTGGTCTGTTCTCAGACATCTTTATGATGTTCTTACTAGTCATGTGTTTGGCAAGAGATTCAGCTTTTCCTTATCATGCTTATTTTTCTTTCTCAAAAACTCTACACAAATTGTACCTTTCCTGAACTGAAGCCACACAATCACATCAATTATACAGATCTACACATGCACAGGCAAAAGTACGTAGTTATTAAATTGTTCTGTCCTAGGACTGCAGTGAGACATTGTGCCTGTATTTTTTTTGCCAGGCACAACCTAGCAAGAATGGGTTAGTTCTTCACTTTTCTCTGCATGTTTTTATATCATCATTTCCAATAGAGACTCTCTTTTTTCCCTTCACAATGGCACTACTCTGTGACAAGGCCATAGAATTGATTAGCCCAAAGCCAGACATAGGATCCCTGCTCTCACTTTTTAATAAGCTGGACTGTCTTTTCCAAGATGGACAAAATGCCTGACCTTGAAAGGGAGAGACAACATAAGAAGCCATGGATTTAAACCATTTGGCCCCCACCTTCACCATAATCTTAGTATTAGATGGCCTGCTTCTTCCCAATTACAACTTCCCATGTCCTCAGGTCTGGCAGAAGAGGAATGTTGAGGCTCCCATCTGCTAAAAGTCACAACTAAGAGGTGCAACCTAAGAGACTGGCCTTTTCTGCTATGGCACCTGTCCTGTGGGACATCGTCTCCTCTAGATGAGATTGGCTTCGTCTCTGCCAACCTCCCAGAAGTCTTTTAAAACCTAGGTCAACAGGCTTGGGGGTCGCAAGGGAATGGTATTTGATGAGGTGACTCCATTGTTCATATTACCTTATGTTCTCTCCCAGTCTTTTAATACTATTTTTTGTACTTATTTAATGTTTTATGTATAATATAAAACTCTCTCTGTGTGTAATGGACCACTTGACTAGGTCCATCTTCTGACTGTCTATCTGTCTGTCTTGTAAGGGCTAGATGCAATAACAGCAGACACCTCGATGGAATTTCTGGAATTGACCCTGTCTTCAGATCCTGTTTCCATTCATTCCTTGATACCAGAATGAGACAACTCACCACAGCCAATTCACCATGACAAACTCACCACTGTCAATTCGCCACAGCCAACTCACTGCAAGACAACTCACTATGGTCTATTTGCCATGGACCAACTCGCCACGGGACAATTCAACAATTCAATTGAATTATTTAAAATGATTTTAGAATTATTTTAATTTCGTCATTCACATTTCATTTTATGCCTCCTTTTGCATACTTTTTCTTTAATGATTCTATTCCACCATTTCTTTGATATTATTGTAACTGCCATGGCTGGGTTGTCCCATGGCAAGTTGGCTGTGGTGAGTTAGCCATGGTGAGTTAACCACGGCAAGTGGTCCTAGACCTGATCAAGGAATGGGATTGATCAACTGCAGCCAGACCTGCTCTAACTCTGCTTCAGATGGTAGTGCAGGTAGTCCTCAACTTACGACCAAGTTGATCCCATAATTTCTGTTGCTGAGACATTTGTTAAATGAATGTTGCCTCATTTTATGATCTTTCTTGCCACAGCTGTTAAGGGGAATCACTGCAGTAGTTAAGTTAGTAACACAGTTTTAAGTGAACCTGGCTTCCCCATTGATTTTGCTGATCAGAAAGACGTTCACATGACCCTGGGACACTGCAACCAACCTAAATATGAATTAATTGCCAAACATCCAAATTTTGATCACAGGACCACGGGGATGCTGCAACAGTCAGCATCCCTGGTCCGGATTCTTGGGGTCGTGGGCTTTTAGTTAAATAGGGTTTATAATAATTTTTGGGGTTTTTAACTGGGA
>JAOYMU010000001.1:98975773-98986726 GCA_025802295.1 Psammodynastes pulverulentus | reverse complement strand
AACAAAAGGAGATTTCTTCCAACAACCGGTTCTCCGAACTGCTTAGAAAGTTAACAACTGGTTCTCGCAAATAGGTGTGAACCTGTTGAATCCCACCACTGCACCTAGCGCAGAATTTTCTTTACACACTCTTTTGGGAGAGGAGTATTTGGGAGAAGAGCAATTACTCCGAGTCCGACCAGAATCATTGACATCTAATCCCACAGCAGTTCTGCAATATTTCAGACAGAAGCCTTTCTCACCGTCACTTGGAGGTTATAAAAAAAAAGGACTATGGACCTGTTTGTAATCAAAGCACATCTTTTTTATGAAGTCAGGGAAATTGTCCCTGGTGTCCTTTACTACTATATCAGAAACATGTTGATCCCTGTAATGATTTTCAATCTCAGTGTGAAATTCATTCATTTCTCAAGCAAGCCAATTCTCCAGCTGCAGCAATTTATGAATACAGTTCTAATGGTTGACTTTGAAGTAAGGAAGTTTCATGTATTCTTCATACGAAAGCTGTATTACTTCCCTGGTATGTGTCCTTTTTGTATGATTACTGCAATGTTTCTAAGCTTGCAGCAAAGATATACTTTCTGCTACTGCTCCCACCCAAAAATTACTAATAGTAGAAATGATGTCATTACGTCTGTCTGTGAAGAAGTGCCCCATTTATACAAGTTTACACACAAATGTTTTTCCACAGCTGCCATCCATGATCTTATTTAGGGAGGAAATCTGAGTTTAAAGCCAGAATTTCATTAACTTATGCAGAACATAAATTCATCAAGTTTCTGAGGCCCAGTATAGCGAAGAGATAATATAATTAAGGTTTAAATATAATAAGTCAAACTGCAGAAAATTATTTGTAATTTTCTTCTCGTATTTTCCAGGCTGACCTTTCCTGGTTTTGGACTTGGTTAGAAGTACAATTCTAGATTGAGAAGTACAATTTAAAAAAAAAATAATCCCAGAAAATAAAGAGTAGTCAGTGGCTAGACATTTCTTTGTATTCCTGGACAAATACCACTTTGCTCAATATCTTCTTCACCTGCATCTCATCCTTTTCTCCACCCCGATCAGAGATCGCTTTTTCTTTCTTTTATTTGTTGCTATTGTTGAATAAGTGGTTAAAAGCCCTGGAGTGTTTCCTCTTTTGTGTTGCCTATCTTTTCTTTTCATTTCCCCAGGAATGTTTAACTCAGGGTTTTATCTTTCAAAAGCAATAGGCATGGTCTGAACCTCCAGTAGCATTTTCTTTTCATACTTCAATTATGCTTTTTCCCTTCCTGAGGCATTCACTAACTGGGAAAGCTTACTCAGTGGTTTCCCTTCTGTTCTTTCCCTGTTGCTCTTTCTTAGCAAGCATCACTAAAGATCCTTCTGCCTTTTGTAGGCTCTCAGCAGAAACTGGCCTTCCTGCTAAAGAGGGTTCTCTCCGGAGACACTCCATCACTTCCTAAATGTGCTCTAGGAAAGGGGTCTCCAACCTTAGCAACTTTAAGACTTGTAGACTTCAACTCCAGAGTTCCTCAGCTGGAGTTGAAGTCCACAAGTCTTAAAGTTGCCAAAGTTGGAGACCCCTGCTCTAAGGAGGCTGGGAAGTCTCGGGAGCAGATCTGAAGGATGGCTCCTAAATTTGACAGCAAAATAAAAATATATAACCTGGACACTAAGAGACCTCCCAAGTGGACCTGCTCCTTCAAGAGGAGGGCTTTTATCCAGAATTATCACCGGGAGACAGAAAGTTTGCCCAGAAACCTCCTTCTTATGGAGACTTCATCTCAGTTTCTTTCTTTTCAACACAGCTCAAACCAATTGATGACCTTCCCAGTAGCTTTGTGTAGATGTGAAATAGCAGGGGAGATAAAGATGATCCCTGCAGCACCCACAGGCGGGCATCTGTTTGGGTAACCTCTTCCCAACCATCACAAGTGGCACTGTCTACTCAGGAAGGAGTAGAACAGATTAGGATCCCCAATGCCCTGCCCTTGAAGTCAGAAGGGTACCATGGTGATGGTTGTAGAAGCCAAGAGGTCCAAATAGAAGAGAAGGGATGCGTTCCCCTCATTCAGATCCCAATATTGATCAACCACTAGATGACCAGTGCACTTTCTACCCAGGCCCAAATGTAGATCCAGATAATTTACTTCCTCTAAGGCAGTGGTTCCCAACCTGAGATCCGCAGACCCCTGGAGTGTCACCAGGGGTGGGATCTTACCGGCGTCACTGCTGGGATCGCGCATGCGCAGTGGAAAAAAATGTGTGTGCCGCCTTCCAGCCCCCAGCTGGAACTTGCAGAAACAATCAGCTTGAGTTGATGAAGACTAGGTAAGAATCAGGGCAGGTGGGAGGGCCCAACATTGATTTTTCGCTTCCTGTTCCTCTCCATGGAATGGAGACTTCATTTAGCTACCGGTTCGCCCGATCCAGGCAGAACCAGGAGGATCCCACCCCTGGATGCCACCATGTCATTACAAGGGGTCCATGAAGGATTGAAGAAAAAGTGACTTTGGTCAAAACTTTCCTTCGCATTGTAGTACAAGAAAAAAAATTCCTCTAATAAAAGGGAGTTTATTTGCTGGCCTTGAAAAATAGATACAGTTAGATGAAAGACTTTTGAAATATAGTTCAAATAATGCCTCACCTGTAGCATGAGGCAGATGGCCAAAGAGCATTTCCTGCTCCAGCTGGCTGTTCTCCAGGTCCCTTCCAATGGGCCAACTGGCACCAGTACCTTGTGTGAAGGATTTCAGACTTACGAGGGAGACAGGTGAAAATAAGTCAAGTATTTGGTAGAGCGGAAGGGTTTCTTCTGCCTAGCCCTGTCCCAGCTCACCTTCCATCAATTGCTCAGAAGGCTGGTTCTAATGAGCTTAAATAATATTTTTTTCACTGTTGAGTGTACTTAGTTGGTGTTGCAGTGAGGTGCCTTTGAATTTATAGAGGATATAAATAGCTGCAATAAACAATGGATGTGCCATCTTTGCATGGATAGCAAGATTGGCATCAGGAGGTATTTCTACAGTGCAATTTATGCTGCAAGGCGTCCAACATCTGCAGATATTTGCAAGTGAACTTTGCATTTTCAAATAGTACTGGCATAACTAATTGGGGAGCTGAAGAAATGAAAACAAGAAACTCTTCCAGCCATTTGGCAGATCCCCTCATATACCGCATAGCCAAAGCCTACTCAAGGAATGAGACTTGCTCAGCTTCTGCTCCAGATGGTCTATAATATATAACCACAAAATCCATCTTGGAGACTTGGGTAAACACACATACATACCTCTATGTCAGTGGTGGTATGCTGCCGGTTTGCCCCTAATTGGGCAAGCCGGTAGTGCCGGCGAGTGGTAGCTCCGACGATCGGTGTTTGGGCGGTTTTGTGGGCTCTCCCATCCACCCATGCTCTTCCTTTAGCTTTATCCACTCAGCTAAGTGACACGGCAGAGCGGATTGCCGGGCTAAAACAGCTGAGAGGTGCTTTAGCTGGGGCTTGTCCGAGCTGTGCATGCACGCGCGCTGTCACCAAACTGGTAGCAGCACCGGTACGAAACCACTACTGCTCCATGTATATTAGAAATATACTATTTACTTACTTGTTTGTTTACTACAGTTTTATCCCACCTTTATTGCTTTATAAGTAACTTAAGCTGGCAAACATACACAGTATTTGTACTATTTTCTCTACAACCACCATTCTGTGAGGTGCGCCTCCTAGAGTCAGACTCAACTGGATAGGAGAATCCATTACCTTTTATTATGTTTAACAAGAAGTACTTATAATTGTCATGCTGTTGGAGATGCAAGTCATGATTAGAACATCTAATCTCATAGTTTGGCTTTATCCCATGATGAATATAATTTATCCAATAATTTTGATTTAAAATGCATAAGACAGTCAGCATGACCTTGGAACACGACTTTGCTGCTCAGTAAGGACATGCTCTTCTTGACCACACAATCTGTGTTCAGAATCTCTCAAGAGATCAATAAGTGTGGACATGGGATCAGGGGGCGATTTCAGACAAATTGAGGCTGTTTAGTTCCCTGAAAGCTCTGCCTTCACCAACTTTTAACTAATTTTAACCTCTTGCCTCCTGTTCAAATTTTTAACTTTTATATATAGTATATATAACTACTATTTTGACATTTTATTGTGTGCACTGCCTAGAGTGCCTCTTTGAGGGAGATGGGTGGTTTAGAAATGTGAGAAATTAAAAAAAAATAACATTAAGATGGTAAGTCTCCTTTAAATGGCAGCTATGAGCTGCTAATAACATGTGGCTTATCATCAACTTCTTTTGACAAAGGGGCAAGGGGGAAAATTTTCAAGTATGATGGTAAATTTTTCTGAAGTTCTTTATTACACAAACTTCCAGCTCTCCTACTCCTTTTCTCCTTTTTCTCTTCCTTTCCTCTCCAATTTTTTAACATTATACGCAGTTCATATATAGCGTAATTGTTCATTTAGATGATACAGTTTGTAAATATTTTATAACAGTTAAGCATTTGTGGGGGTTTTTGTCTGCACTGCTATTCTTATTATTTTTAATTATTTAACAAAGTATGTGCATGCTTGCATGCATATTTATTTGCATCCCAGATTTATTTCTTTTACAAATAGCTCAAGGTGGAGAATGTATCCAATATACCTCCCTCCTCCTATTTTCCCCACAATAACAGTCTTGTGACTTGGGTTGGGATCAAAGCAAGTGATTGGCCCCAGGTCACCCAGCTGACTTTCATGGCTAAGGCAGGACTAGAATTCACAGCCTCCCACTTTCTAGCCTGGTGCCTTAACGAGGCCAAACGAGCACACATGTGCATGCACGCATACACACACGCACACACACATGCACACACACACACACACACACACTGATATAGTTGTGTTCTTAGGTCCACCAGCGAGAAGATTTGAATGTTGAACAAAGACTAGAAATCACTGACAGAGCATGTCTGGAATTTCAAACCCAGAAAGATTTCACAATTCTTTTTGGGGGGATTTTGGAGAAGCTCTAAAGGCCATTCTGCTCCAGTTGGTTTTTGACAGATTGACATGACTCTCACCGTTCTCTCTGTTGCAGGATTACATTTGAAGTTAAATGTATTTGTTTTATCTGTTTTAGAGGTTGTGGTTTAATATTTTTATGAATGTGCAGTCTAGCATGACTGTATTGTTTGCTTTGGGAAGATACTTTGTCCTGAAATATAGCATAATATTTAATATCCATCTTTCCTTAAATGAGAAAGGGCAGGTGCCAATTCAGGAATATGGATGGTAGTTTCAGACCAGTTGGTGATCACTTCCGATTCCTGGATCTAATGGGAGACTCTGTTTATGGCTTTGGGGTTGATGATGCTTCCATGTTTCCCTTATGTAGACAGCAGAACCAAATGTGTGAGTTTTGGAATTTTGGGACCACATCAATCATTCAAGAACTACTATTTCATATATCAGTTGCATGAAACTAAATGTAAATTCAGGTTTACACTCCTCAGATCAGGATGCAGCTTTCAGCCATGTAGGATGCAAAGGCTTTCTTGACTTTAAGCACAACTACTGCAGTATGAACTTAGAGTACAGAAAGGGAAGATGCTTAAAATGACTTGTAGATATTTGGCAAGAACAGGTTGATGTCCTCTTGGTTTACTATACCCTAGGGATCTACACAGATTGTATCTTGGGAGTAGCACTGCAAGTGACTCTGCTGAGTGTTGTGTTCCAATCATTTCAGCGGGTAAACAAATAGCTTTTCACCAAGGCACCACAAAGCAGAATCATTTTTTCCTCTGATGGAAATTTCATTTTTTTGTTCTTTAATCAAAATAGCTATCTTGCCAAGTAACAAAAGGACATCAGCTGCAAACATCATGAGTGACGAACTGCAGCAGGTGGTCAGAGCTGCTTGGAGAGATGCTGCCGGTGTGGTGTGAGATGGTCTTCTTCCATTTTGGAAAGTCTTACCACTTATGATATTTTGATAGGAACGGAAACATGTTGTAGGATGTAGGACTCTATCCGTTATCTAGTGTTACTTATCCTAAAAAGGTCTAAGGAGGTTTCAGCACCTGCCTAACCTTGGCTAATATTATTAGAGACCACCAAGAAACACCCAAATATAGTCTAGACTGGGAAGGCAGTGATGGCAAACCACTTCCATACTTTTGCCAAGAAAATGACTTGGCTATGTCCGTAAAACCTCTGAGCTGAGGCCAAGTAGCAGAAGACCATCTTTGATCCCAGAAATAGAATGGTTTTCTCCCATTAAATTGACTGAAAACTCCTGTTGTGGCCTGTCGGCTGCCAGCAGAGCTAGCAGCAGAGTCAGACGAGGAGAAGGTTGAGGGAAAACCTGGGCCAGCATGGGAGCCAGAGGTGGTATTCAGCAGGTTCCGACCAGTTCTGGAGAACCAGTAGCGGAAATTTTGAGTAGTTCAGAGAACTGGCAAATACCACCTCTGACTGGCCTTGCCCCCACCTATACTCTGCCTCCCGAGTCCCAGCTGATCGGCTGGGTCTTCTTTTGTTGCTTTGCACAGGAGAATGGAGCTGGAAAGCAGGTTAGTAGGGTGGGGAGGAACTGGGATTTTGCAGTAACCTTCCCCTGCCACATCCACCAAGCCACACCACACCCACCAAGCCACGCCCACAGAACCAGTAAAAAAATTTTTTAATCCCACCACTTCGGAAGGCTCTGATCAGGAAACAGCATCATAGGGCTTTCCGTTCTCCACCGGATGGAGACACAGCTGTCTTCGGGGTCTGAGCTGAGTGAGGGGGAGGAACAGAGGGGGTCCATCCTAGATGCACGTATGCACAGAGAAGAAAGGAGAGGAGAGCAAAGGAAAACAATAAGCTGGCTCTCAAGGAAAAGCATTTGTGGACACTAGCTAGCCCCTCCCTGGGTGGGAAATAAATAATAGAGGTTTGGGAGTGGCCACAGACAACTGTTCGCTTTTAGGATACAGCAAGCAATTCAGATTTCTTAGCCAGGTCTGTTAGGACTAATTACGTTTGATTTTTTGTTTATCCAAGTGAATAAAATACTTCCTACCCTGTTTGAAAAGAGGTTTGTTTTTACTCACGAATAAGCAGCTTATCATTATTTGCTAAGGCTGCGTCAGAACAACTCCACAAGACCATATTTGATAGGAGTGACTTAGGCAGAACCATTGCTTTAAATCCCAAAATTTCTTAGCTGCTCAGAGTTGGGCTTTTACTCTAATTTTACCCAGGGACATGTATATGCAGTTGACTTGGGCAGTTAAATATTGCAAAATATTTAATGAGAGATCTATCTTTAGCTACAATTTTATAGAAAGATAGACAGGTAGATTTTACAATCTGCTAGGAATGCTATCCTCTCGGCATGAAAATCCCACTCTCACATCTAGGCAGTGTGATAATTATGAACCAAGCCACCCCATGATGATGCTGGATAATGGAAGAATAGTTAATTATAGCCTTCTAATTCTTAAAGATTCTAGTTATTGCAGTAAAAGAACATTTATGTGGATTGCTTCTGATTCCTGTCCACAAATTGGGTCCTGCTCTAGGTTTTAGTAAGACTTAAGGGAAAAGCTCGAGGCCTCATCTTAGTGCTAAAAAGCTAAGCCTTTTATCGTTAAAAGAAGAAAATCTTGTGGCAGCTTAAATACATTCATTATTGCCCTCCTGACAAGGCGTGACACTGATATTCTTGCATGAATTATTTGGCGAACATAGGTACGCTGCACAAAAGACTCACACGTGGGAAACTGAGGCCCACTTACTCAACCCAATTCTTTGCGTTCACACAACACGGTGAACCTTACACTAATTACATGGGCTTATTATGGCTTTTGTGGGGGAAAATGTTTCCTTAAGAGAGCTAATAGAGATGGGGGAAAAAACCCCAAAGATCTTATGTTCAGAGAAATGCAAGAATCCAAATAGGGGTGGGGAGGTACTTATTGCCATGTAGATTGTAGATCAAATTTAAAGCATGCCAGCTGAGGAATTTTGAGGCTTGAAATCTACAAATCTTGAGGTTGTCAAGGTTGGACACCCTTGATTTAGGTGAGTTTCTGCCTCATTTTGCTCCAGATGTGTAGTATTTGGGGATGGATCTGTCAATTAAATTTATCATTTCACTCTGAGGGTGGTCATAAAGCTTAATGAATTAATTACAATTGATTCAGTTTAATATTCAGATTAATTTTGCATGCTGCCAAGATAGGAATCAGCCTCCAGCATCATCTTTCTCAGATAGCCTCGGAGTCCAAATGGGCCTTAAAATTAATGGCTACAACTCAGTGCTTTATTTACCACAGGCCCCATCTGCGCAGAGATAGGGTAGGAGGGAGCGTTCTAGAAGTAGAAGGTGGGCTAGAATAGTGCAGGTAGCACTTTTGTGAATTCATGCTTTGTTCCCCATGGCAACGATGCTGGGAATGGCAAGCCCTCCTGTAACATCCCTTCCCACAATATCTCAGAAATCTAAAGGAGCTCACCGGATCAGAAAGCTTGGAGTCTCAGGTATAATGGCTACCCCAAATAAAAGTCGTAAAAATTGTAAATAACTGCATCAGTGTGAGGTGAAACTGAAAGGCTGTCTCTGGGGTTTTCCAGTTCAACACACATCCTTATTTCATAGCATGGGCAAGCAAATCAAGGGGGGAGGACAAGCTGTGGCTCCCTTCCCACCACCATTGTGGCCACCAGTTTTGTTTTTCACAAGCAGGAAATGGGCAGGCAGACAGGCAGAGAACTCCTGCATTCCAGGGGATGATCCTGAGGCTATCTAAGGCCCTCACAGTGTAGGAATGAATGCGTGGATGTGAGACCGTGCTAGCCCATACAACTCCAACCCTGATGTTGTGATTTTAAGATCCAAAGGGGATTCAGAGAACGTACCTTTTATCACCCTACCTTATTCTCCAACTTTGAAATGTTTTTGTCATAGGAGGTGACCTTGACTGATCTTGAAAAAGCTGAGCAATGTTGGAGTATTTATGTGGACGGCCACCCAAAAAAAATACCAGGGATTTGAAGAAAACATCCCAGAATGTGGTAATGACATCCTGTTCTTTACTGTTATTAACTCAACCACATGGATGCACTCAGGTACCACCAAGAACTGAACTCAGCTGAAGTGACATTCGACTCACTGAAAAAGATTTTTTTCTTTTAGATTACAAAGGAAAGGGCCAGGAGGAAGGCAGTCAAAAGAGAGCGATTTGCTTTAAAGTTCAAGGCAATTTGAGAAGTATATGATTCAAGAATAAATATGACAAAGAAGAATGTCAAACTGTGAAAGCAATCCATTATTAAGTCTCATGGAAATGCATCAATTAGGAGTAAGGGCATCCAGTTCTAGCCTACTGATCTAGGAATGCTCAAGTTCAGTTTCATTATAACATCAGGATTTGCCATGGCTCCTATTCCTCTACCCACCCGTCCACCCACCCCCATTTCACAAAGTCACTCAGAGGGAGGCTTAAGGAAATCAAGTTCATTGCTAATTCAAGGTTATGTTCAGTCAAGACATCACAGCTAAATAGCTGCTTCAAACTCATTTGGTCATAAATAATGGAATTTTATTTTGTGGGAGTGATCATTCTTTTAATATCCTAACCATTTCAGAAAGCAGCCACTGTGATATTTGATATACAGATCAAAGAACTCTGCAGAGAATTTGATTTTCTTATAAATCATAATTCATGATAGCTATCCTAGATTTGACAAAGCCCAGAAGAGACCACTCTATGGATCCAACCAAAGATACTGACAATTTTATCTAAATAAATAGATAAAAGGATGGGGATGGGTTAGATTGTTTTCAAGTCATAATGTATTACCCTCAATTCACTTAATAATCCGGTTAAGTCAAAGCCAACCTCCCAAAGAAAACGGAATGATTCAATGTTCAGAATTTGTCCAAAGCCAAACAAGCATCTTGTCATACTAAACATGTTATCCAGGGTTTCTAAACTGACCATAATCACTTCAAATGCTAAGCCAACAATCTCTGCCAACTCATTTTCAATTACAGAATTTTGGGAATCAAAATATATACAGGTAGATCCTATTTGATGACAATTTCAAGTAATAACAGCACTGAAAAAGCAACTGTATGATTAGTGCTTGCATTTAAGGCCATCCCAGCATCCCCATAGTCAGTACTGTAGTTTTCACTACATAATGAACCACTAACTACCAATCCCATTTGGGCTCAACTTATCAATCTGAATGACTCTGTGCTGTAGCTTTGACAATACAGAGGTTATACAGAGTTGTAATGCTTACATTTTATATGGTATGGGGGAGGAGACACAAGGCAAATGAATTATGCAGATTGAAAAGAAGTTAATTTAGTCTACGGTATTATCTGCAAGATGTACCCAAGTATCATTGATTAGTGGATGGGCTAAGAGGGTAAGGGTAATTATGCTGTTCTGTACCTATCTAAATCCCATTCACAGCATAAGCAAATCTTACATACACGCACATATATGCATATGCATGCACACACACAAACCAGCTCACACAGAAGCTAAATGATGTACTACCAGTTTACTCTTATCAGGAAGTATTGCCTTCGTCCTCACCAGCAGTTCTCCACAGTGAAACCCTTTTGATTGCTATAAATTCTCTACATAGGTTTGTACAGAGGTATCTGGGATGGTATGCGAATGAAGACAGTGACCAGTGGTGGGATTCAAAATATTTTACTACCAGCTCTGTGGGCATGGCTTGGTGGGCATGGTGTGGCTTGGTGGGCATGACTTGGTGGGCGTGGTCTGGCTTGGTGGGCGTGGCTTGGTAGGTGTGGCAGGAGATGGATACTGCAAAATCTCCATTCCCATCCCACTTCAGGGGAAGGTTACTGCAAAATCCCAGTCCCTCCCCACCCCACTAACCTGCTTTCCAGCTCCGTTCTCCTGTGCAGGGCAACAAAAGAAGACCCAGCCAATCAG
>JAOYMU010000001.1:98785845-98800459 GCA_025802295.1 Psammodynastes pulverulentus | reverse complement strand
ACTGTTACCCGCCCCGAGTCCCTTTGTGGAGATGGGGCGGGATATAAATCTAATAAATAAATAAATAAATAAATAAAGAGGAAAATTAAGAAGAGCTAGCCCTGGGAAATGTCAGAAGGCCTTAGAAGTCAGGCGGGAGCTGTACAATCCTATTACCTCATCAAAACAAGCAAATGCAAATATGAAAAAAGACAAGGAGAAGCTGAAAACCCTGGAATGCAGCAGGTGGCAATTATATATATTTTGGATTCTTTCTGTCATCAGAAAAAGATGAAGAGGCAACATTAAGTGTTGCATTACTTAATGGGATAATTTCTCCTTCAAAAAGCTGTTTGTAAAATTAGAAACTAGGAAATGTTATATACGGCTCAAAAATAACCTTGAACGCCCTGGCTCCAAAAGCACAAAGCCCAGCAGTTTGAAAAACAATAGGCAATTCACTGTAATGCGTGCTGACCTACATTAAACATACTAAATTGAATGGGACAAGGAGGGCAGTGAAAATCCTGCTGCAGAAATCATTCGAAGACGATCCTCTATGTACAGATTAAGACACAGTGTTGTTATTCTTGGTGCAATGCAGCTACATACTTATCTGGGAGTCCACAAAGCAGCAGAGAGTTGATTATAAACAGCTTATTTCTATTCTAGTTAAGTGCTGTTTGGACTAATATGGATATACAAAGCTTGATTGTTTATGGTTGTTTCTGAAATTCAGTGGGCAATAGAATTATCTCTTAAGCTCATCTTAATGAAAGTGTCTGGGTCAGCTCTTTAAGATTTTCTTTTCTTTTGAACTGTATTGGCTTTAAAATATTGAATGCCTTTTCTTTGCTGCTTTATTCTTTGTGGTCCTTCCTGAGTTTTGTTGTTGTTTTTGATGCTGTTCCAAGATTGCAGTTTATTGTTTCCGATTTTGTAAAGCCATTTGAATTTATTTTAAATCAGTAGTAGCTAAGTAATTATTTAAATATTGTGTTCTTGTTTATACAAATTGGCAAGGCAAATTCTAACTGAGTTCTAGTCCTGTATTATCATAACAAGAAAGAAGCATGGTTGGCCATACATCTAAGCACAGGGGTGTCAAACTCGATTTTATTAAGGGCCGCACCAGGATTGTGTTTGACCGTGAGGGGGCTGGGCGGGGCATCAGAATGGCACCTATGGCAGCCTGAGTGCTGTGCCAGTGAAAATGGGCTCCAAAGCTCTGTTTTCTGATGCGACAGCCTCCTGCAACCCTCTGTCAGCAAAAACAGAGCTTGGGAGGGCTGCACGCAGTCCTCCTGAGCTCCATTTTAACTGGCAGAGGTACCGCAGGCCAGTCATTTGCCATTTCCAGGTCAGCCCTGTGGGCCAGATCTAAGCACCCCGCTGGCAGGATTCAGCCTGTGGGCCTTGAGTTTGACACTTCTGCCTAAGCAGGTCTGAACCAGCTGCCATGGGTGATACTGACTTTTAGAGTAACTAAAAAGAGAAGAGTTATATATGAGGCATACAATACAGTGTTGTTGCCCTCAGAAGCATACAATCACATCATTCAACTGGAAATAAGATACAACTGTCAATCCAGTCGTATATGAAAGTTAGTCTCCAGGTAAAACATTTGGGCTGGTTCCAGAAACAAGCATGCAAAGAAAGCTGATCCATCACCTGTTATTTTCTACTATATCAGTAATTAGATTGATACAGGTACAGCTATTTATTTAATTTATGTATTTTTGGGTGTGTAGATGAAACAAAAGTTATTACCACACAAATATTGGATTATTTGGCAAGACAAGTATGTATTTAAATTGCTTTCTGGACATTTAGAATTAGAACTCAAATCTATCATATGCAAGAGCATAATAAAATAATTTAAAAATAATAATAACAAGACAAGCAACTTCAAAAGATTAATATACATTGACAGGCCCCAGTCAGAAAACTCACTGTATGACTTTGACCCAGTCTCTGTTTCTTGGTCTAACCTACCTCATGCAGCATTGCAGTAAGGACAAATCAGGTGCACTATTTATGTTAGTTTGGGCTCATGGAAGGCAGGAAGAATATAATTAAATAAAGAAATAAAGGAAAAGAAAACTCATAACTTAAGAGTCTGAACAAACACTATAAATCTGAACCAATAATTATTTTGCAGGAGAATACCATGATTGCTGATTTCATTACTAGAATATATGAGTCATCCTTGCCCAGGCAAACGGCTTTCTCCTGATGGTAAATATTATGTAGCCTTTTATTTCAAGTGTCATAAGCATAAAATGAAGCATCTGTGATGTACAGTTAGAAACACTTCAGGTTCATCTGCTATCACAGTATGTCCCTGTTTTTAGAATGTTGGCTCTTCATCCATTTCTAACTTCTACCCATGTGGTTTTACTCCGTCAAAGGAGAAGAATAGTTTACCATTGACTTCTCCCACACAGAATGCTTGAATTGATGCCTTTGCCATTAAAGTGACCCTCTTCCTCCAACATCTTTCTATATTGCTGCTACCAGGCTTGCTTTATTGAGAGGATGTCCTGAGTGAGGGTGACCCTTCTGGGAATATACTGTGTATATTCTTGACATATGTTCTCGATGTTCTTAGCTCATCCTTCCTAGGAACAAATCTCCTGCCACAAGGAGGCAGTACAACAATCTTTATGTGTGTGTTTAATCTTAGTGTGTGTGTGTTCACTAGCATGCTCACTAGCGCTATCAAGAGTTGACGCTGACCTGATGACACATAATCGAGCAATCAAGCAATCTCTATCCATTTCTAAACCGAACACTTCTCAATCTATTACTCAGGTACAGAATATTAGAGAATTAAACAAAACTGATGCTCCTCCTTCTTGGAATGTAGGGCCACCCTTAATATATTTGGGGAGAGCAAGGGCTGCAGATATGATGTAAGTGGCATTGCACACAGGTAGGGCCAGATTTTCCATCCTATTTTGGTGGAAGTATTTGTTTTAAAGCTATGCAAGACTTTGTGGCTTCTGTAGATTCCATGTGTTTCCAACTTCAGAAAACTTCCATTGATTTAAAAAAAAAAAAACTTGCTCCAATGTAGATGTTGATGGAGATTCTCAATCATCCAGGTCATGGTTGTCCCAAAGGAACTTTTCCAAAGGCAACTGGACATTCTTGGTTTTTTTTTCTTTGAAACGTTTTACTTCTCATCCAAGACACTTCTAGTATCAGTGAAATCTACATTCTATGGCATGGAAATTGACTGGAAGACTGAAAGCTAATCACTACTCTCAGTGCACCAATTTGTTGTTGACTGAGACAAATATGTGGGAACTTGAGCTTTTGAGTGAAAAGTGAGATATAAATCAATCAAATAAATAAATAAATCCTGTCTCTTTGTCTCCAGCACTGAGAAACCTAAAATACACTGTTCATCTCTACTGCAGGTTAATGGACAACAATATCATTACTGTTTTGCTATGGAACTGCACCTTGATGTCTATCTATATCAAGTTCATTTTTCTATATTTATGAGGTTTATATATCCTGCTTTTCTCCAGCAGATGGCACTCAAGGTGGCTAATAATAATTTTAAAACAATACATTAAATGCTTACTAAAACATAATTGAAATATATATTAAAATAACTGTAAAACAACTTCAAGCAATCTTGCAGCATTTCAATTTTTAAATAGTATAGTGCTGTGCTTTAATTTCAAAATTAAAGGTTGTGGTTTAGGCCATTCTAAGACTGATTGCTGGTGAATGTTGACTCAAAATTAACTTTTAAGTTCATAACAATTTTCATAAAGTCAGATTTGCATCTCAACTTGATGCATTTGTGTTGTTGTTAATGTGGACTTTTAAACATAGATCTCGTCCTATAAATATCTATGTAAAAGTCATTCTATACTAAATACATTATTATGTAAAAGAAACAATATTCTTGGTAAAAGACTAAGAGCCCCATATGTATAGCAAGATTACTCCTCTTACTTCTCTAAAGCAGAGTTCTATGACAGAAACAATTCTTGAGGTTAATTCTTTGCATTCCTTTCAGAGCCTCTGGTTGAAAAGCAGTATGACACAGTGTTGTCTTGATTCTGGAAAAAATGTTGTGTAAATCAAGGTCCTGCATGGATCATGCTTCAAAAAGCTAAACCAGATTGAATTTATTGAAACCTAGATGGGATAACACCACAACACGCCACAATGCCAAATTGGCTGGGAAATTTAGCTGTAAAATTTAGGGAGTCCACCCATCTTAAGTGGTTGAGATTGAGAAGTGCTAGTGTAGATTATTGCAGGTCCCTTGCCCAATATGAATGCCTTCTTTTTGGGGCACTGAAGTCTGAGTGGTGCAGAGAAGAGCAGCAAAGATGATTAGGGGACTGGACGCTAAACCGTATGATAAACAGTTGCAGGAATTGGGTATGTCTAGCCTCGCAAATAAAACAACCTAGCAGTTCGAAAGCATGTAAAAACTGCAAGTAGAAAAATAGGGACCACCTTTGGTGGGAAAGTAACAGCATTCCGTGCTCCTTTGGCGTTTAGTCATGCTGGCCACATGACCACAGAGATGTCTTCGGACAGCGCTGGCTCTTCGGCTTTGAAACGGAGATGAAGACCGCACCCTAGAATGGGGAACAACTAGCACATATGTGCGAGAGAAACCTTTACATTTACCTTTTAGTCTCACAAAGAGAAGAATTAGTGATGATATGACAACAGTCTTCCAATATTTGAGGAACTGTCTCAGAGAAGAGGGGAGCAAAGAGGCTAAGACAAGAAGCAATAAGGGGAAACTTGTTAAAGAGAAATCCAACCTGAAATTAAAGGAGAAATTTCTTGAAAGTGAGAACGATTAATCAGTGGAAAACCTTGCCTTTTGGACCTGAGGGTGCTTCCATCACTGGAGGTTTTCAAGAAAAGATTAGACAAGCATTTGTCCACAATGGAATAAGGTCTTCTGCCCTGGGCAGGGGTTTGCAGTAGAAGACCTCTAAGGTCCCTTCCAGCCAGCCCTGTGATTCTATGACAGATATCCTTCCTGTTTTCAGAATGTAATTTTCTATAAGCAGAAAGAAAAAATATTATCAACATTTGACATAAAGAAGGTGCCATCTAGTGGAGAAATTAAGTACATTGTTCTGGGTCACCCTGAAATATTTTAAACACTTACCGTAACTGACCTTGAATAATGCATTTATTTTCAATTAATTTATGAAATTTTACTACCCCCCCCCCCTCAGATCTGCTTTCATTTCACAGCCCATATTAGCATGTCTTTTACTGCCTGTTAAATATTATCTTACTAGTACGTCAGCCTTAATGTGAGCATCTGGGGCAGTGCATGTTTCTGAGGGAGATCTTTACTGACAGAATGTAGCTCACCAACCAGAGCTTTCTTTCTAAAAAGAGGTATTTCGATGTAATCTGCTTGATGGCAGGAGAAATGAATAAGGTCAATTGAAGGTGCAGCAAGAGGAGAGAGGGAGGTCTGAATGATCCGTTTGATCGCCAAGATCAAATGCTAGGATTATGCAATGTCCAGCACCACCAACGTTTTACAGTCCAGAAAAAAGACTAGAAGGTCTCATTCAGTTAAGAGAAATGAGAAAGAGAAATGTCTTTACAGATCTGTAGGGGTTGCCTAGTTGAAGAGATTAAATTACTATCACATGTATCTTTAGCCCTTTCGAACTTGCTTCCCAGCAGTGGCACAATATGAAATGTGCTAATGATACATCCATTTGATGCTTCAATTATCTGAAGCATGGAGTGTGGTTGGCGAAACTGTATTGCTTTGTTTTACATCAAACAGTGGCAGAACTGTTCCATGATTAGACTCGCCAGGGAGTCCTCAAGAGATTTCTCTTCAGCGAGTTTTCTCCTCCACTGCAGGCTCATCCTGCATGCAACTGTTCGCCTGGGCGGCCTTTCGAAAAGCGGAACCTTGTTGCTTCCGGCCTTCGAATCCAGGGGAATGAAATTTCTGATGGATCGCGGCACCGGTAAAGGGATTATCTCCCTCCGAGGTTAAGAAGTGAGCCATGGCCTGGATGCAAAGGTTGCGGAGGAACAAATCGCTGCAATATGGGGTCCCGATGATGGTGAGCAGTCGGTGATAGGACGAAAGGCAGCTCATTTGAGGAAGGCGGGTGCTTGGAAGTGGGGGGAGCTAGAAAGTGGTTGCACTTTGCAGGTTAGCAGACCATAGGGGAGACCATGTTCTAGGGAGTCGCGGCGCAAGGGCTTCTCCCACGCGTTCTTTGGGACGAACAAGTGAGAAATCCTATTGGCTAAAATCCTATTAAAGGCTCACCTTTTTCCTCGAGGCTCTCTCGTCGTTGGATGCTACTCCTGTCAGTCTGAGAATGGGGGCGTGCGTTTGCCAATTTGAAGGGGAAACATTGGAAACATTCCTCATTCTGAGCAGGGGATCATTATTTGCATTGTGTCCTTTTCTCTCTATATGTATGGATGGTTTATACCAGTAGTCATTCAGCGTTTCTCAATCCACAGTTCTCCAGAGGGATTGGACTACATGTCCCATTATTCACTTGGCTATCTGGATGTGGATAACAAGTATTGGACAACACTTGGTTGAGGACAACTGTGTTGTACAATGACTTGTATGACTTAACCCTTTATGTGCCATGAAGCCAGTATTGATCCTTTGTAGTGACCATATATTTTAGCTTTTCTCCATGATGAGCTGTCCCTAAACTGGTCTTTCAGATCTTGACAGTACATGTATTACTACTACAATTGAGTCTTTGTTGGTCATCCTTCCATCTCCTTGAGATAGCTAAGTCTTCACATAATGTGCCCAAAATATGATAACTTTAGCCTAGTCATTTGTGCCTCA
This sequence comes from Psammodynastes pulverulentus, assembly GCA_025802295.1. Taxonomy (NCBI): domain Eukaryota; kingdom Metazoa; phylum Chordata; class Lepidosauria; order Squamata; family Psammodynastidae; genus Psammodynastes; species Psammodynastes pulverulentus. The sequence goes on along the minus strand of JAOYMU010000001.1, from coordinate 98,793,630 downwards.
AGTCTGAATCTGGCTTGATTTTTTTTCAAAGATTTGTTTGTTTGTCGATTTGGTTTTTTGGGCTGTCACTCCCTCTCAACCCAACATACTTCATAGAGTTGTTATGGGGAAAATAGTAGGAGGGAAAAGTGTGAGATATGTTGGCTGCTTTGAGTTATTTATAAAAATAATAAAGTAGAATAAGTACAGAAATATATAGAATGAAAAAAATCAATCTTTCAATTCTGCTTTTTTAAAGTTTAACTTTCACTTCTATAGAATGTCACAGGGAAAATCTTTGCCTGCCCAATTCTGAAGTTTAATTGTCAAATCTGAGCCTGAAACCCACCATGCACAAAAACTTGTTCTGTGCGATGGCTGCAAGTAGTATAGTACCTATTCTCCTTTACAATTTCAAACAAGATTCACTTCTTCAGACTTAGAATTTTTCTCACATACCTCCTGATACACTCCTATTTGAATGCCAGTTTCTCATCCAGTTCACTAGAGAGCTATTTACTGATCTATATAAGGAGATAAATGTGTACAATGTCACAATGCAAACTTCACCCCTTGCATGTAAGATCACTCAACTGCCTGTTGTTTTGAGAACTATTTAATATTTTAAGAATACTCTCTCTTTTTACTATAAAACACTCTAGGTCTGGTCCATCCATCTAGAAGTACCTGCAATTATGCATCAGTTTTTGTTATGAGTTGATATATGCTACCACTATCTTTTTTTCTTTAGAGGAGAAATACCAAAACCAAAAAAGAAAAGAAAATCTGTAATTGAGAAAAACAAACATACCTCCCTGTATCTGGGAGTCAATCTAACAAACTCTATGTCTTCTGAGACACTTTACTAGATTATAACTATACTACTTAAGAAACAAATTTGTCACAAAGATATCTGCTTAAAATAATATTTAGAACACACAACAGTTATGGAAAAAATAATGGGATTTAGCTTGGAGAATATGATTAGATTTTAAAGGAGAAAAGGAACAATGGACAGACCCATTCAAAATGATGAGGCTTTGGGAGGGGAGGGAACTGAAGGAAACTGCATACAAAATAAAACCAAATTGTAATTGTATTTACTCACTGGATCTAGAAATCTGGGAGTATTAGATTGCTTCTGAGTTCTGGAAGAATTCACCCTACAACTTGGGGGTGCAATTCCTTTATTTTCTTCCTCATGTCAGTTGCTACTCTCTGAGGAAATTCAAAAGAACAAAATGTATAGCATATATTTTTGTTAGTTACATCCTGCCTTCCTTTAAGATCTCAAGTTGGTCTACGTGGAATCACTTTTCACTGAACCTTAGGTGGACATATCTTGCTCCTCTTGTAAGAGTTTGCTCTCCTTTTTGGGTTTTCATATTTCCTTGTCACTTCCTTTTTCATAATAAGCCCCACACTTGATCTCAAAGACAAAATGAACGATTCCTTTCCTTTTTACAGCTCATAGTGCACATGGCTCTCAAGTACAGTAGGTGGTGCTCCAGTTTGTAAAATGCAATAAGATAAATAGTACAGTCAATTTCAGATCAGGGTTGCAACACCTGGTGACTCACCCTGTGTGACTTTTGCTTACCTGCACTGGGATGGTAAGTTTTCTGACACTGCTATAATAAATTGTTAATCAAGATCAAATTATAAAATTGGACAAATAAGCTTGTTTTTAATGGTGCTTAAAAGAACCAGTTTAAGAAACAGATAGAAAAAAAGAATCTGACCTGAATGCTAAATTGTTACCCGGTCTGAATTCTGTGCCAATCCAATTTTATTGTTTCAACTATTGATTATAAGAAAATACGATATTGTGCAGACACACAGGCGGCAATAAGTAGACAAAGCTTGAAAACCTTGCTGTTTTCCGCCCCTTCCAGAGCAGTATTGCCCTACAATTACAGGTAGTCTTCATTTAGCAATTGCCACATACAGTGACCATTCACATTTATGGCAGTGATTAATAAGTTTCTGATTAGTTCTTGCATTTATGACCTTTGCAACTATGTAAACCAAAGAAAAACTACAGCAATGTCAGGCCCATAGAAGCAGATCTATACTTGAAAAGTTCAATTAGCTGGTTATTGCAGGAGGGTAAGATATGGTAGATAAGGTTCAACAACATTCAACATTCATGCCCACGACTGGATTCCACACTAATTCCCAGTTTGACTCCTCCCTCAGTCTCAATCAGTTTCTCTCCAACAAATCAGATCATAAACACAGACACAGTTTCACTTAGCAACTACTTCATTTAATGACCAAGTTGCTGATTCAGTTTATATTTTGATCATAGGATCCTATCCTGAAATGAAATACGATTGCCTTAAGGAAGTGCTTATGCAAAGGGAAGAAAAATAGAAACCAATAAAGAGCTACTTAACACAAACTTTGCATTGTGCAACGAAAGTGGTGATTTCAGCATATTCTGTCACGACTTCACTGCTTTTAGTCAAATACTCTCACCATTAACCAGTGTTTTGCTTTGTGATTCTCATCACCACCTACCATTATGTTCGTGGGGGTTGTAATTAACTACCTTTGCTGTAGTTCGTTTCAGTAACCAAGTGAGTGCCTAATGGAAAGAGTTGCAGCATTTACTTTGGAGCTAACGCCTCAATATTGTATAACTCTTTTGTTCCTAGCTGATAACTGTTATTCTAAAATGTTTTAACAGAATAACAGAGTTAGAAGGAACCTTGGAGGTCTTCTAGTCCGACCCCCTGCTTAGGTAGGAAACCCTACACCATTTCAGACATAGGGTTGTCCAATCTCTTCTTAAAAGTCTCCAGTGTTGGAGTACCCACAACTTCTGAAGGCAAGCCGTTCCACCAATTGATTGTTCTGTCAGGAAAATTATCCTTAGTTCTAGGTTGCTTCTCTCCCTGATTAGTTTCTCTCCATTGCTTCTTATCCGGTGCAATCAAGTTGGTGTTCCTTAGATATATTTTCTGTAGGAGGATTTGTCCCCAGACTGGTCTTTCACATCTTCCAGTGGTACACGTATGGTCATCTTTTTTCAATCCCATCTTCCCTCAATATATAGTCCATATACAAATTGAATAAATAAGGGAAGTGTATACAGTGTCACTCCATTACCAACCCCGAACCAGTCTCTTTTGTCATGTTTTGGAATTTCCATGTTTCCAGCACATTCCACAGCTTGGTATAATCAATGCAACCAAGGCCTTCTATAATCAGTGAAGCACACACTGACTTCTTTTTGATATCCTTCGGCTTTCTCAATTATTTAATACACATCAATAGTATTGTGTTGTGTTCCTCTTCTACTTCTAAAGCCATTTTTAACATCTGGCATTGTGCTGTGATCTGTGTTCAATAATCCTAATTAGTATTTTGCTTTCACCTGAAATTAAGAACATTGCATGATAATTTTCAGTCTCTGATAACTTGTCTCCTTTCTTGGTATTGGTGTGTAGATTTACCTCCTCCACTCTGTTTCATTCTTCAGATTTGCTGGCATAGCTTAATTAGAACCTTCCTTGGTTCTTTGTCATTTACCAGATTTTATTTAATTATGAAAAATAAGAAACACATTTTATTGTAACACGGACACAAATTTTTAAAAACCGAGTCAGCTTAGTGTGCTGATTAGATGTTGGACGAGGGCTGGTGAGATCCAAGTTCATGTTTATTCTCAACCGTGAAAACTCATTGAATAACCTTGGACCAATCACCTCTTCTTAGCCCAATCCACATCACAGGGTTGGAAAAAAATAAGTGGAATGATCCCTTGAGTTCAGGGAGGAGTTGCGATACATAAAATCTATCAAATAATGCCAAACTCAAATGCAGTGTGTCCTTTGAAGAAACTTTGTGGGAAGCTGTTTTTGACTCTCCACAATAGTTACTTGTCACACAGTTCCAACAGTGTTCATTCTGAACTGGCCAAGCCTGTAATTCAAAATGACTACAGTGTGGTTTAAAGAACCATTTACTCATGCTTGCATTATGGAATACAGCTTGCCTGGTTAAAATTAGATTTGCAAAATGCCTTCTGTATTCCCTCACCAATTTTGAACTACATGTCTTAATCTTGCTTAAGGAACCTTCCCCCCTCCCCCATGAACGTCCTTGTGTGTTTTATCTTGTACATATATTTCCATGCTGAAAATGTTGTATTGAAAGAGGCTGAGATTGCATGTACTCTCCAGCCACAAGGAATCCCCAGCTGTTGAAGCATCACAACCATAGTGACAAACTGTTGACATTTCTTTATAAATGTCAGTGAAGCAAACTTATGAGTTAAACATCCATGCAACGGAAGGGTAAGTGTTGTTTATTCATGTGTTAAATAGTGATGTAGAAAAACTAGTCAGGCAGTACTGGAAGTCAAATTTGTTGGCTTATTGATGAATCCGGAGCAATCAAGATGACTTTCTTGAAATTGCTCCAGAAGCAAGGACAGTTAAACAGGTAGTGCTAAATAGCATTAATGTGTGGATAAGATGAAGGCAATGGGACTAGAGATTTTGATTCAGGCTCTGTGATACCTTTGGAACACGTCCAATATGTATAAAAACAATAGCATATAAACTAGTAGGGCATCATACTGCTGCTATAACTCCAACAAGATGTTGGAACAGACAGTGTCTATAAGGAAGCAGAAAAGCATGACCCAATAGATATAGAATAAAATAGATTGGGATGTCTTTGACAAAGATCATTGTCAGAAAACTCAGCTGTCATTACATAAAAATACAGGCTATCTCAAGGATTGGCAACTGGTTAATAAACAGAACACAAAAAGTAGGAATAAATGAGCAATTCACACCCTGGTGAGTTATGTATAGTATGGTTCTTTGTGGATAAATGTATTTATTGATTAAATTTATATGCTGTACATCTCACTGCCAAGCAGTGCCTGTACGATTGAGTGGTGAGGTGGCCATTTCTGATCACAGTGTCAATCTGAAATGGTAGAATCAAAAAGAGATTGTGAAAAAGTTCAAAAAGAATCTCTCCAAAGTGACCGGATGGGCTTCAAAATATCAAAGAAGGTTCAACATAAACAAGTTACTTGATGCATCTTGGCAAAGGGAAATGACTTCACCTATGTAAATATGGGATCTGAACTAGCAATGGAAAGAAAAGGGAATTTGGGTGAGAATAACCTAGTGTGCAATTGCTGTGAAAAAGTTTATAATTCCATGTTTGGAATCATGAAAAAAGGAATTGGAAATAAAACTGCCAATATAATAATGCTGTTACACAAATGTGACACTATATTTGGACTACTATATACAATATTTACAAACATGGTTTAAGAAGGACAGAAGAGGTACAAAAGTTTATTCTGGAATTGAAGCCGTTCCACCATAAGGAGGGACTACAGTAATGACAATTCTATAGCTTGGGTCAAAGAAATGATAGAGAAATGTAAAATCATCATGAATGGCATAGATCAAGTGAAAAGAAATGTGTTCTCTCATGTTAAACTTGAGAGTATCCACTGAAATATAGGGAGACTCAGGGCCTACAGAAAGATTTTTTAACATACAGAACATAGTTTATTTTTTTCTGCCAACAGTTGTGATGTTAGCCAATTTGAATGGGACTGGACAGATTTGTGGAGGTTTTGAATGACTATTAATATCGATATCTATTTACATCCTTTTGAATCATAAATGAAAATCTTAAAAATAAGTTACTAGGAGGCAACAAAGGGAGGGAGTTATTTTTCTGCATTCCAGGCTTGTGGGCTTCCCAAAAACATTCAGATTGACATTATTACACAGTGGACTGAATGGTCCTTTGGCCTGACCTAACAAGACTGTTATGCTTTTATACAGTTCCTTGCCCAGAGCTGTTATTTGTTTCTGTTCAAGTTGTCTTTTGCTCAGTGGATACTTTGTGCAAACATACAGTCTCTATTATGTTTCTCCAAGATGGGTGAGAGTGTTAAAGTTGCATTTGTCTCCTCACATAAAAGATGTCATAGAATGACCGGTTTATGGGCAGAATAGTGTTCTAGAATCAATAACGTATTAAACTCTATCCCAAACATGTGCAAAAGTCAAGAGTTACGTACAAATTTTCAATGAAGTTGTTTCACTTTGATCAAAACTTTGATTGAAACAATGCTGCATGGCACTTGAAAAGATAGTTCTACAAAGTGGCTACACTATTTTGAGCTGATAAGGGTGGTTCTTAGACACAGGTGTTGATACTTGTGCAGAAGCTACTCTTATTGAATTGAGCTGGTAGCTCAACTTGAATTGATCAGACTTCAATTCTTCACAGAAGTACAGCTCTTTGTGTGCCTATGAGGAACATTAAGTGTAATTTATGTTGTTTTTAGCAATATACACTACATTGGATGAGCCATTTCTTTTATGGTCAAGAAATACTAGGAAAATAAATATTTTTTCTTTTTCTTTTTCTTTTTAAAAAGACCATGCATAGTCCCATCTCTAGATTTACTATCTTGTGGCTTACCTTAGTAGTTTATCAAGAGAAAATGTGGTCTACAAACTGCAAACTTTGTAATATGACATGGAATTTTGAATAACATGAAAAAATGAAAAAAGTAATTTCTGCCTTATATGTTTAATACAGGTCAATGATGTGAGCGCTGTGGCTTCATGGCGCTCATAATGCCAGTTATTTTAGAATATATAAACCATTATTTGTCTTTCTTAGACATGGTAATAACATGTTATTATTTCCAGCATCAATTTCTGAACTGGTACCATAATTACCCTTGCCCCCAAACAGTACTGTATGGTTATTTGCAATGCTATGAATTCTTATCTGCAGAATCACTCCATGTCAGATCAACAAAAAGTGCCTGGTGAACTTTAAACTGAGTGTTATGCATCTAATTTTCAGACAAAAAGAAAATTCCAAGGAGAACATATACAATATATGTAGCTATCCATATTTTTTCCAAATAAATAATCCTCATGCAAATTTTCAAGAAAACCCATGATTATCAACAAAATCTCTTTTATTAATCCATGCTAAAGCCCCATGTGTTGAACTGAGAATCAAAATTGAGGGTTGACAATGAATTACAGTGTTCAGTATGGATTATATCAAATCCAGATTGTGCAAGCCTGTTTCATTATCATTGTTACACAAGACAGCATGTGTAAAATCAGTTAAACAGGGAAGCTAATAATGATATATTTCTTTGTGGATATGTAGTCTCTTTAATTCATTTTTCATTGGTTGAATTACTAAATCTGCTTTCAGTTAGCCATTTTTATTCAGCAGAGTATATGAAGACTGTTACATTTTTAAAATGTCATCACATGTTGCTTAAGTGCAAATAGCTTATTTTGGGTAAAAATATTTAAGTTGGTGTGTGTTCCCTAGTGTAGGATAAATAAAATTGCCTCTCAGTCTGAAACATAAGAAATTCAAGAGACATTGTAATATATCTTTCTCTAAGACAGATGCTGAACAGTATTTCTATGCCAAAATTACCTCTTGTACTTGCCTAGTGAAAAAATGAAGGGCTACAGTTTCCAGATGTCAGATTGGGACCTTGTAGTAACTATAGACTACACAAATTGTAATTTTTTTCAAAACTGAAATATCCCATGCCTTTTCAATTCTTGTTGGGTAAAGAGAAAAAGAATACAGTATTTCACTTGACTTTTCAGTTCTGCAGTTTTGTAATGAATATGGAAAACTTTTGATTTAACAGACTAATGGGGGGTAAAGAATGGCTATTTTAGGCAAATGTCCATTAAATTGCAATGTTTTTTGTCAATCATAAAAATACACTTGTACATAAGAAGACCTACTAAGCTACTATATTGG
>JAOYMU010000001.1:98704285-98714711 GCA_025802295.1 Psammodynastes pulverulentus | reverse complement strand
GTCTGTGTCTGTCTTGTTGGGTTGCAGAGCCAAACCAGACAGTTATAGAAGTGCAGCCATTAAAAAGAATATGCCCCCTTTTTCATCCCAATTTCAACGAGGAACAGTTAAAGACAACATCGCAAACCTGTTAGGAACAGCTAGTCTGTTTGGTGTTTCCAACACTGCCTGATCCTGGGCTTATTTGTGGCATGACAAATAACCCAGTTTGGTTTGTTGGAGGCCTCTTAAAGTCTCCGCATCGTCTTGAAAAGAGAGGGCAGCAAGATTCCCCTGTGGAGCTCAGGAAACCCCATCTCTCTTGAATCATAGTCATTTGAGGTTATAACAGCAGAATCCGGAGACCAAGGTTTCTGGCTTACGCTTTGCTTATGCCAGGGGTTTCCAACTCAATTTCATTCAGGGCCACATCAGGGTTGTGTTTAACCTCGGGGTCCGGGGTGGGTGTGGTCAAGGTGGGTGTGGCCAGCTTGATGTCACTCGTATCAGGGACGTCTGTGGTGCCCAAGCACTCTGCCAGCGAAAATGGGCTCCATAACTCCATTTTCAGCTGCGACAGCCTCCTGCAGCCAGAGAAAACAGAGCTCATGGGGAGAGAGGACGCAGAAGGCTGTCACAGCCAAAAACAGAGCCTGAGAGGACTGCACATGGCCCTCCTGAGCTCCGTTTTCGCTGGCAGAGGCACCGCGGGCCGATCTTTTGCTTTTTGTAGGGCAGCCCCATGGGCCAGATCTAAGCATCCCGTGGGCCAGATTTGGCCCCAGGGCCTTGAGTTTGACAGCTCTGGCTTATGCTAAAGCAATTTCTGTTGCTCTGCGTGGGTGGATAGCAAGATCGCTCCAGTAATTCATTACGGCGAGAATATGAACCATCTGCAATTAGCTCCCTCAGGCGGATTAATGAATATCTTAGTATATTAGGTCCCTGAAAGAATTTGGAAGACAACTTTAGCATCGCAATGTGAAATGATGGCTTTTTCTTCTTGGTTTCTTCTCTCGATTTATTTTTGCTGACTGCTAGGCCTCCGTGTTTGTTTCAACCTTCCTCAATAAGGATTCCCATCTTCACTTTATTAGCTAGAGAGTGAAATCTGTTCCCAGATTTGAGTGTTTGGGGGCCCGAAAATCCAGTCCAGCTGGTTTCTACACAGCAACTTCATCTCTTAATCCAACATTCTCATTCACTTTTGTAGACCTTATTTGTTAACTAGTACAGGGGTCTCCAACCTTTTGGACCTCAGGGACCACCAAATTCATAATTTTAAGTCCCTCAGACCACTAATAGAAATTCAATGTGCTGCTCGCTGAAGTGCCTGGTCTCCCAATGTCAGGATGGGGTCCTTCAGGCACTTATCTGCCCATTTCTGCAACCTTAAACACTCAAAGAGCCATTTGGACCCATTTTCCACAGAAAATAAAACACTGGGATCTCTCATCTCTCTCTCTCCTCTCTCTCTTTATCTCTCTCTTTCTTGCTCTCCCTCTTTCACTTACATCTCTTTCTATCTCTTCCTCTCGCCCTCCCCCCCTCTCTCTCCCTCTCTCATCACACGACTGGCCTATTGGTCAGCCGGGAGCAGTTCCGCCACCTGGGTGCACTGCGGGCCACCAAAAACTTCACGTGGGCCACCACTGATCCCTGGACCACTGGTTGGAGACCTCTGATTTAGAAGAACCATGGAAACCTGGTTCTTCACCTAGGCCCTTGCTTCATTGCATTCCTACTAAAGCCAACATCACCAAATTTTGTCCCCTTTAAAGTCATTCCACTGGCTACAGTATCCCATCATGACTGTTGTTAAAGCTGCTTAGAAATACAGAGTCAACACAATAAAAAGTCTCTGATGAAAAAAAAAAGTACCATTTATTAAAACGGCCAAGGCTATTCTGATATTATAATCAGGCCTAAAGCCAGAATTATTCAGAAAAGCTTCTTTCAGATAAATTTTATTATGTGCAAGCCCCGCTCTCTTTATCACCTTGCCCAAGGAGAGGATACTTGTGGTGATGGACATAAGAGTTATTGTCCTACTGATACTATGACTGCTATGAATGGATTGCAGAAATCCAGATGACAATTAAATTACAATTCAGTTTTCTGTATCTCTTTACTGCCAGTTAGAGTGGCATTTTGAAGCCCAGTTATGGAAGTCTGACTTGATACATAAAGAACCACTAAACTACTTGTTATTAAAGAGCCCAACTTGTTAAATCTACTGTGCTAGATTTTACCATCTAAGAAAGGAAAGAATTTAGGTAGGTGATACAGTTCCCAGAAGGATTCATTCATTCATTCGTTCATTCATTCATTCATTCATTCATTCATTCATTTCTGCTGACTGCCGACTGCCTGCAATTTGGCAGTTCGAATCTCACCTGGCTCAAGGTTGACTCAGTCTTCCATCCTTCCGAGATCAGTAAAATGAGAATCCAGATTGTTGGGACCAATATGCTGACTCTGTAAACCACTTAGAGAGGGCTGTGAAGCACTATGAAGCGGTATATTAGTCTAAGTGCTATTGCTGTAATTTAATTATAATTATATAATTATATTTTATAACTTATTTAATATTTATAATATATAAATATAAAATATAAAAAATAGGTTTTTATATTAAAATATATTTTAATATAAAAACTTATAAAAACTGATTAAAATTACAGAGGATGAAGATTATCAGGCAGATGATATGATGATGATAATTCAACAAGATAAGATATTGCTTCTACAAACTCAATCGGTCCTGCATGCCTCATGATTGCAATGATAAACCACAGTTAGCAAGGTTTACAATACATTCTGGACATGAATCATGGCTTAAAAACTGCAATGGCAGGATGCACTACACTAAGCAAAAGGTATTATGGCTTTGAGTGATGTGTAAATCAGACCATTCTATATTGGTAAGAGCACTTTGGCCACTTCGTTTCTCTGTCTTTCTTCCCTTTCTTTCGCAGTCCAGTTTCAGGCAGGTACTTAAAAGTGCAGCCTATACCCCCATACAGTTCTGCAGCAATGTTCAGGGAATTAATTTTATATCTCAATCAAACTGCTCTTGACTTGCATTATCGCTTCACATCATTTCTGGAACAGATCCAGTGACTCGGAGGCTTTCCTTTCAGCATAAATGAAAAGCACGATGCATGATCTTCCAACTTGAAACAACTTCCAACTTGAAACCCTTCAAAGATTTATGTATGAATGTATTATGTATTTATTTATTGCCTGCCTGCCTGCTTTTTTGGTGGAACCACAACTGCCAGGATTTCCAGCTATCCTGATTCTCTTAAACTGCACTCACATATCATGGACATATCATAGAATAGTATATGCTGACTGGCCCTCTCAGGGGTTCCAGTTGGTTATTTTGTCCTAAAAAGGATAAACCAGGTTTTGGAGTGGCAGGGTGGTGGTGGTAGGTGTAGTTTGCATAGTGAGAATGGAGTTGCATGAACCTATGGAGAGTGTTGAATTTTGTACAACTGCTTGTCAACCTTTTATCTTAGGTGTTTTCTTTACTCTTTCCCCCTTTCCATAATTTTGACCTACTGACCCTCTGTAGCACCACAAGATTATTTCCATGAAGCCCAGCCTGCCCATTCAGTAGTGTCTGTCTATCGTGTTATTCCAGAGCAATATGCTGGGTCAGCAAAATGGCATTGTGTGACCATATGCCAGCACTGCAGTCTTTCTGCTTGGCCTACACATTTACTTGCTGAAGTGGCAATTCATAAGTTACTTACGACTGCCGATGTTTTATGCCACTCCAGGTATCTACAGGGCACACCACACATTTGTATCCTTCTCCCTTTCTTCAATCTGTTTGTTTTCTCTACAATTGGAGGGCAGTTCATAATTGTTTGTGTGTAGTGTCCCAAAAGGTTCAAAGCTCCAGGGAAGCCTTCTGCATGCCCGTGGAGACAATGCTGTAATCAGTAATATTGATATCCAGCATTTATTTCTAAATGGCTTTGGAAATTACTGTCAGTGTTTGAGTACCAAATTTCAGGAGCATGTGGTGGCATCTAATATATTCAGTTCTGCTACACCTTGGATCCGGGCATTGGCAGTCCAAAGGTCCATGGCATTTTAGATTGGCTGAATGTTGATCAGCACCTACGGTAGTTTGTAAGTTGTTATGCTGTATATGATTCTATCCATATACAGTATAACAGGCAATTGGATGTTCCATGCTTCAGATGTTTCTCAATCTGTGAATCCTTTAATATCAGAAAGCAACCAGTTTGGATAACTAGATTATGCTAACCCTGACTTGTGCAAAATTGTGCACTTCAGAGTCATTGAGAGCACAATGCAGGAATTTACAGCCAATTTTACTCAGCAGGTTTGGAGAACTAGGCTAAGTAACTGGAAATGAGTCTTCAGTTATCACTGAACTGCAATTTTTCTTAACTTAGCTCCAAAGAAAGCACAGTTGCGGCTATAATCACAGAATGTGATTATATTAACACAGTAACTTGGGTTTCCAAATTATTCTCATGGATTGTTTGCTGGACTGCTAGCAATAGTGCAACGAAATATGAGTTATAATCCCAGTGGAACTCTCTTTATTTAGAGGTATTTGTTTTTGATTTGCTGACATTTACAAACCATTAACATGGAATAAGGTGGAAACTTGACAAGGGCAGATGGCTACATTCACGGCAGTTTTGAAATGAAATGATTGATTTATGAAAATAACACTCCTAGCTATCTTAGGGTAGCCTAGTTAATCTGAATGATAGCTTTGTCTACCCAAAAGACATGAGAGAATGAAGCCATTGGTTTCATTTGTTGATGATTTCATTTCCTAGTTTTTGGGGGAAGGCTACATCCAGCCCTTTATTATTTTATCACATTAAGCCTTTCTAACCAAACAGGAATGACTGTTCAATGGAAGCTACTCACGAGCAGAAGCAATAGGTTCCATTGCATTGTCACTAATAAGCAGGGTCAGTCATGGTTAGTTTAGTTTTGAAATGATCAGAAAATCAGGTTTGTGGATTAGGCTGGGAGGTTGAAAAGTGGGCACTGGCAAATTACTTTCATCCTGCTTACATAGCAATTCCAAGAAAATACATAAATGTATTTAAGTGATCACAAAGTGTCAAATTTAATTAAAGGGAGTATTTGCAATTCAGACCAAAAAGTTGATATTATATACTATGTTATATATATATGTATGTATAATGATAGGAGTTACACATTGTAGTAACACATGGTCTGCTTAACCGAAGGCTATTGAGTTGGCCACAATTGGGCTACCATGACACTAAACCCTAAATTAAAAATCACAATAGCATGTTGCACAAACATTAGCTACTATACATTTTACTTGAAGAACAGAGAAGATAGCTGAGATTATAATAATTAGTGGCAGTGATCGTTAGATCTTACAGGAATGTAAACATGGCCTGTCATTTCTGCTCAGGTTTTCGTATGAATTTCCAGTACAATCAGTAACATCTGTTTCCACTTGAACAAAAAGTGTGAAAGAGTCATACTGTTCTGGATTGCGCATAAATATATGGCTTTTTTTTCTTTTCACACAAGACAGTTTACTGTGTTCATTAGATTTTGTTTGACCCTTTCACTATTCTTCTGCTACAGTTGGTTGTTTATCCAGCCTGGTTTTCTATCAACATCTTCAAAGTTATTATCTTGTGAAGAGGAAAACTGTATGGAAAGAACAGCTGTACCTAAGTTTGGACCAGTTTAAAACGCCAACTGAATCTACTTTTCTGTATGGGAAATAAATAGTAGAAGCGTGTATACTCCACATTATAGGAAAAATAATTAAAATTGAAATGAAGCTACAGAAACAATACCAAAGGGATTGCTGTAAGGAAGGTGGCTTTGTAAGAGTTTATCCTGTTTTAAATCTTTAATTAATTAATTATTTTAAAAGTGTTTATATAGTTGCCCATCTTATAGCCAACTGTGCCAGGCTCCCAATCAAAAGCCTTTGACAATATCATGACTCTTATTTGGTTTGCATTCCAGCTTTCTGCACAAAGGGCACTCAAGGGACTAACAGTAAAAGATAAATAAACATAAACATGAAAATAGATTATATTGCTATTAACAAGGAAAAAGGAACAAGAAAGACCTGGCTTTTTCTAAAAGCCCCAAAGATGGGCATTCAGAACAACTCCTGAGGGAGCATATTCTGTAACCTTAAACAACGTAGGACAAACATTAGAATCCCATACTAAGCGAGTACTAACTTCCAAATATTTGTGGTAACATTAATAAAGTTATGATTTTAAAAAAACCATGATGGACCTTTGAAGGTGTTGGAGAGAATTTAACACAACATTAATGATCCAAAGTGTTATATTAAAGCAGTGACTTTATTAAGTCCGGTGCAATTGTATAAAACAATGTATAGCCTCTTGAATTTCCAATAATGCTTTATGATACAAGTTGATTCATAAATCAGAACAATGGGAACAGGAAAAAGAATTGGATAGATTCTTGCAGTGGATTAGAATATAAATTACTCCTTAGATGCAAACATGGAATAAGCTTCTGATAAGAATTCTCCACAAATTGCAGGGAAGAAAAGCAGGAGAATAAATTTTGATCCTCCAGTTCTGGAAATACAAAATCCAGCAGTTAAAGTCAACATTATTTCCTTCATTAACAAGATAAATATAACCTTTCTAACCTTTGGTAGAAAACCAAAGAAGTCTTATTTGCTAAAAATTTATTAACAAAACTGGAGATAATGTAAGATCTTGTATTAAATAAAAATAATAATTTGAAGCCAAATGAGATAGGGCTCTCTAGTATTGACTTTTAAAATGTGACTAAATTTTTAGTATTATTTATGTCTACATATTTCACACATATTCACATGAATCAGTGAAAGTATCCAATGTTTTAATATAAAATATGGCTTAAGTACTGAGCAAAAATAATCCTTTCAAATCAGATATGTATCCTGAGGAAGAACATGCCAAATGAGAATCAGATATACATTTATTGTGAAATAAAATATTTCTGAAGAAAGGTTTTGAAATATAGCTACCCCAAAACAGAAGACAATTTTTTTCTTGACTTCACCAGTTTGTTGAGTCTTTGCCTGATGTAATATTGTCTAGATTTGGTTCAATAAGAACTGAGTTTATGCTATTCTTTAGTTTGTCATGGGCCAGGCATTGTCTTCCTTGACATTCATGCCATTCTCAGAGCTGGCTCATTGTTAGTTGCGAAGTTGTGGCTCTAGAGTTATTCAATTAATAGCAGAACTAGGACAAACAGGTTTTATCTAGGAACTTACATCTGATAGCTGTCATAACTCCATTCATTTCTCCCCCCACCCCCAAGCAAGGAGAGACTCCTGTAATTCCCAAACAGAAATTAGTTGACAGGAGCCTAGGCATCATTTTTGGCTAGGACCAAGTGAACATCAGAAACTGTCTTTAGGCATTTAGGCAAGATTTTGATTAAATTCTACTCAAGAAAAGCATGACTGAATTTGGAAAACAACAAAAGAAATGCTGGGCATTCTAAAAATAGTATTTCTACTGCATCTTTGTCAAATGGCTTTTAATTTTTAACTACTTTTTTATGCTTTGTCCTTTAAACAGCTCTAATTTAAAATAGTATAAAATATGATTAGAAACTATTGAACAAATTTCTATCTAGTTGAGAAATGTGAAAGTATTGAGAACCAGACATTCTAGTTAAGGGTCTCTAGTAAAGTTTGCTAGTAGAAGTTGATGAAATACTAGCAAAGCTATTTAAAGTTTTGCAAAATAATGCAGCAAAAGTACTACTTGTAGTCTTTAAACAGATACAGACAACATAGCAGGAGCTAAGAGAATGGAAAAGATCAATTCTAATGCAGAGACCTCCAACCTTTTGGGCACCAGGGACCCAAAGAGAGAGTTTTTTTCGTGGACTGGAGGGGCCTGGTTTCATGTGCTGCCTGCATCCCACAGAAGGGGTTTCACTTGTTTGTGCAGTTCGGTTTCTGGCATGCTGCGGATTGGTGCCAGTCCATGGACTGGGGGTTGGGGACCACTGTCTAATAAAAAAAAAAGTACTAAAGCAATTTACCAACGTGCAGAGCCGCCAGAAGGCAAGAACAGTTGGGGTTGAAAGAGCGACTCAGGAGTAAGGCCCGGAGATGATTGGCCCTTCTCATAAGACATAAAAGGAGGGGCACAGGCTCAGATGCTCTTTGCAGGAAGCAACTTCATTCATTCTAGTTGGATTAATCTTTGAAGCTCTGTGTCGACCCCTGCTCTGTTTGGCTTTCCACAGCTAATTGGAGATTAGGTCTTGGCAGCCTTTCAAGAGTGATAAAGGTAGGTGCTTATCAGCCTTATCCCATTAACTCATTAAGGCTGTGAATGATAATTCACAGCCATTGAAATAAAAGAGGAGTTATTTTGTGTTTATTACTGGCTTGGGAAGCCTTGGTCAGAACACACTATCGGGCTGCAGCCCTTCGGAACTGATCTGTGTGGGTGGCAGGAGCTTGCGCATGAAGCTCCATTTACATGAGCAATGGAGTCACATGTGATCATGTGTGGGCTTGCCACTCTCCACCCCCATCCCCCACCACTGATCTGCAAGCCAGAAAGGTTTGGGGATTGCTGGTTTAAATGGTGTAACATTTTCCAAAACTGGTATTGTTTGAAACAATTCTAAGCAATACAGGTAGTCCTCGACTTAACAACAGTTCATTTAGTGACTGTTCAAAGTTACAATGGCACTGAAAAAAATGACTTATGATCAGTAGTGGGATTCAAATAATTTAACAACTGGTTCTCTGCCCTAATGACCAGCTGGGTAGGCGTGACTGGGTGATCATCTGACTAGGTGGAGCTCAGGTGACAGTAAGTCTGGGCGTACTGCCAAGAACCTTTAGCTATTAACTAAGAAGCAGTTTCTGTAAGCAGGGCAATAAAGATTAGGCTAGAAACAACATCAAAATGTTTCCTATCTGCCTTCCTTACAGGATTAGCCTTGTAAAGTGGGAAAAAAACAAAAGGAGATTTCTTCCAACAACTGGTTCTCCGAACTGCTTAGAAAGTTAGCAACCGGTTGTTGTGAATAGGTGTGAACCTGTTGAATCCCACCACTGCTTATGATCATTTTTCACGCTTACAACTTTTGCAGCATCCCTATGGTCATATGCTCAAAATTCAGACCATTGGCATCTGACTCATATTTATGACAGTTTGCAGAGTCCTGGGGTCATGGGATCAACTTTTGCAACCTTCTGACAAGCAAAGTCAACGTGGAATCCAGATTCACTTAACAAGCATATTACTAACTTAACCAATTCAGTGACTTAACAACTGTGGCAAGACAAATCGTAAAATGGGGCAAACTTACTTAACAAATGTCACTTAGAAACATAAATTTTGGGCTCAATTGTGATCGTAACTCGAAGATTATCTGTACCTCCATTTAAATCATTCTAGGGAATGCAATCATTTTTATCAGAAAGATTCTATCAAACGGTGACAATTTTTCAAGTGGCAACAATAATGACTGGGTTCACGTAACAAGGCGTGATTTATTTGAATTTGGTTCACTGTGTTGGGTTAATCCAGCCACTACAAACCTAGTCAACTGTACCTTATTTAATAACTGTAATTAAACCATTTATAGTTTAACACGATATGTAAGCTAAACCTGCATCATAAAGGGTACAGATTCAATTTTCTGCTTCATATTTTCTAACCAGAGTTCTCTTGATGAGAGAAATAAACAAAATAGTCATTATAGTGTATTAGGTGGTGGACAAGAGTCTTATTAAAAATTATGCAAGGTATATTCTCAGTGCCACATTCTGTTCATCAGGGGCATTTAGAAGAAACTGCTACACCTAAATGTGTGATGTAAATTGCCTCAACTGTGTGTTCGTAGTATATTGGGAATGGAACTCTCATAGCTCCTAGTCAGCATTATACAGATTGAAATCCAGCACTTCTGGAGGGCATGGGAGTTGATCTTATATTATTTTCCTGATGCAAACATCTTCATATAAATGCAGTGTCAGGCAATTTCAGAACCAGAGAAATAAAATAACTTTCATTCCTGTGCCAAGAAAGCCAGGAACTATATCACCAGATCAGACCTGAGACTCTGCCACAGCAAATGGCCTTAGATCTGCTGAGGTCATGCCATTTTTTTTGACCAAATAGCATTCCTTGGCCCAAAGCCAAAGACAAGGTTAGATTATGAATAAGAAGTTCAGCATGGAGGGAGGGGAATTTATCTCAGAGATGCGTAAATGTGCAGATTCAGAACAAAAATTTGAAAGCCAGGACAATGCTGGGTTAAGGAATAAAAAGAAATTAAGGAGAAACTTTCTGACAGAACAATCAACCAATGGAACAGCTTGCCCTCAGAAGTTGTGGGAGCGTCATCACTTGAGACTTTCAAGAAGAGATTGGACTGC
>JAOYMU010000001.1:98676975-98691647 GCA_025802295.1 Psammodynastes pulverulentus | reverse complement strand
TCCACCCAGTCACATGATCACCCAGCCACGCCTACCCAGCTGGTCATTAGGGCAGAGAACCGGTTGTTAAATTATTTTAATCCCACCACTGGTTAGAAGTTACACATACTTTATGGGTGGCTTCATGCAATATGCTAAATCTAAATCTGAGTTAACAAGATGCAGTTGCTTTAATCACATAACATATGCTCCCCTTGATTAAACTATGTGATATAATGGAATAAACCATGCAACAAGCCAAGACAATGGTTGATTCATCACCACCTGCTGAACCGTAAATACCTATTCCCCATTGGAGCCTAGTTATGCCATTTGTGTGCAGCCTATTTGATATACATAACACATACCATCTATCCATGGTAAATATATACCATAAATATACCAATTCTAAACCATTTATGTATAATTTATTTACCTTAAGTTTTGCAACTTTCTCCAGGGACCATTGCACTAAAGGAAAATAAGGTTGAAGTCATAATTATTAATAACATAAGGAAAAAGGAAAAGCTTGCTGAAAAAGAATCCTGTATTTGTGTTTGTGTTTGTGTTTTAATACCTTACATCAGGTTCTATGTGGGCTGCAAAATTCTGAATGGCCACAAGTTGGCAACAAAGTTGGTCAATTGTAAGTTTGCAGTCAAGGTATGGTAACCTTAATTTTTCAGTTTATAGTGATGGGGAAGTTTATGGTAGCCTTCCTTACCTTTGAACTGTATGTTAATCATACCTTCCTCAGGCTGATGCCTTGCAGGTGTGTTGAATTACAACTGCCATCATCTTGGTACTGATGGAAGCTGTAATTCAGTGCAAAGGTCACAGGGTTACGGAAGGAGATCAGGTTTGTAGTATGAAAGTAGTACATAATAAAGATAATGCTTTAATAAAAGTTAGAACCCTAGAAGTAAAGGAGCAGTAAATTACATTTATTTCCATTGGGGTCATACATCTCCTACACATTATTTATACTTTAAAATTTAAAGGAACTTTAATACTAGAGGAGAGTACAAAAGTTGGCTTGAAACTCAACATAAAAAAAAATAAAATAAGATCATGGATCTGGACTCATCACTTCCTGGCAAATCAAAGGGGAAGATATGGAAGCAGTGGCAGATTTTCTTTTCTTGGGCTTCGAGATCACTGCAGATAACGGATGCAGCCATAAAATTAAAAGACGCTTGTTCCTTGGGAGGAAAACTATAGTAAACCTAGACAACATATTAAAAAGCAGAGACATCACCTTGCTAATAAAAGTTTGTATGGTCAGCTATGATTTTCCCAGTAGCGTAATGTATGGCTGTGAGATTTGGACCATAAGAAAGACTGAGTGCTAAAAGAATTGATGCTTTCAAATTGTGATGTTGGAGAAGACTATTAAAGAGTTCCTTGGACTGCAAGGAGATCATATCAGCCACTCTTAAAGGAAATCAATCCCGACTGTTATTTGGAAGGACAGATACTGAAGCTCAAATACTATGGCCATCAAATGAGAAGCGAGGACTCATTGGAAAAGACTCTGATATTGGGAAAGTTTGAACGGAAAAGGAGAAAGGGATGGCAGAGGATGTGGCCTTGGGAGACAGTGGAGGGCAGGGGGCCTGGTGTGCTATTATCCATGGGGTTGCAAGGAGTTGGGCATGACTTAGTGCAGGGATGTCAAATTCAATTTCGTTGAGGGCCACATCAGGGTTGTTTGACCTTGGGGGGCCGGGATGGGTGTGGCCAGGGTGGGTGTGGCAGCTTGCCTGTGGTGGCCCGAGTGCTCTGCCAGAAAAAATGGGCTCCCAAGCTCCGTTTTTGGCTGCCACGGCCTCCTGCAACCCTCTGCCAGCTAAAACGGAGCTCAGAAGGGCCGCATGCTTCCCTCCAAGCTCCGTTTTCACTGGCAGGAGCACTGCAGGCCGGTCCTTCGCTTTTTCCAGGGTGACTCCATGGGCCAGATCTAAGTACCCAATGAGCCGGATCCAGCCCCCGGGCCTTGAATTTGACGCTCCTGACTTAGTAACTGAACAAAATGGTTTTCAATTGCTTGCACTGAGGAAGCCAACTAAACTTAGATTTCATTGCAGCTATTGTAACATTCATTTTTGCCAGAACATCTAATCATCCAGCATGGGCTTTTCACCACCTGTCATTATGTTTATTTAAATATTACTTTATTTAATTATAAACTGGTTCCAAGTGGATTTTGAATTTGAATTTCAAATTTTAATTTAAGTTTTCACACTTCTCTCTTACTTTTTAAAAATTTCATCTACAGAGAAAAACAGATTTCAAACTATTTTAAACTCTGGCTTCTCAAGAATTTCTTGTTTTGGGGGGGTGAAATCTTGTATGCATATAATCATGCAACATGAAGTGCAATCAAGCTCATTGTACATGCAAATTGTGCATATGTAGCTCTCCTAGTGTGGACTTTAGTATGCACATATTGTTACCAAAGAGAACTGAACTGTGTGAAATCAAATTTTAATATTTAATTTACATATTTATTTTCAGCTGGTTGGTAATACATGCACAATGTCCTTTTTACTGAAGAAACCTATTCTCTGCATAGGGTACAGAAAACACAGCCAATCTTTTTATCATGCACTTCTGTGTTGAACCATGACTTGGAAAACAGGGTAGCCTTCTGCTTCTATCTTTCACTGAAGTGAATTAATTTCACCATATGTTGGGAATGCGAAAAAACCACAAGCAAATTGTTATTCTAGTAATTCTGTCTAAGGTCCATTTTGAAAGTAGACTCAAAGCTCTGACTTGTAGACCTCTGCAAACTGATGAGAGAAGCCTGTTTTTTCCCCATCTGATATTTTCCATTGTTCAGATTGATTGGGAATAACAAGAGTTGAATTCTAGCTATCCAGAGAATATGAAGTTGGAGAAGGCTGCATCGAGAAGCTGCCACTCATCAAATTAAAATTTCAAGCAGAGTATACGATCCCCACTTCTAAACTGTTGCTGAATGCAAAGTGAAACATTTGTACAAAAGATGATTTCTACTTCAGCATTGATCTCCCTAAGCTCAGAGAACCCCAGCTAAAAGAATATACAATGAAGCTGAGCTACTGTTATCTCAAGCAACCCTTATACTGAAAGTGCTAGGGTAACATAGGTATGTAATTCAAAGTTTCTCCTTCTCAGTTTTTACCCAGGCCCGTGGAAACTTTCCTAGCAAGTTAAAGAACATTTCAAAAATAAAACAATTGAGAATCACTTAGAGAAAGATGTGCATCACATGAGGGTTTAGTACCAGAAACCTTACTTACACCTCCATAAACACAACAGAAAGCACGTTCCTTCCATCACCACCTGCCCTTCAGTCGTATTGCTTCACCATTCCTCTTTAGTTATATATGGATTTATTCCAGAGAGCTTGGATGTGAATTGTTAATTTATTCTAAGCATCACCTTTATCCATACTTTTCACAGACTTTGAGAGTCTCTATTTTTCATGGCAACCTCCTTCCTCATCTCTGTTTTCACGTGGCTAACTACTGTATGAACTCAAGGCACTTGTCTATTGCTCCTATTAGTAGTAGTGTTTGCTTTATTGTTATTAGCCTTAGCGCTATTTTTATTCCAGTCAGCATCTCTATAGTGTACTATAATTTGAGGGTGAAATGCCTTACACGGTCATAGCATTAGAGGCCATCTATACCCTCTGTTTGATATTACACATAGGATTCTAATGTCTGAAATAAGCTGGACCTTTCTTGAGGGAAAAAGGTTCTTGGGACGAGTCATGGATATGTTTGTTTCACTTCCTTTTTTGCAGGAAAATTGCAGTAGAAAAAGGAAAAAGAGCATTAAACTGTGACATAGACACTGTCCATGCTGTATGACATAGACATACACAATGCACATTAGATAGTGTGCACAGTCCAGGCATGTCTATGTTCAAATCCTCTTTCAGCTATGAAGGGTAGGGGGCAGCCTATCCTGACAAGATGTTTTTGAGGACAGAAGGGTTGGAAATAGAAGATTAATATCTGCTGATTTTAGAAAGTTGTTAACTAAGTCTTTGGATCACAAACATGGCATCTATAGACAACAAGGTGCCCATGAGATCTCCTTTAGCAGCCACTAATCTGACCTTCCTGTTTTTTACTGGGTTTGTTTTAATACATAAGTAAAAATGAGAAACTGAAAGGCTGTGAAGTCCAGTCTCCAGACTCTTTGTTTCCCCTCCTCCCCACACTGTAAGCCTCCATTGAGCATGATAGGTGGCTGAGGTCTGTGCTTTGTTTGAAGGGTGTCCAATTGCAAGCGAAGGAATGAGGAGCATCCTGTGGAGGGCAAGTTGGAAAATATGGTAGAGAGCATTCATATAAATCTATATTTTGTAAGCGGTGATGCCCTTTTGTGAGAATGCCCATATTATGTTCCAAAATATACTCGCATTATGCAACACCTTATGTTCCAAAATTCTAAATGCACTCATCAGCCCCAAAAGGCTGAGGATTCCTGGCCTCTTTTGATTGTTATGTTTCATAATTTAAAGGGATATTGAGAAGAGATGGAATTGCTGCCAGCAATGTACAGGCAGTTGGCTCACATAAGTCAAACATATAGCTAAGATTGTGCATTTCTCCAGACAAGCAACATTTCCAATTATTATAATACATGTTTATATCTTTATTGGAATATCTAAACAGGAAGCAAGTGGAAAGCCCAAGTGTTTTGAAAGATGTATGGCATGATGCAGTTTGTTGTCTAGGGCCCATTTAAAAATGTAAACATCTTAACACATAGGTTAACTGTGGAATTCACTACCATCAGATACGATTATGATTTTACAGGATTTGAAAAGGGAACTACAGAAATTCATAAAAATCAGGACTACTGACTACTACTTTTTTCTGATGACTACTAGTGTTTCCCTAATTACAGGCAACTTTAGATAAGTGTTTTTGGGGAAAAGAAGAATATAGGGCTATTATTGTGAATTTCCTGATTGTATTTGGCTGGCCATCCTGGATTAGATGGACTTTTCTTATGTTCTTAAGAAGGATAACTAAGTAACAGATAGCACCTGATTCAAGTGAAATAGTATATACTCTGGGCATGATCTTACACTTACACAATAAACTTCTAAATTGGCATGGCCTGGTCATTCCCTGACAGTTACCCTAATCTCCCTAAGAATGACCATGTTGGTCAATACTGTATTATTAAGTAGCTGAAGAATTATTATACTGTTAAAATTTGTGACATTATTTCAATATTGCATGATTTTACAGTAATTGAAAACAAATGGAAGCTGTTGCATTTTGTGACTGTTTAGAAAAATAATGATGGCATACACATGCATATTTAATCTTTTCTGTGAGGATCAAGAATTTTAATGATAGTCTCCAGTTTTTGGAAATCAGTTAGTCTTTAGTGTGCCCTTGGATTCTTGATGTTTATATGTTTCCAGTTACAGATTGGCATACAATGTGCCCTGCAGAATTTGAAAATTATTGATCCTTTCTTTGTCGAAGGCTATTTGTCCCTAAGGATTATGAGTGATGTTACACCACAGTTGCTGCTGGCTGAAAGCTTAATCTTGAGCTACACTTCACCAGATCTCGACTCACATATTTATCTTCTGCAAAAGAACATTGTCTTCCAGCCTTACTTGTAGCACTGGAAATCCTAGTCACTTCATACTGTGGGAGCACAGAAACGGCTCTTCTACCTCTTTTAAAAGTACCATATTTTTGGGAGTATAAGATGCTCCGGAGTATAAGACGCACTTAGTTTTGGGGGAGAAAAACAAGAAAAAAAATCTTACCTCTGCCTCTCAGCAATTTGCCTTCTTGCAGCAAGCAGCAATCAGCCAGTGTCAGTTTCAGCACAGCCTAATTAGCACGTGGATCAGTCTCAGGAAGATCAGCTGTTTCAGGCTGCAGGGATTGCCATAGCCTATTGGCAATCCCTGCAACCTGAAACAACTGCTCTTCAGGAGCCCATCGAAACGAACAGTAGCTGCTTGTGCTAATTAGGCTGTGCTGAAGCTGAAACAGGCTTTTTGCTTACTGCAAGGAGGCAAATTGCTAGTGGGCAGGGCTTCTGCAACATTCGGTATATAAGGCGCCCCCAAATTTTCACCCACTTTTGGGGGTGGAAAAAGTGTGTCTTATACACCAAATTAAATTAATTAAATTAATTAAAAAGAGGACTTGAAGTTTTGCCCCAGATTCTTGTTTGTAGTCTTAATCTCTCATCTCTAGAAAATCGGATCTAAATTAAAAATGGAAATAAGTGACTGGATTTTCAGAAAGGAAGACAGAAAGAATCTATCATGTCTGAAACAATCAGTGTAAGGCCTAGAACAAGTGGCCCCCAATCTTTTGGGCACCAGGGACCGTTTCCACATAGAGAGATTTTTCCGTAGATCAAAGTGGAGCTTCACTTATTTGTCTGGCCCAGTTTCTGGCATGCCAGTCCATAGCCTTAGGGTTGGGGACCCCTGGCCTAGAAGATGTATTATTTCGTCTCAATCTTCAACCATTTCAAGACTGCTTGTTATGGATTTGTGATCCAGATATTATAAAATCAGTTATCTCCCGTTTCTTCACTTTGTCACCCCTGTTTCTTTCCATTTGTATCATTATTTGTTCCTTTCTTGTACTTTTGGCTGTCATTAAATAGTCTTACTTGGAAGCTTTTTTAGTTATTTTTATTAATTATTAATTGATGTTAAAGATTAATAATCATTGATATTTAGGAAGAAATGAGTGAGCCAACCAGGGAGAAAACTGCCCTTTTAGATATACCTCTTTACAGTAATAATGTTCAAATGATTGATGCAATGTACTTTATATTACATTTCGTTTGCATTTTGGATAACCTGTATTTCCGGTCTATAATTAGGCATATAAATTATTTCGTTCTGCGTGCATAAAGTTCCTCTAACAATGCAACTGAACATTTCCCCAAATAGGAATGTCTGACCACTTGAGCCTGCATATAGATTGTTTAAATCCAGACTTAAGAAAACAGTAGATAGACCTTGGCAATAGTGAACATTAACAGGCCTTGTGTTTTGAGTTTGCTTCTCAAAATGCAGGATTGAATTCCTGAGAAGGGGGGGGGAAGGAGTTTTCAAGATAGCACAAATATTTTCTAGGCTCCTGCCTCACCCCACACGACCCCTGCTGATTTTGCTATCCGTATTGATGGCTCAAAAATTAAAAATGGTGTATTTCTCCATGTTGGCAATGTTAATGGAGCTGTCCATCCATATTATTAACAGAACAAGGCATTTGGAATATCAGGAAAGGGCAACCCATAACATTTACTTTATTTATGTTGTATTTGGACTATCAGCAAGAAGAACTTATAGGTAATTGGCCTCAAATGTCAAAATAGCTCATTTAGCCACTGGACATGAGTTAGTTAGATGCCATTGACTTCTGATAATTACACAGACAACTGCTTGCTAGAAATAAGTCTTTGACTCAATCTTCCCATTTTATCTGTTGTCTTTCGCTTCTTCTCCCCTCAACTTTGCCAACTACAGGTAGTCCTTGGCTTACAACAGTTCATTTAGTGACCATTTGAAGTTACACCGGCATGAAAAAA
This sequence comes from Psammodynastes pulverulentus, assembly GCA_025802295.1. Lineage (NCBI taxonomy): Eukaryota > Metazoa > Chordata > Lepidosauria > Squamata > Psammodynastidae > Psammodynastes > Psammodynastes pulverulentus. Next base: position 98,684,078 of record JAOYMU010000001.1, on the reverse strand, counting down.
GTGACATGACCAATTTATGACCCCTGCAGCACCCCCTTGGTCATGTGATCAAAATTCAGATGCTTGGCAACTGATTCATGATGGCTGCAGTGTCCTGGGGTGATGATGTAATCGCCTTTTCCAACTTTCTCACAAGCAAAGTCAATGGGGAAGCCAGATTCATTTAACAACTGTGTTACTAATTTAACAACCGCAGTGATTCACTTAACAATTGTGGCAAGAAGGGCCGTAAGATGAGGCAAAGCTCACTTAACAAATGTCTCACATAACAACAGAAATATTGGACTGAATTATAGACATAAGTTGAGGACTATCTTGTATAATCATTTTCTTTTAGTCCAGGGATATTGAGTGCTAGATGCTGTTTTCTGTTCTAGCCCTGAAAATTAGCTGCAGCCAGGTTTAATAGATGCACGTAGGTATTTGTTGTTGTTGTTTCACTGTATGGCTGTCCTAAATTCTACAGAATTTTCTAAAGCAGCTTTTCCCAATTTAGATTCCTTGAGCTACAGCTCTCAGAATTGTCAACTAAGAATTTTCTCAGCTGTAGTCCAGCATATCTGGATTACATATCAAGGGACATCACCCTAGGAAAACATTTTTAGAAAATCATTTTTCAATTGTGGGATTAAAATTAGTATACTCAAGCTAAACACTATTTCATGTACAGATTTTAGAGTTTATTTCAAATTGGGTTTATTTTTATTGCTGCAGCTTTACTTCACTGTGTGGTGGTCAGTATTAGAGGCCATATGCTATACTGCTGTTTTGCTAACCTTCTCTGGTGATGTTTTCCCTAAAAAGGAAAAGAGTAGACTTGAGTTACATTAGCCATGTTGTATTACATCTTCAAATAAGATCCGTGTCCTATTTGATCTTCAAGTGGACACTCAGTTCTTAACAGAAAACATTATCATCTTGTGAAATATTGAATCTGTTCTGTATTTATTCATTCATTCATTTTAAATACCTATGCCACACCCTCAATGTTGTTAGAGCAACTGCAATGGTATGTGAGAATAAAATTGGAAGACAGAAGGAAGAGTGGCAGAGTAGGCAATAGTCAGATAAGGGGGAAGCTGAACCCACAGAAAGAATAGGTGTAGGTAAACATCTTAAAAAGGACCATCCCTAGTTTCTTGAACTGGAAAGGTGAGGGAAGAGACATCTACTTTCAGACTTGCAAGATTGTGTAATGTACCGTAATGATAGAGGGAGTACTTCTGGATGTGCTTCTTGTCTGGACTACCTTGCAAGGTGGACACAGCCACTCACACAATTCAAATCAAAACAAAATCTGGTTAAGATGCTGGATTTGGACCAGGGAAAGCTGAACCAGGGAAATCCAGATTCAACTTCCTATTCAGGCACTGAGTTTATTGAGTGCCTTAGAAGGTATCTTTCAGTCCAATCTCCTTGGTGGTACAGTTGCGGTCATTTAAAGTTAGTGTTGGCTTCACAACATTTTGGAGCTCTTTACTAAGAATTACTAGGATTTTATTCTAACCAAAATTCATGGGATTATATCATAAACAAGTGCCAATGCATCATGTTACCTTGCTTTCGGGCAAAATTGGAATACCTGATGTGATTCTTCGATAACAATTCAGTTGATATCAACATACTAATGCCTAAGCTAATTATTCTGTGCTCAGTCCAGATAGTTTCCCTCTATTATACTGATAAGCAAATAATTCAATCTTATGTGATCCATTAACCAAATATGATTGCTATACATAAGGTAGTGTAATTAGTTGTGAATAACAGAACATATGAATATTAATTGCATTAATTGCAATGTCAGTTCTTCCTTTTATTTCTTTCAGACTCACAATTTTAATCTCTTTATTTCAGATTCTTAACCTGAACAGAAGACCTTTGCTCCTGCGCTGTGGATGTTAAGCCTTGTGTATGGCGCGGTTAAAGTTACAACCTGTCACCTCAGCCTTCCTCCGGTTTGGGCTTTTTACTTTTGTCCTATTTTTACATGGTCTACAAGTAGATGCTGGCACAGGGACAGATTCACCAAACGTAGGACATAACACCACATGCTCTGGTTCTTCTGAGTGTAAGGAGGGTGTTATCTTGCCAATATGGTACCCAGAAAACCCATCCTTGGGGGACAAAATTGCCAGAGTTATTGTTTATTTTGTGGCACTCATATATATGTTTCTTGGAGTTTCTATCATTGCCGACCGCTTCATGGCTTCCATAGAGGTCATTACATCCCAAGAGAAAGAGATTACAGTCAGGAAACCCAACGGAGAAGCCATCACCACCACCATCCGAATATGGAATGAAACTGTTTCCAATTTGACCCTCATGGCTCTTGGTTCCTCTGCCCCAGAGATCCTTTTGTCATTGATAGAGGTATGTGGTCATGGATTCATTGCTGGTGAGCTGGGCCCTTCTACCATCGTTGGTAGTGCCGCTTTCAATATGTTTATCATCATAGCCATCTGTGTCTATGTCATTCCTGATGGGGAGACGAGGAAGATAAAACACTTGAGAGTTTTCTTTGTCACAGCTGCTTGGAGCATCTTTGCCTACATCTGGCTATACATGATCCTTGCGGTCTTTTCTCCAGGTGTGGTTCAGGTGTGGGAAGGCTTGCTCACTCTGTTTTTCTTCCCTGTTTGTGTCATCCTGGCTTGGATTGCAGACAGAAGGCTGTTTCTCTATAAATATATGCACAAAAAGTACCGTACTGACAAACACAGAGGTATTATCATTGAAACAGAAGGGGATCACCCCAAAGGGATTGAAATGGATGGTAAGATGATGAACTCTCATTTTTTAGACGGAAACCTAGTGCCTATGGAGGGGAAAGAGGGGGATGAGTCTCGCAAAGAGATGATCCGGATCCTCAAGGACCTGAAACAAAAGCACCCTGAAAAAGACTTAGATCAGCTGGTAGAAATGGCCAACTACTATGCTTTATCCCACCAGCAAAAAAGCAGAGCATTCTATCGGATTCAAGCTACCAGGATGATGACTGGAGCAGGAAATATTCTCAAAAAGCATGCAGCTGAGCAAGCCAAGAGGAGCACTAGCTTGCACGAAGTACGGCCAGAGGAGCCAGAAGAATTCCTCTCCAAAGTTTATTTTGATCCTTGCTCCTATCAGTGTCTTGAGAACTGTGGTGCTGTTCTCCTAACTGTTGTCCGGAAAGGAGGTGATGTCTCCAAGACCATATATGTGGATTACAAAACAGAAGATGGCTCTGCTAATGCTGGGGCTGACTACGAATTTACAGAAGGGACAGTTGTTTTGAAGTCTGGGGAGACCCAGAAAGAGTTCTCCATAGGGATCATTGATGACGATATCTTCGAAGAGGATGAGCACTTTTTTGTGCGTCTTAGCAACCTACGGTTGGTCGATGCAGAGGAACCTCCTGAACTCAACAAACTGCCATATCCCAAGGCCATACTGGTCTCGCCTTGTGTGGCTACTGTGACTATCTTAGATGATGACCATGCAGGCATCTTCACCTTCGAGTGTGATGTGATACATATCAGTGAGAGCATTGGGGTGATGGAGGTGAAAGTTCTTAGAACATCTGGTGCACGGGGTACAGTCATAGTCCCCTTTAGAACAGTTGAAGGAACAGCAAAAGGAGGTGGAGAGGATTTTGAAGACAGTTATGGAGAGCTGGAATTCAAGAATGATGAAACTGTGTAAGTAACTCATTTTCTTTATTTTAATCGTCATCTGTATTTAACTCTACAATTTTCATCCATCACAGGTGAACATGGGAAACATGGACTGTCCTCTCCTCTCCTCTAGTTTCCATACTTACCTTCTCTACACAAGAACCTTGTAGCAGGATCTAGTTCCTTCTCTTTCTAAGAGATGAATTAATGGCTATGTAGAAGCTTTTTGATGGCCTAAAGAGCCTAACAGTTGCCTAATATTTATTTTAAAGAATCTGTCAAGATTCTGTACTAAAACACTTCAAAACTCAAGCCAACAGAACCTTGATCATTTTAGCTGCATGTACTTAATGGATTGAATTACCTTTGGCCATCAAAACCTTAAATTACCAAGTTAATCTAGGATCTCCACGATTTGCTGCCTTCCAGATAATGCTAGATTTCTTCTCCTGTGGGAATTATGAAATTTAAAATCCAACACATCCAGAGGGCATCTAGTTGAGGAAGGCTGCTCTCATCAGTTAGCTATTCTTTTCATGAACCAAATTAATAATTTCTTCTTTTTTAAAAAAAAAAAAGCAGTATTAATTCCATACTGTTGATTACTTTGAGAAGAATCTTTCAATCAGTTTTCAAGAATGGACTCAAATAATTTTCATATAGCAAATTAGTTTTTGCTATAATGGGATTCTGTATTACAAATAATGATACAGTATACTATATTCTTAAATTAATCTCTGACGTAACAGATCCTGTAAACAAAGTCCTCCATTAGCGAAGTCTGCTTGAACATTAATAACAAACATTCACCAGACAGAATTTGGTTACGTGCTCCTTTTCTATTGCCACTTTCTTTTGATTCAAAAGGTTTTTATTTAAATGTGGAAGAGGGAAGAATTAATATGCCTCCAATGTAATCATCTCTTTCAGAAAAGCCTTAATAATAGAATTCTACAACATAACAGTCCACTCCATGGATGTGCTTTCCTCTGTGTATCTTGACAGTTTATTCCAGTTGATGCCACTGTGAGATTCTGTTAGGATTTGCAAGCAAATTAGCATCCTGTCCTCACCTTGCTCAGGAAAAAAACAGATAGTTCAGTGATTTTACATGATAAAAGCATCAGTAGCAAAAAAAAAAAAGTAGGATATTATATTTAATCTCAGAGAACTCTTGCCAGTTAGTGTAGAATGACCACACCAAGCTAAACTGATTAACATTGTGACTTGATTTAATGCATCGCCTATGCTCCAGTAAGCAAAGGTCTTAAGCACTTATAGAAACAATAACATGACATTTAAAAAAATCCTGCCCACTGACATCATAGCAAATTACATCACACATGCTCACTGCATTTTCATGGTTAATTACCTTAATTACCCGACCCTAATTTTCTGTTCCTTCAGGGGGAGATTCTGCATGTTGTGCTACATCAGATGTGTCAAATAGTCGCTGGTTTGTCAGAGAAACACCAGATTATTCAGACCAAAGAGTTCTGCTTGCAAGTGGCTTTCACATAATGATTCATTACTCTTTCCCATATTAGTTCGGCTTCTGCAGATGTTCAGCTCGTTCACAAGAGGATTCAAAACTACTTGGACATAAGGGTGGGCCTGCAAGGCCTGGTCTCTAGGCCACTGCCCACCCTTGGTATTTCAAACATGATCAAAAAGTGAGAGAGCTTCTGTTTGAATGTACAGGTAGTCCTCAACTTAAGACCACAGTTGAGCCCAAAATTTATGTCGTTAAGTGAGACATTTGTTAAGTGAGTTTTGCCCCATTTTATGACTTTTCTTGCCACATTTGTTAAGTGAGTCCCTGTAGTTGTTAAGTGAGTAACATGGCTGTTAAGTGAATCTGACTTCCTCCATTGACTTTGCTTGTCAGAAAGTCACAAAAGGTAATCACATGACCGCAGAACACTGCAACTGTGATAAATGTGAATCAAGCATCTGAATGTAAATCACGTGACCATGGGGAAACTGCAATGGTCATAAGTGTGAAAAATGGTCATGGGTCACTTTTTTCCAGTGCTGTTCTAACTTCAAATGGTCACTAAGTGAATTGTTGTAAGTTGAGAACTACCTGTATTCAGGTTCTTGGCTGAACCGAGTTGTGTTCCAGCAAACATGAAAGAAGTCCTTTAAACCACCATGCTCAGCTAAGAGATGATAAACTTTGTGTACACCCACATACTCACAATGAACATCTGCAAGGCATGTCATGTTAGTACTTTCACATCCCAGGTTGGACAAAAGATGTGTCAGGGGGTAGATTTTGGCCACTTTGGGGATATATTATTTAAGCACCAGTACTTCACAAGGCATTGACCAGAGATGATTGCAGTGGACGTATTTTCTTAACTCATAAGTGGCAATGGGGAGGAATTTTATTAAAATACTGAAGGAGATGAAACCATTTTTTATTTAAAATATACTTCCCTGAGAGGAATACTGGAAAAAAAATCTCTGAAGCAAAATTTTGAAGGAAGTTGATCCTGCCACAGTTCTTACTTATTGCTTCTGTAACTCTAGTATGGTCAAAGTTTCCTCACCTACATTTGGGCTGGAAAAATGCATTGTTGGCATATAGCTGGTCCAGATGATTTTCTTTGAACACATTGTGATTTCCTTGGGAATCTAATGTTTATAAATTACTGCTTAATCCTTCAGGTAATGTAGATTCCATTTTTACTTGCTTCTCCCTACAGAGCTGACAACCTGCAGTTCTTTTGCATGTTTTCAGCTTCACCTCTGTAAATTTCCTCTTGGATTCCACAGGTGTTTTGGGAATTCGTGTACCACATCTTCATCCTAAAGCTTTAGGTCAGAAAAAATTAGACACAATAAAATACATTGAATTGTAAACACAGAGTGGGATTCAAGAATTACTTCCAAAGCCCTGTGCATAGAAAAAGATTTCAGTTTGCCACTGGAAAAGGCAGAGCATTGGTGTCAGCAGAGAGTGTTCCAAATTTGGGATGCCACCAGTGAGAAGACCATTTGCAAATGGTACTTGGATCAGCTCTGGTCATAGACTGGAAGCCAACATTTCATCAATCTTTTTACAGGTTAGGAGCCTAGAAAAATCCCCACTATCTAAATTCTGCTGATAGCACTTGAGCCTCCTATCCATGGCAGCTAGTTATCAATATTTAGTATCCATAGATATATATTTTTAGGTACCCTGGAGCCTTCTTTCCCATGATTTTGCTTCTCATTAATATATGCTTCAGACCTGGACTCAAATATTTTACCCTCTGTAAGTTTTTTTTTTCCTGTTGTCCCTTTTTACTTGAGTTTCAAACAACAATTTTCAATCCCCTTTTGCTGCCACTAAGACTCAGCACAACAGTAATTCATGTTTGTGTTCTCAAGGTTTTTAATAGGAACCGCAGCAGAACCAAGCCCATAGGCCAGGGGTGGGCAAACTTGACAGTTTTAAGACTT
>JAOYMU010000001.1:98578076-98591793 GCA_025802295.1 Psammodynastes pulverulentus | reverse complement strand
GTTGACCTCACCCCATTTCTAAGAGGTCTGTAAGGGGTGTGCATAAGCGCACCAACATGCCTACCGTCCCTGTCCTAATGTCTTTTTTCACACATGTTTATACTAATATGTTTATATGATATGTTCATATTTGTATTATTTTTCTCTTTTTCTCATATATGCTTGACAAACTAAATAAATAAAAATAAATAAATAAATTAGCCAGTGTGTAAATCAAGATTCCATGGGCTGCCTGAAAATTTGTAAAACCATTAAGACATGCATGCAATTGCTATTGCTTAAACAAGGGATAGGTGGATGCTGAATAGAAGTAAACATCCCAAGAAGAGAAGGACATATTCAGTCAAAGAATTGGTAGAGTTGGAATCCCAAAGATGCTGTTCAAAAGGCAACTGGACTTTCTTGGGGATTTTCCTTGGAAACATTTTCACTTCTCATCCAAGAACTTTCTTCAGTTCTGAAGTTCTTCTTGGATGAAAAGTGAAACATTTTAAAGGGGGAAAAAGTCCAAGAAAGTCCTGTTTCCTTTTGAACAGCATCTTTGGGACAACCTTGACCTGGATGACTGAGAATCTTGTGGAATAGCCCACCTCATTACCAAGGCTCGGCTGTGTGTTGAATAATAATTTAAAACATTTATGGGAAGTGGTAGTTCAGCCTCTCTTACACCCTTCAGGGATGGGAAACCTACAGATTGCCAATTTTGTACAGATTTTATTGTCAGGAAGTTTTCCCTCTATTTAAGTCTTGTTCATAATCATAACTTGTTGACAATTATTCCACTGCATTTTTAAGACGGGGAACACATACATTGGCTGTACCTATATTTTTTTATCTAGTCCTCTTAAGACATTACAGAAGTCACCCCAACTTTGCTGATTCAGTCATTTTGCTGCCAAACTTTGATGGTGCATTCCTGGGATCCTGGGGGTTACAAGGGAGCCAGTTTGATATAGTGGTTAAGATGCCAGGTTAGAAACCAAGACATCATGAGTTCTGGATCCACTTAGGCACAAAGCCAGCTGGATGATCTGGGGCCGATCACTTGCTCTCAGCCCTAAGAAGCAGGCAACAGCAAGCCATTTCTGCAATCTTGCCAAGAAAGCTTCGGGAACTTGTCCAGGCAATCACCAGGGATCAACACTGACTTGAAGCACATAAAAGCACATTTAAAAGGCTATAAATGGAGGGGGAGGCCTGGGACCTCCCACTGGAGTGTTATCTTGTTTGCATGCATATGATTTCAATCTATCCCAGAGCAAGTAGGGTAAATTTTAACTTCACAATAACGCTGTTAGATGCTCTATACTTCCAAATTATTCTGATAGCAATAGCAATAGCACTTAGACATATACACCATTTTATAGTGCTTTACAGCCCTCTCTAAGCGGTTTACAGAGTCAGCATATTCCTCCAACAATCTTGGTCCTCATTTTACCCACTTCGGAAGGATGGAAGGCTGAGTCAACCTTGAGCCTGGTGGGATTTGAACTGCCAAATTTTGCAGGCAGCTGATAGCAGAAGTGGCCTGCAATTACTGCACTCTAACCACTGCACCACCGAGGCTCTGCACAGGCCACATTGGGAACTGAATTTGTTTAGCGAGTGATCAGAACATGATAAACATGATAAAGAGAATAAAGATATGCATATAAACTACGTAGTTATATACAAAACCTCTATGGGGGTATGGCCGAGCAAGAGCTTGTTGTCTTCTAGTTTGGGGTAATATGGGTGAGTACTAGTAACTAGTGCAGAGGAATGAGATGCCAAGTGCCAGAGATAATACACGTTGTCTGATGAAGTTGGACACTGAGCATTTGGGTGTGGATGCTGTTAAGCCACACACTGGCATAATATTTAGCTGTAGAATAAACAAGGCCAAGGCTGTTATTCATAGGGTATTGGCATCAGCGCCCCAGGATGTTCCAGCCATTCTGTTCAGTAAATTGTTGCTGAACCTGAATGTAACAGCTTGAAACCCTGATGGCTTTATGGACTTGTCTATGATTTTTTTCACAGCAATAAGTGGCTTGACATTGCTTTCTCCTGGGATTGCTTTTAACTTTCCAGTCTGACTGGAAGCCCAGTATTCCCCAGCAGTCTCCCATCCCCAAGCTGACCAGACAACATCCTGCTGGGTTGCTAGGAATTCAAAGAACGTATTCTAGATCAAAACATTTTATTCTGTCATCTACCCCACACTGTGCATTTAATAAGCAAACACAATCACTCAATGCTAAATGCAACATTTGAATTGGGCTCAGAAAGGAAACTTGGAAATGTGAAAAATATGAACTACCGTAATTTGAGAATAATAGAGCAACGTTTCTCCAACTCAACAACTATCAGGTGTATGGATCAAACTCCCAGAATTCCCCAGCCAGCTATATAGACCAAATATACAAACTTCATATTTTAAGACTGGTTATACTCTTAGTCAAGATCCTGGGGCCAGTAGTAAAAAAAAAATCACTAATAAAGAGTGTATATCAGAATGTACACCACATCCTTACAGGTTTCGGTATCCAGTGGGCTCATCAATCAGAAGTCTGGCTTCTGTGGGAAAATCCTCAGCTCAGTGTTCACTGGCCTAGAAAATGGGACCAGACACTGTTTTCCCAAGAAAAGGTATTTATAATATTGCAATCTTGATGGAAACTCCTTTAATTTATCTTTCATGCTGTGTGCATATATTTAATTTCAAGCCTGGTAAATATTTATTCTCCCTCTGAGAAGGACTAATTATTCGTTTGCCTTCTTTCTGAAATCTATATTCTTGGGCTATTAGAGTTAGAGGGGCTTATTTTTTTTTAAATAGCTGGCTCTCCACCATTCCCCCCCCCTTTGGCAAAGGAACATCAGGCTCCCCACAATGCCCCCACCCTGGCAGCTAAGTGCGGCTTGTTTCCATGGTAGCCTCATTAAATTTGCATCTTGTTCGGCTTGGGCTGCATCACGGCTGCAAGTTGTATTTTTAGTTCATGGCAGTTACATAATAAGAGACTATTGGGGGAGGGGGGAGGGAAGCTGTAGCGGTATCAGTGGCTTTGTGGAACCCATCTCGCTCACTTCACTGGAAGCTTGTGGAACTTCTTTAGATGGTAGATTCCATCACAGTATGCTTGGTGTGAGGTCACATTCACTTTCCTCCCCGCAGCTCAGCCAGTGGTAGAGCTCATCATTTCAGAAAGATGATTGATGGTTGCCAGTCTGCAATACATGCCAAAAGCTTAAAATAATGGTCTGCAAGAGCAAGAAAAGTATGTTGTGCTTATATGCCAGAAATGATATATATGCAGGCCTGTTTCATTCCTCTGGAACCTTTTAAATATGACCATAGGGGGAAAATATATAGGTAACTCCATCCTTCACAGCTGTGGCCCTCGTTAGCCAGCAAATGTTTCTCCAAAACTTGCTTTCTAAAATGAGAACTGACTAGTTAGCTGCTGTGATTTCTGATGCAGAAGTCCCTCACATACAGTATAGAGAAGGTTGAAGTGATTCCATTTATACAGTGATGATGAAAAAGCACTTTGTATTTTTCATTATTTTTATGTCTCATTTCACAGCTGAGCTCTAGAGCTTAGGACAACTGGGCTAACTTCATGAGTGTTAACTCAGGTGAGAACTAATATTGCTGTTAACACGAGCTGTAAGCTAGAGTGCCTGGTTTTTAAATAGCGATTTTTGGCAATGTTCTCTCTCTTACTCTGCCAAACTTTTCACCTCAGCTTTGGGATATCCTCTTGTAAACTGTACAGAAATCCTGAAGATGGCATGAATATATCTTTAGAAATAAATATGTGAGACAAATTTGCATATATTAACCTTTATTAACCTTTATTTATTTATTAAACTTTAACCTTAGATTGCCTACTGTTGACCTCAGCCCATTTCTAAGAGGTCTGTAAGGGGCGTGCATAAGTGCTCCAATGTGCCTACCGTCCCTGTCCTAATGTCCTTTTTATTCGTACTTACTTATATGTTTATATGTTATGTTCATACTTATACTTGTTTTTCTCATATATACTTGACAAATAAATAAATAAAATATTAATATAAATATGAAATGGCTTTAAACCAACTGCTACATAAATGTGAAGTGTTAATGAAACATAGGAGGGTCACAGACTACCTGAAGCTGTATCTCAAAAGAAAAGGAGCTCTTAAGGTAGGAGAACATCTGCTTTCTATGCAGAAGATTCTCAATTTAATCCTCAGAATCTCCAAGAAGACTACAAAAATTCCTGACCAAAACTACTGGCAATCAACAGTAACGCTATTTATCAAGAAATACAGTAGCCCTTTTCCTCACAACATACTTAATGGGTTTAGTAAGGTTGCTGTTAGACCATTGTGAAAATAAGAGTCACTCAACATGCTCAACTAATTCTCAGGATGTTAGATCTAGCCCCAAGCTAGTCTTGACTGGGTTTAACTTTAAACTAACTCAATGCAGTCAACCATTTCTTCAAAACACAGCCAATTGCCTTATTTCAAGAAAAAGAGCTGAAGGGAAAAAACAGATAACAAAGCAATTCTGTCTCCTGTGGAACTCAGCAGCAAGACCTTTCCCAAGCTCTGTTTCACCATGCATCTGCTTTATTGAGAGGGAGAGGGAGAAGTAATGAAGCTCTGGCAATGGTCCCCTGGCACAAAGTCTTGTGGGATATAGGCATTTTCTAGAGAAAGGACTCTGTATTCTCAAAATGGCAAGATTTGTATTCAGTGATACCATTGGTAAAGGGGGTTGAGTGAACCAAGTATATTGTGATATTTTTTAAAAATGTTCTATTGAAAATGATGAATAGGTTCATCTAGGCTTAGCTTACTAGCCTCATCCCACGGGAGTCCTCTTCCCATCAATACCATGGAGCATGATGGAAGAATCTAAGGCCTTAGTCTTGGTTGCTTCCAAAACATGGGCAATATTGACATCAGGGAAGGTGTTACGGCTTCTTTTTAGGTATTCTGGACTTATTTAAACTGGCTAGGAAAAAGCTGCAATGCAGTGGCTTCCACACCATCAAGTTAATATCAAAAGAACCAGGAATGTTTTAAGTGCTACCATCAGGTCAATTTTATAAAGTGTCTGTTAGTAGAAGGGACTCTTGCATTCTTGAGAAGTCAGGCTTTGATGGTAAAAAGATCTTAAAAAGCTAAAACAGGACATTACACCAATCGAGATCAAACAAGACAGGTGGTCAGATAACTTTTTAAAACTTCAACTACTCTAGAACGCAGCGATGATGGTTACACCCATATGACTTCTCTTCTCAATTGCCAGTAAGCTTCCAGGTGGAATGCAAGGCGCTGGTTATTACCTATAAAACCTGGTGTGGCTTACGGCCAGGTTATTTGAGAATTGTCTCCCATGGTTTCTGCCTGGCCAGTACAGCTCATCAAGAGTTGGCACATTCCAGGTCTCTTCAATTAAACAGTATCATCTGTTGTGATCCATGATGCATGCATTCTCTGTCGTGGTGCCTGCCCTCTAGAATGTGGTTTCCCCTGAGATCCTTATAGCCTCCAAACTTGTTCTCCCAAGTCTTGGATTGATATGGAGGGGGGGGATCTTTGCTGAATGTGCTTTTTCATGTTTGGTTTTGTCTGTATATAAGAGTCATAGTGGCACAGTGGTTAGAATGCAATATTCCAGTCTAATATTGCCGACTGCCAGCAGTTCAATTCCAACCGGCTCAAGATTGACTCAGCCTTCTATCTTTCCAAGGCTGGTAAAATGAGGACCCAAATTGTTGGGGGCAATATACTGACTCTGTAAACTGCTTAGAGAGGGCTGTGAAGCACCATGAAGCAGTATATGAATCTAAGTTCTATTGCTATATGACTGGATCCCCTCTTGTTTTGGTTTGTAGTGGGATTTTTTTTTATGCTATTGCATTGTTGTCCACCTAGTGTTAGTTGGAATCAGGCAGTGAGTTAGGGATGGATGGATAGATGATAGATAGATAGATAGATAGATAGATAGATAGATAGATAGATAGATAGATAGATAGATAGATGATGTTGTAATACAATGCTTAAGTCACAGTTGCAAACTAGAACAAATTGCTTTGAATACTTGTTTGCCAGGGGCCTGTACACCAAACTGCCATTTTTATCATGACACAATTGTAAAAAGGAATGTGTTATATTCCTGATGTTGTGATGCCTGTTTGACAAACCATGCTTCTCAACCCATTATAGACATTTTCCCTCATTATTCATTTCTGCATGTGAGAACCCCATTATACTTTGACAGAAGAGTGTGTAATGCACAAAATCGGAACATGATTTCTTTTGGCGGTATGCTTTTTTTTTTTTAAAGAGACATAATTACTAACAGAAAACAACGCTCTCAACTTTTGTTTTCTGGCACAAATGATGATATGCTTATGTCGAACTATTCCAGGAAGCAGAACACAGAAACCAGAAGGCACATCTCATGATTGGGGCTGCATGGAACATCATCTGTGATCATCACTCTGGCTACTGTGCTCCCTCTCTTTGTTTCTGTAGCTTTATGCAGGGCTCCTATACCATTGAATTAGTGAAGACTGCTTGATAAATTGTTCCAGTAGTGTCTTTATTGCAGCTTTTATTTGTTCTTGTCCATAGACTAATGTCACAGGACTTCAACAGTCTCGGCACTAATTGTTTGTGAGAATGTCATCCTTTCAGCTTCTCACTCTTTCCCAAAAGAGCTCAAGAGGTAAAAAAAAAAAAAGATAATTTAACAAGGATTTTTTTTCCACTAGCATGCTTATTCAAAACTAAGCCCCACTGAGAAAATGCACTTTTCCAGCAATGGGATGCCAGTATTTGCAACCCCAACAAATGATTCAGGTCCAGGGGATCTGTTCCTATAAATACTGCTGGAGGTTTGGCTGTCTCTAACTTTGCAAATGGGGCTGTCACTATGGATCAGTCTACTCATAAAACAAGGTAATTTGCTGTTGCCAAAAATAAAAGAGGTAGATCCCATTGTACCTACATCAGTGCGGAGATAGAAACCGCCATCAGCTAAAGCATTCCGATTCAACCTAGAAATAAGGAGAAACTTTCTGACAGTGAGAACAATCAACCAATGGAACAGCTTGCCTTCAGAAGTTGTGGGAGATTCATCACTGGAAGCTTTCAAGAAGAGACTGGACTGCCATTTGTCAGAAATGATGTAGGGTCTCCTGCTTGGGTGGGGGGTTGGATTAGATGACCTACAAGGTCCTTTCCAACTCTGTTATTTTGTTCTGTTCTGTTCTGTTCTGTACCGTACCGTACTGTACTGCACTGTTCTAAAGTAGTATCTTGACTACCTATTGTAGAAAGCTAGTTATTTCCACTACTGTCAAGAACTGCTTGGAGTCATTAAGTCTCATGTCAATCCTGAAACTACTCCAACTAGGGAATCATTGAGTTACGAACTTTTTAGGGCATTGGAATACAAAACCTCAGGTCCTGCACAAACAGTACCCACCAGAAGTAGTCACTGGGTCTTTTTGAAACTGGAAAAAAACTAGAAAAAGGGTCTTGTAAAGCTACTATACTATCTGACCAGTAATACTCTTCCCAACCTCTGCGGGTTTTTAATGCATGAATATTTGTCAATATTATTTTAATATTTTATATTTAATGACATCTAAAAAGTGGTTTTTAAAATTTTATTAGCAGTTTCAATGCCCATGTTAGGTATATGCGGGAGATATAATTCAGATACAATTAAGAAGAGATGTAGACAATGGTGTATTAACCATTAAGCAGATTAAGCACATGCTTACGGCACCAGGCCCAAAGCAGGCACCACAAAGTTGAGAAAGAAAAAAGCTTGGCTTCATTTGTACTAGTATGTACAAAGAAGGGGGAGCAGCAAGATTTGTCAGTGCTTAGGGCACCAGTGAGCCTTAATCTGCCACTGGATGTAGATACTGGAATTTGGGGGGTTTTTTTACCTCAGATTTAGGGCATGTCCATGCAAGAATTGGTAACGAACTCAATATAAAATGAGATACCTGCTCATTCTTTTTACCCATCGGGAATGGAGAAAATACATTCCTGACCGGTAAATGACTGGTAATAGAATACATTCAGCTATTCTATTCCTTTCATTTTAGAACCCAATTTATATTTCAATTTATTATTAGAATGGAGACTTTGCAATCTTTTCCTAATGTCTTCCTTGAGAACTCATCAAATGGCTATTCTTTTTGCAGGCAATTTAGACATATTTGGGGAATCTGAAAATGCTCTATAGTAGTTGCTTGGTGTTTTCCTTCTTGACTTACTGACGCCATATCCTGAAAAGTTTATTGGAAGAATAGCCATAAGGAGAGACAATGAAAAATTTCCACGCTCAGTGAGCACAGAAGTTGTGGTCATCCTTTTCTGTGGATCCCCTATGAACAAAACTGGGAAATTTAGACACCTGGATGAAATTTATTTAAAAAATACATTCTGAATTAGATCTCCTACCAACAAATGAATCTCTGTATCTGTACCTACCTATCAATCTGAAAAATCAAACAACTCCCAAACCTCAGATAGTTTTAAACATCATGCTTTCCTGATCAGCTAGCTGTTAAAATGACATCCTGGGGTTCTGCATTTGTTATATCCCAGTGATTCCAGATTTTTTTTTCTCCATTTACAAACAAGGAAATCACTCTTAGCAGAGTCCGGAGTTACTGCTTTAAAGTCAAGCTGTTTTTCCCTTCCCTCTTCTCTTTCAGAAGAGAGCAATCTGAGTAATAAACATTCGGGAGATTAAACTAGGCTGGAGCTGATGCCACAAGACCAACCATAAAGACAAATGTGCCGTATGTTAGGGTTTCAAGTAATAGATCCATAGCAAGCAAACTCCAAGGCAGGTGGATTCCTCAAAGAATAGCTTTATTGGATATATCACATTGGCACAGATCTGGTGAAAACCGAATCTGAAGTTTCCCACAATTTCCCCCTAATTAAAAGTAAAAGTTTTCCCTCAATCCCAAACAATCAGTCACATGGTCCAACCAAGACACTCTCTGGTTGCCTGGTGACATCACTCCTCCTTCCTCAGACCAGGTGTGAGGATGTCCTTGGTTCTCAAGAGAAAGTATTTTATTTTGGCTACAAAACCCCAGCTATCCCTCATCCCCCCTCACTCTCCCTCAGCTCCAGTGTGGCAGCTGGGTTTTATTGTTTTAAAAATACTGTCTTCCTACTGGTGATTGTAATTGATCTGGAACTATTCCGCACCTCAGTCTACTTTATTCACAAAATTAAACTATTCAGAAGCTGTCCGGACTACAAGTCAATAAAAATTACTACGTTGTTCTGATTATGACTTCTACCCACATCACCCAAATCATTATTTTCTTCCCCCTCAACTTGTAGAAGCATGACAAAAATGGCTAGAGCACAGTTGTGTGCATGGCATTAGAATTGTGAGCAATGTCCATGCAGTTTTGTAGTCACCACCATGTAGTTTGTTTCCATGGATCAAACTTCCAATGTATGCTATCCAAAATAGCATACCTTGGAATTCAAAGTCCTTGGTGTTGAATGAGTGTTTTGGGAAGTATCCAATACACAGGGCTTCTTTGAATGAAGAACTGAGCGGTTTGGAGGAAAATCAGCAAATGGCATCAGAGAGTCAGGAAGGGTTGCAAATTAAAAATTAAAAGTGTCACCACAGAGTCTGCCTTGAAGGACATGAAGAAAGCAGTTCTATGATTTATGAGGATTTGTGAAGCTGTCATCACTGAACCACAACCAGGAGTAGAGCAATGACAGCATTTCTCATTTGGCAGCAGTGATTTCTGTATCACAAAGTAAATTGAAATCCTTAAGGCTGACACCTGTTATGAATAAGACAGAACTCCTTGTAGTTCAGTACAGAACTACTGCTATATGCTGCCCTTATTAGTCTATACTATATTGCATTAGTGAAGTCAGGCTTAGAATATTGCATTCAATTCTGGACACCGTGATGCAAAACAGGTGCTGGGGGCATAGAAAGAGTACCGAGAAGATTATAAGATTGTATATATATGTACAATGACAATAAAGTATTTATTTATTATTATTTATTTATTTATAAGGGCACTCAAGGCTAAATCATATAAGGAATGGGATGTAGGCCCCAACAAAGGAAAGGATTAGAGGTAATAGGATAGCTGTCTTCTGGTACTTGAGGGAAGTCACAGGGAGGAGAGAGTCAACTTATTCTCTAAAGCACCTGAGGGCAAGATAAGAAACAATGGGTGGAAGCTCATTTAAAAGAGATCCAATCTAAGGAGAAATTTCCTGACAGGAAGAACAATTAATCAATGGAACAGCTTGCTTCTTGGAGTTGTGGATGATCCATCGCAGGAGGATAGAGGCAAAGCTAGTCTAGTGAAGAGAAGGACCAGGGCAGACATGATACAGTGTTCCAATATTTGAGAGGCTGCCACAGAGAGGAAGGGGGTCAAGCTATTTTTCAAAGCCCCTGTAGGCCAGACAAGGAACAATGGATGTAAACTGAACAAGGAGAGATTTAAACTGGAAATAAGGAGAAACTTTCTGACAGTGAGAACAATCAACCAATGGAACATCTTGTCCTTGGAAGTTATGGGAGCTTCATCACTTGAGAATTTCAAGAAGGGATTGGACTGCCACTTGTCAGAAATGGTGTAGGGTCTCCTGCTTGGGTGGGGGGTTGGACTAGATGACCTACAAGGTCCCTTCCAACTCTGCTAATCTGTTAAATCTGTAAAGGGATGCAATAAAGTCTCTTGCCTTGGGAAAGTGGTTGGACTAGAAGACCTTCAGACCTACAATTCTATGATCATCACAATTCGTCTTCCTCTCCTCCCAGTTCTTTCAGCTTTTCATCTTTATCACCATCTCCATAGCAACATCATATGACTGCTAAAAGATAAAAAAATGACTAAATATAGCTTGCCTTTAGCTAAAAGCTTTAAAACAGTTTGATGTTCTGGTCAGCTAGCAGCATGGAATAGGACAACATACCTGGGATTTGATAGATCGGGCATCCCTGAGCAAATTTCTTATATGCAATTGTTGTTGTTGGCAAATATGTAGAAAGGCATCACCAGAACCCCTTGATCCTATCCCTGACAAGATCCTATCCCTATCCATACTACAGGGATACATACTGTATTTCATTTGTTAGCTCTTCGACAAGAGAACAGAGTCCAATTTTTCATAGCCATTTTAAAAAATGCCAAATTGGGTTTGCACCTAAAGATATCGTCTGAAAGATTGCAACTGTACAATATTGTATATGATTTACTTCCCCAAAATTGCAAATCATCTATCACAGTTTAATCTTTTTAATATGCATCTGCAATGAGATTGGAGCTACTGTTAACCCCTTCCACAAAATCTACTATCTGATTGCTTAAATTAGCATTTAATACTCCTTCCGCCCATCCCTCCAATTCCAGCTGTTCAGTAATAGCAATGTCTATCATAAAGTATTTGATCAGTTGTCCGTTCTTCTTATAAGGAGTTCCATGTTTTCAGTAAAAGCTGTGTGTGTCAACCTTTGGCAGTTCTTTATGCAACTCTTTGTTACCAGTGGCTTAATCGCTAGATTTGTGGAGTTAGTTACAACTCTAGATCTTTCATTTTGGGATAGTGCAACACATTAGTGTAGGAAACGACTATTTTTGTTCAGTAGTATTTGGATTTCAGTGAGTGTCAGGATGGTATGAAAACTGAATTGAAGGATTTTATTTAATTTATCTAAGGAAATTATACTCAAACTTGCTGAGTTTTGATGCCAGCTACAAGGAAAGTAAAAGCAATCAATGCCTTAAGACAAGTGCTGGCATTGGTTCTTTTGTTCTTACAGGAATCTGTTTCACACAATCCCACAGGAGGCAATTATTTGGCAGTGGCTGGGTTAATTGCTCAGTGCGGGTTCAACATCAGCACCAAACTTCATGAAAGAAAATGGTACCCGAAGCTTCTTTCCTGCTATGAGTGCCATCGCTACCAAAGTTTAATTGGAGACATGCAGGAAGTTGTGTGTTATTTATTGAATTAATCTTCTCTCTTGATGGTTTCCTTGGCTTCTTCTTTTATGTTCCTCTAGTTTGAAATCAGTGCCATCCCGAAACTCTAGAACTTTATAGTGGCGATGGTGGTGGTAGATACTTTCCCACTAACAAAGCATTTGCGTAGTACTGGATGATGAAATGCAGACTACATACATGTACAGTATGCAGACTGATCCTTTTTTATTCTAGTGGGATGTTGTCCCAAAAATGGGTCAGCCTGGCACAGTAGTCAATCAGAGCCAGACACAAACTTCACAAAACTTTTATTGAGGTGCTTCAGCAAAAAGGTCCCAGCCGCTAAGGGAGCTGAGACCTCCAACAACAGCAAAGTACGATCTTTTATACAATTTCCAGAAATAGGGAAGTAGAATTTCACAAAGCTATTATCTTTTTGGGAGTTTTACCTTGCTTTTAGTCGAGGTGTCCATTTGTCTATGGAGATGCACCCTGCTTGAGCATACGTGTCGTTTTGCCCTTATAAAGTTATGCCTTCTGAAGCCCTACGTGTCTGTTTGTCCCTACTTGTGGTTTCTGCTGCTTATTTTTTTTTGTTGCCAAATCTTATAATTTCCTATGTAATCTGAATATTTTTTGTTACATTTCCTCCATTTCATGCTGACACATTATACAGTTACATTCCTCTAAGTTCTCACTCTTTCCCAGGATGTGGGTATATTGCTTCTTAATGGGTGATCCACTGGGAGAGATGACACTATTCTGTTTAATGGATGGAAAGAAAACAATATACAGTACCTGGGAAGAGGATTCTGTCTATGTGTGTTGGGAGAGAGAATTAAGGTTTTTGTCAGAACAAAGCTAGCCAACACTACTAGCTATAGGAAAACCGTACTCTACAGTAGAAGCCTGAACTTCAGAGTGATGGCAAAAATGGGTAGCCAGAACACAGAGTAACAACAACAACAGAGACAGTGGCATCCACATTTATTCTGGTAGTAATCAAAACACCCACCAGGTCAAACTGATAGTTACAATAGAGATGACAAACAATAACCACGTTGAAAGTGGTGGCAGATAGTGGGGGCTGATAACTTAAAACCAGGCTTCAAAAAAGTATTTTAATTGTTACATCCCTGTGCATTAACTTTAAAACACCCATGAACATATTGTAGATAATGGAAGTATATGTTGTTTTCTGTTTCTGGATTCCTGCAGTGTGCTACATATAATATGATTTTGATTTCAACTTGATGGAGATGATATTATCCATGCAGTCATATCCAGCTGTTGGTAATTCTATGGGCCAGGTTCAGGTCTCTCCACATCTTCCAATCTTGCACTACTTCTTTGAATCGTTCTATGCTCTGGCTGCTGTCAGATTTGATGGTGTCCAGCCACCATGTCCTTTGGCACCCTGGTTTTCTTTTACCGTTAACTCTTCCAAACATAATTACTTTCTCCAGTGAGTTCCCCCGCATGACATGGCCAAAATTTCAACTTCGTATATTACAATTACCTGGCCAATTGGTATTCAGTAAACCAGAAATGCACAGCTGTTATATTGCACAGTCTTTCCATGGTTTTTCAAGGACAGAAGTTTAAAGCTGGATAAGACTAGAATCTAAAATTACCCATGCATGCACTCCAAAAATGGGAAATATTTCTGGACCTGGGAAAGCTATAGACCAAAGGGATGCTGTCGGGTCTTTATT
>JAOYMU010000001.1:98567444-98577976 GCA_025802295.1 Psammodynastes pulverulentus | reverse complement strand
ATTATTATTATTATTATTATTATTATTATTATTATTATTATTATTATTATTATTATTATTATTATTATTATTTCTTTAAGAAAAATGAGCACACAAACAGGTTACGTTCCTTCCCATTTTTTTCCCCTTTAAAAAAAATCTGATTATATTCTTATAAGTTTTCAATGGTTTATATGCTCCCGTGGCTTTTTTTTCTTTCCACACCCAGAATCCTGCATGCTTACTGTTCTTTTCTCTGTAACTACTTTATCAGCAACTACTGTTAATGCATGCGCAGGTCTTCCTTCATCTGAAACTTCCTTGCTGTTATTTTTTCTCTCTCTCTCAGTACTATCATTCTTCCTTATTCCTTGCCCAATCATAATCTTAGGCAATTTAGAATGCCAATCCTACTCCTCTGATCATGATGTCTATCTCTTTTATGGTAGCATCATTCCTGAACTATAATGAATTGCTGACGAACACAACAACCTCACTCATATGCCATTTGACTGTTTAACCGCACTCTTAATCTAGCTTTGCTTCCATGTGAATTCTTTCCACATTCATACAGAAGAGATCGTCCAAGCATGGTCACTGCTGCTGCATCGGTTTCAGAGGGGAAGAAAGCAAAACACAAAAAAAGGTATTGAGACAAAACTCAATTTCCTTTTATGTATTCCCCCTGTAGTCGCAAGCTGATTAGTAAGCTTGCCTGTGTTTCAGTTAGGGTTATTAGGAAATGTGTTCAACAATTCATAAAGATTTATTTCCCTGTGAGCTTGGAGCTGCTTTTCCAGAACAGGTGCTAGGCCACATCTCTTGCATCCTGCAGTTTGCCTGCCCTCCTTCAAAAGACACTCCTCAGAGAATTCTTTTGTTCAGATCTAGTTCCCCTTCCCCACTACAATTAAACCTTCAGCCAACACATATAATTTAAACAATTGCATATTATTTCCAAGTTTACGTCAACTTCAATCCTTCCTTTATTGTTTTCACGTTGTCAGATTTTAAACTGTATCCCATCGAGACAGAAATCTAGTCTCCCATGTTACAGAAGGCACCGGATCTACCACTGGTGCTACTTATTAATTAATATAAATATTACAGTCATGAAAAGGGATCTATAAAGTAGACTCAAGGTTGTGGAAAATATGAATAAGGAAGAAATTAGTTACAGGCACTTCATATTCCTATGTAGGAAATTATGGATAATAGTTAGCATACCAACTCCCTGCTGATGGCGTAACACAAGACTGATATTGATTTAGCTCCTTCAATATTCTTGATATTACAGATGTATTTGGGAAAAATAATAAGGGACCTAATTGGGATTGACATAAAGCTGTTCATTCAATATCTCTTGTGATTTAGAAGGTTATTTCATGCATTGGATATCAGTTATTGGAATTGTTCCTTGAAGATGATAGGAATAGCAATAGCACTTAACTTATATACCGCCCTACAGTGTTTTACAGCATTTTCTGGGCAGTTTACAGTGTCATTATATTGGCCTCAACAATCTGGGCCTTCATTTTACCAACCACGGAAGGAAGGCTGAGTTGACCTTGAGCTCCGTCAAGATCAAACTCCAGGCTGTGGACAAAGCCTGCAATTATTGCATTTTAATCACCAGGGCTGATAGATAGTGTAGCATTTTGTTTTTCTGAGTAGATTCAACTGAAGACGCAGAAAAATGATGATGGGGGCTGAAGGCTAGTTATGACTTTAAAAGTGTGCTTTAAACCCCTTTTTTTAAATAGAAAAAGCTATTAAAAATACTGAGCTGCAAGGTTTAGAGAGTCATTCATAGTGATGGGAAACATTACCAAGCCTCATTGTTGACGAGTACTAAGAGTAGAGAGGGAATAGTGCAGTTTAAATCAATGTATATTACAATGTAATATGAGATACATTCAAGGTAGCAATTAATATTCAGTCATTCTCACAGGCAAAGCCAAAATAAAATACAGTGCTTAATGACCAGATGGAAAAAGAGCATTAGAATGGAGGAATCAACTACCTTCTTAGCTGCTGCACAGTAGGTTTTCCCTTAAGGATACAATGGGAATATTTTTCCCTGTTATTTTTCCCATTTCCCTTGACCAAATCTAGCCCATTTCTTTTCTTTTGTGTTTCTTTTTCCAGGTTCTTTTTTCATACCTTCTTGTCTTGTTCTCTTTTATTTTCAGAATTATTCTGCTGATGGACAGAATCCCGTGTCCCATCCCATAGTTTCTTTCCAACAGTCCATTTGGTGAACAAACTAACTAGAACCAGACACATCCCGTTAAAGTATCTGAAAGTTAATCCTAGTTACTCAGAAAATGTTCTGCAGAATGAATTCACTTTATTCCCCACATCCCCTTTTACACACATGGATAACATTTCTTGGAGCACTTCCAAAAGTTTTGCATAAAAAATGAATATTATGTTCACAACTTTCCTCTTGCCAAAATCTTTCCCCTTTTTACATGTTTTTATCCACGTGCTAAAAAGTTTAGATGATACAATTGGAAGAGAAGCTATGAGATCTTTTACAGTACCTCCACTGAGCCAAAGTCTGAGTTGGCATATTTCCACCTAATTCTCAGAATTAGGGGCAGATTCAATATCTTCTATAAGGTCAGGGCCAGCTTAAGCTGTTTTGCAAACCTTGGTGCAAAATCTATTTTGCTCATAATCATGTACCTCTATATGCTTTCTATTTTATGCAGATGAGAGATGAGGAAGGTAATTAATTTTTCTTCCAAGGGATTTTTCCAGTTCGAAATTCTTTCCTAACCTTTCATCTAAGAAGAAAACAGAAAATTTCATTCCGTGCCCATGCATGGAACCAAAAGGAATCAATTAGGAAGGGATAACCGTTCAGAAAATGAGAAGGCACAGTTGTGTTGTCAAAAGGAACTAAATTGATGACCTTCCTCAATCTGCCACTCTCCATATATGTCAATCTATAACTGTCATAAAAGACGGCTTTGAAAGGTATTTCAATACATGTGAAGAATAGCATATTGTTAGCTACCCTCTGGAATACGATTACCCTCTGAATGAATGAGAAATCAATTAATGAAGGGAAGGGGTGGGGTGGGGTGGGGTGGGGTGGGTTTAATTACACTCTGGAATGAGGCTCTCCCTGAGATTCAGATGGTCCCACTTTGCTGTTGTTTAAAAGAGCTATGAAGACCTGGCTCTTCACCTAAGCCTTTGTTTGACAAAGGAGGTTAAAAAAACCCTTGCTTCATTTCATCTGGTCTGTTGGTCTTGGCATCTTTTATTTTTTATTGGTTTATTGTAATTTCTTTGTTTGATTGTTGTGAGCTGCCCAGAGTCATTGTGAGACAGGTTACATGCAATTTTAATTTATTATTATTTTTTAGATAAGGTGGTATCAGCTGAATTAAACTACCCCCAATTAGCTGCCTTTTAGGCTGGGATGGGCCCTTCCACTGTTCAACTCAGGCCCAGTTAAAAATCAAAAGGTGAAACTCTGTTGCCAGAATCATCATTCCATTATCCAGAGAAAAACCAAGCAGATTATGTAATTTCAAGATTATCAATGCTGTTGGTCAAATAAGCAACATTAAATGTTGAAGTTGTGCATCACTAATTGAATTAGAAGTTTTTTACAGATTGGGAAATTAGCTCCACTCATTTGTAAGACCCTTGGATCTAATTAGTCAATTTTCATTCCTGAGAACAGGACAAAGATGAATGCATAGGAATTTCACAGACTCCCCCCCCCCAAAAAAAATAATTCAGTAATTTTTATATTTCATTGGCAGTCAATAGCCTTAGGGCTAGATATGAGTTCACATACTGCATACAGCTGCAGTATCATCACTGACTATGATGGTTGAAAATTGGCTAATTTTCCTGCCACTTTGAGATGAAGAACAATGAAAGCTGTACTGTAAATTGTAAAAATGGCAAAGCATGGGTGAAATATTTACAGCAATTACATAAAAAAGACAGAAGCGAGGATATCGTTGCATTTCTTGCAGTGTTCTTCTGGGACTCACAGGTGCGCTTGTCAGAGCCATTCTATGCAAAAGCAATTTATGTATCCCCTTGAGGTATTTTTAGAATAGGTTTTCCCTATCTGGAGTCTCTTTGGTTTTTAGACAAGACTTTACAGTCAAAGGTATAGTATAATGCAGGGCTGTCAAACTCGCAGCCCACAGACTGGATGCATCATGCGCTGGCCACGCCCACGCCCATTTTAGCAAAGGGAGGAAAGTAGTGATACATCATGGATGCCGCCATGACGACGTGAGTTTGACATCCCTGATATAGTATATATTAAACAGAAGCATTGTGCTCCAAATCACCATGTAGAACTGTCCCCGTTTTCTTAGTAAGAGTTGTAATAAGGCATACTATTCTATTGCTATTTACATTTCATTAAGGGCTTTTCCAAATATTAAAAACAATTAGTGATATCATCCACTCTTAATTGCCCAGTCTCCTATCCTTGGTGTCATCTTTGTCACTTATTACGGCCTAATGTTATCCTCTCTAAGTTGATCCCTCTTTTCATCAAAGTATACAAGTGTTGCAAACATATTCACAACCATAAAGAGAAAACAAAATGGCAACTTAGTAATGATTAAACCCCATAAAAATGGACTTGCAGTATCCTTTGTGAATGTCATCAAAAGGACAGGTATAACTATTATCTTCAGCAGCTATATCCATTGAAAGAGCTGTAGTAGTCCAAGAGGTTGATAGGGGAAATTCTAATAGCAGCCCAGAGGGTTTTTGGTGATACTGAATGAAACTGAAGAATGATTCGATTTGAAATACATTTAATCAACTTCCATCTCTTTGACTCCATTTGAGGCATCAAATAGAATCAAGTGCCTTTAAATCACTTCAGAGAGTTTCAAAGGCAATTTGGAGAACCAATGATCTCTCTGGCATTATCTGGACAAAGCTGCTATGGCATTCTCTGGACAAAACAAGGGGACTGAGTAGTCCGATGCACTCTCTGATACTGACATGACTAGCCAGCCAATGAGTATTATCATGTCTGCACACTTTGCCTTGGGGGAAGGGGACTGCCCAACTGTTTTTGTCCCATTAGGCAGATTTGCTTGGAGGCAGAAGGGAAGAGCAAGAGAGACCCAAACCTTCTCTGCTACTCTTTTTAAAAATTGACTTGTTCCTTCTTGTCTGATTATTTATTTCCCCAAACCCATTACATGTTTTAAAACCCATCCATCAATCAATTCTCAGTTTTCTCTCTGCTGCTTATCTATCAGTGGTGAAATCTTAGTACCTCTCGACACCTCCCGAGAGGTACTAGGGCCCATGTGAATAAGTTCTCAGAGCCCGTATAAACCCACACCCCATGCCCACCTCCTGCACCTGGTCACCGGTCATTCGGTCCCACCCGTGCCATGCCCATGCCCTATCTATATTCTTCTGGCCATGTGGTCGGGTCAACCCTTTCCTGCTCACCTGAAACAAAGGTAAGCACTTAGCACTAACCAGTCCCTGTCTCCCCACTTCCCGACCGCAAGCACCCCCTGCCCTGAGCCCACCACCCTGCATATTTTGATTTAAAATGCATTGGGTCATGGCTGACCTCAACTTGATCACGCCCACCCATCCAGCCACATGACCACCAAGACACGCCCACCAAGACACAACCACCCAGTCACATGAACACCAACACATGCCCACAGAACCATGCCCACGGAGCCTCTTGGGAAAAATTTCACATTTCATGCCTGGTAGAGGATTCTGTATTGTTGGCTAGAACCTGAAGGATTTGCAGTGATAATTTGGTGATTTTATGATATAATAAGCAGTGTAGATCTGAAACTTGTCATATAAAAAAATAAATCAATACCTAGAAATGTGTATGGTTCTAAAAGAGAAGACCAAGAAAATTTGGTTGGATGAGGTTGATGAACTTCAGAAACAGACAGGAGCAATAAATGTAAAGAACAAAAGCAATGTATGAAGCATTGTTTGAATGTAATGGAATCAAGATTGGTTTGTAAAAATAGAAACTGATGGACAGATGTAGTAAATTATGTTGGTTTAGACACATTTCCCTTTTCTTATTGCATGCTGTTACTTATGGTTTCTTTCCCCTTTTCTGCTATTCTACATAATTTTACAAAATGCAATAAAATGAAAGATGGTGTGACCATAGTATCCTGAGAGTTAAAAATATTTCTGCAGCTTTTTGCACACAAGCTGTGCAAGCAATATAATCTGAAATGTTTGCTTGACTGGTACATCGGATGAAAAGTATAAAGGTTATTTATGATCCAAGTGGAAAAGAACATTATCCAACTGAAATTAAGTCTGCTCCCTTTTAGATTACATAATTGTTCAGCAGAAGTATGACTCGCTATGATTGTCTTTCTATTTTTAAAATGTTTTTAAAATGAATATTTAACTAAAAATATGTAGAATAATACACAATACAAATCTGGAATGCATTTCCTTTATAGTGTGTTACACATTTTTGTTGCTGTTACAATATCATTTTACTGAAACATTTAATAAGTTAATTTACTGATTCCATCAAGCCCCCAGGTTGGCCATCATTAAGAACTAATTAAACTGAAGTATATCAAGTTATTATTATTTTATCCTACATTTTATCTTGGGCAGGAATCCGAGACATCTTCAGCTATGTGTGCTTCTGAAGTAATTTACTATGCTTTTTCTATTGCCTTTCCCAAAGGTTAAAATGACATAGTTTCTTCTTGCAATTCCTTTATATGTTCATAATATAGAGAGGATAGTTAGGCTGAACAGGTTTCTGAAACCCGATTATCTATAGAATATCTCATTATATTCTAATATCACTGACTCTTAAAAATCTGCAGATATGACTACTTTTCAGCATCTAGTTTTCATTCATAGTGACATATTTTTACACTATTTTTTTAAAGTGCTGCTGTATCTAGAAACCAGCTGTATCCAGTCACAGTGAATTACTATATTAGTCTTTGCCTTATGACTCCAATTGAGACCAAAACTTCTGATATTAAGCAATGCTATTATTAAATGACTCATGACCTATTTTATAACTACTTTGTCATAGTCATTAATGAACTATGCCATTATCAAGCAAATCCAATTTCCCTATTGACTTATTAGAAGCTGATTGGGAAGGTTGCAAAAGGTAATCCTGTAACATCCCCCAATATGCTGCAATTGTGGTAAATACATGTTGGTTGCCAAGTATCTGCTACTATTGTAAGTGTGAGGACCATTCATCACTTTTTAACATCATCATAACTTTGAACAGTACTAATCAAATGGTTATAAATTGTGCACTACCTATAGTTCCATGATTAGGGAATTGTCTTCTGCATGATTATTTGTCTGGTGTTAATCCTTGCTTATTTGGGTGTTTGACTTCTGAAGAGGATGTGTTCTGTTTTGTTTTGTTTTTCATTTCCTTAGCTTTTCATTGTCTCTTTTGAATGGTATGTAAATGTGGTTTATCCATGTGTTTATTCATGACTGATTTGTCTGAATGTCAAGTTTCTGAAATTTCCTAGCATGTTTTAGATTTAGCTTGTTCTAGGATACTTAGTTTCCCCACTGAAACTATGATTGAGTGTGTGTATGTGTTGTAAGATTAAGGAATTTGCATCATTCTGATGTTTCTCTTTTTATGTGTGTATATACAAACAATTATGTATACACATAGGCATCCTTGAAAAGGCTATTTTTAAAAAAATATAGTAATAAAGTGTTCAAAATAAACATTTCAAAGCATAAAAATACTTTATTAACTTAATAAGAACAAGATGTAGAACAGTAAAGAATATGTACTTATGGCATCGTGTGTAGAGAAAGTTACAGAAATAATAAGCAGGATAATTCAGAATCAATAATAGAAACAAATTAGAAGAGATTGCTGTTCTTTTACATTTCAACAATTTCTCAAGTGTATAATTGGTAAAATGGGATGCTTTTTGAGCCTCATAGCTCAGTATTGTTTAAGCATGTCCATTTATATGCTAAATAAGTAGTGAAACAATAATGACTTATTAAAAATTTAAAACTTATACGGAAACATTCTTAACATAACATCATAATATCCAAATAAACTAGCAAGATTATGATTTAGTGTTTTGCTTCCGCAATCAATTTTATGTATACTAATTGGGTCAACCCAGTGGTTCCCAATCTTTTTCGGGTTGCGGCTCCCTTACCTGCTTCCGGTTTTTTCCGCGGCTCCCTTCAAATTTTCGGATTTTTTCCGCGGCTCCCTTAATGGGTACATCCGGGTTTTTTTACATTTTTTACTTGTAACTGCGCATACGCACTAGGTTTTCTGAAATGGCGCGGCGCCCTTACAATGGTGTCGCGGCTCCCCAGGGAGCCGCGGCGCACAGATTGGGAACCACTGGGTCAACCTTTGGGACAGGGCTCAGCATTCAGTCTCTTTTTTCATTAAGTTCCGATTGGAGCTCCACCCCTTTGGAAAACATTTAGATTTTTTTTCTGCTAACCTCTCCATGTACATACTTAAGAACAAATTTAGTCAAGTTATGCAACAAAAGCATAACAATATGATTCCACAGAAAACTCCAACAATGCTCCAATCAAAGTCCATGTCTGGTATTATTGAAAATTCAAAGAAAATTCATTTATATAATCCCTGGAAGAGCAATATAATTGTGACTGAATTCCATCTATGAAGTGGCTACACAAAAATTTTCTGTCATTGCCATTCCAAGCCAAGAGGAATTGCCAAACTAGACTGAATGATATCCATGAAATGTGGAGAGGCGGTTGTTGATTCTGAGCTACTTCCAACTATTTATGGCCTAATAGATTTCATTTTTTCCTTTGAGCTCCTGTAGGGCTGGGTTTGAGTTAGTGGCAATAATATCTGCCTACCTGATCCTCAGTTGATTTGTTTTTCAATAGCCTTTGATTTTTTCAAACAGATGGAACCGTAGATCATTAAAATTACATACACAGTATTTAGATACAAGCATTTTAGATTACAGACATGGCAGCTGAAAATTTCAACCTTTACTGCTATCTAATTGTCCTCTGACTTTCTGCAGCCCAGACATAGTATGCTTACTTTTCTAATATTCCAAGGATTTATATATAAGAGGATCTTCTTCATTTGGTCCAAAGCTTAGGCACAATGTTCACTAGGAGAATGAATTTACAAAGAGAAGGAAAATTTAGGGAAGCTTTGAGTCCTTGTAGTATATTTAAAGACACATTTAGTTTAAGAATCAGCTTGCAAAGTCACCTACTACAGTATTACTTTAGTAAGTTGAAAAGGAAATTGAACTCTTTTACACAGCAGTTAAATCTATAGCTGCCTTAATCTGTTTTGTATTACTGGTATCTTTGTTCATTGGTTTGTTAAATCAAGTTTTAACAAACTATACAAAATCTATAAAAAATCCTTGGTATTCTAAAAGAAAAAATACGTTTATGATAAATATTAACATCTCTCTGAATTGCAGGACTTAACATGTTTGTAAGTATTTCATAAATATGTATTAAAACTAAATAAATGCAAAACTGTTTTTTGCCATGTTAAAAGTTGACATTAGTTATTGAATATTATTAATTGAATTAATATTCAATTTAGAACAACAGTTTAAAAAAATCCCTCCATGCAGTTTTGCTGTTGTCCACAAAGATAAATGATTTCAAGAAACAAAAGCTAGCAAAAAGCATGGAAAGGACAGAATTATTGATGATGTATGTTAAAAGAAGTACAACTAGCTTTAGGAGCCAAATATATTTACATAGTAGCAACTAGTCTTTCAAGGAAATATGTTTAGAAATGAGTATGTTTAGAATCTTGAGGGAAAAAAGCAGCTGCTTCTCATAAATATGGATTCATACTGTGAATAATAAAGAAAAAATGATAATAGAAAGGAAGGGAGAGAATGATGATACAAGGAATCCTTTCAGTTTAATATAGAATGGAAATAGGCATGCAAACTAACATGTAGACTATTATTATTATATTATTAAAACTATGGGAGTCTGGCTCTATCAAGACCCTTAAAATGAAGATTTATAATGAAACAATAGTATTATTTACAATGTTTATTTTTTTTTAAAGAAACATACCTTTAAATATTTGACATATATATATATATATATTCTCAAAAAATCTGAGACTGGGTATAGATTACAACCCATGCCCATTTCAGCATGTTGGCTGAAGCAACTGGAGCTCTGATTCTGGTCACAGATTGTAACTGGCAGAGTAATAAAATCAAATGAAAGAAAATAAGAATGAAAACAGTTTGGTTAAGAGAGGGAAAGAGTCATAGACCCCAGGATATGAATCCAAAATTTCTTGGCTCATTCTTAATATTTAAGCATTTGTTTTAGAGAAAAGTAAAAAAAAAAAAGTACATCATCTGCCATTGGAGACAATCAGTGGAATATAAAAAGGATATTAAAATTTAGAATGCTTAATGTAGTTTTTAGCTTTATATATATTTCTTGTATTAATTACAATATAAACTTAAAAATTATAAATCTCTTTGAAGATTCTGTCATCCAGGTCATGGATGTCCTAAAGG
>JAOYMU010000001.1:98507520-98517700 GCA_025802295.1 Psammodynastes pulverulentus | reverse complement strand
GCGCGCTATCACTTCCGGGTTTTTTTAGCGCGCGACGGGGGGCGCGTTCCGGCACCTTTCGGCGCCGAAGAAAAGCCATGAATAAATCTACATATAAAACCTTGTGTCTGTCTGGGAATGGAAATATAGAAAGTGTATCACAGTGTCAGAGGTGGTATTCAGCAGGTTCTGACCAGTTCTGGAGAACCGGTAGTGGAAATTTTGAATAGCTCGGAGAATCGGCAAATACCACCCCTTGACTGGCCCCACACCCATCTATTCTTTGCCTCCTGAGTCCCAGCTGATTGGCTGAGTCTTCTTTTGTTGCTCTGCACAGGAGAACAGAGTTGGAAAGCAGTTTAGTGGAGTGGAGAGGGAATGGAGATTTTGCAGTATCCTTCCCCTGCCACGTCCACCAAGCCATGCCCACAGAACCGGTAGTAAAAAATGTTGAATCCCACCACTATCACTGCTACAAAGTCTGGATAATTCCGGTGAACAATTTATAGGATGAATGCAAATGTAGCCCTTGAAAAAGAAACAAAACCATTTAATTTCCAAATCCAGCCCTTTTGCTATTGATTTTGCCCTTGTCCTCTTGGAGACTCACTGTATATCCATGTTTTCTTCCACAGAGGTGGCAGAAAGAAAGCTGACCATGGAGGAAGAGGAAGCCAAACGTATTGCAGAAATGGGAAAGCCAATACTGGGTGAACATCCAAAACTGGAAGTCATCATTGAAGAGTCCTATGAATTCAAGGTCAGTGCTGTGTACTCAGAGTTTTTGTCAGGAAACGAGGGAAGGAAAAGCAGGAAAGGAACTAAACAGAAAAATTGGTTAGCATAACTAAGCAGAAGAAAGGAAGAGGACCAAAAGGAAAAAGGAAGGGTACAACAGGAATGCTAAGCTAAAGCAAAAGTCCAGGCTAAGTCCTGGGAGAGAAGAGAAAAACAATGAGAACAATAAATAAAATGAGATCAGGGAAAGAGAGAGCAAATTTGAAAGACAATAATGAAGAGATGTTTTGAAGAATACGGTCCTACTTTAA
This sequence comes from Psammodynastes pulverulentus, assembly GCA_025802295.1. Classification (NCBI taxonomy): domain Eukaryota; kingdom Metazoa; phylum Chordata; class Lepidosauria; order Squamata; family Psammodynastidae; genus Psammodynastes; species Psammodynastes pulverulentus. Next base: position 98,516,672 of record JAOYMU010000001.1, on the reverse strand, counting down.
CAGTAAGGGAATGTCCAGAAGTTTCATCGCTGTCTTCTAAATAGTGAGGAATGGAAAGTCCTACCTTAGAAGGTGGGTTAGGTTGCTGCTTTGAATTATTTATTTAAAAAAAATAAAGACAGGATAAAAAAGAATCTAATAAATAAATAATAAACTATTCATGTGTTCAAGACACATAAGTAAGAACCAACTAAACCAAACGTGTGGTTGTTTCTAGCTAAAAGAATGATCACACTCATATATGTGAGAAATTAACAGGCAAATATGCTAAATTTTATTCTGCTGTTTTCAGTTGCTAAACCTTACCGTCAAATGACTCCAAAGCCAAACCTGCATGCCCTTACATCTAGCTGAAACAGGTTTCTGTCTCTCTGAAGGTTGGTTGCCCTGGAAATTGTTTTTAGCAACACGTCTGTCTCAATCCAGGTCAAGTCTGCTAAGACTCATAGAGCACTGTAGAGGAACTTGAGCCTGCTAAGTTCACGCCATTATGAAACGGATTTACTGTATGAATGGGAAATAATTTATCCATTGACAGAGTACATTGCAGGCTGTGAAAAGGGCTAAGAAAGAACAACGGCATTTACCAAGGAGGGAGAAAGTTTTATATGATAAAGAAGCTGAAGGTGCCCTTTTTCTTAATGATCCAACTATGACTTTTGGCAAACAACCTGTCATAAAATGACTCCCTGACCTACTTACAGTTTAATATTTATACCTTTCATTTCTTTTATTTACTCTTTCATGGGCATTTTGTGTGGCTTAAGTTAGCTTCTTGCAGATAATGCTTTCTCAAAGAGTTAAGACTACAAGTACAAGGAAACCTTTAAGGAATAGAAATTCTGGGTCATGTGGTCATAAAACCCTTGGAAGACACCTGCATGGGAAAAAGCTACCTTCACCTTCAGTCAACGTCCACATTGACTGAAAGGTGCTCTAAAGCAGGGGTGTCAAACAGGCAGCCCATGGGCTGGATGCGTCATGCACAGGCCATGCCCATCCTAGCTCCATGAAGGGGGAAAATGTCACAAAACAGCACATGATGGCTACGTGATCCCACAAGTTGGACACCTGTGCTCTAAAGGAAGGCCTTTAGTAAAACCAGTATTCTTTGTTTCCTTCTAATTGACAGAGTACAGTGGACAAACTCATCAAGAAGACAAACTTGGCATTGGTTGTAGGAACTCATTCATGGAGAGACCAGTTCATAGAAGCCATCACTGTCAGTGCAGGTGAGACAGAGTGAATGCCTTGTACTCAGCTAAGGAAACAATCACCCAGAGGCAGAGGGGGATTCTAACATGAATTACTTTGGGACTATTTATGAAACTCTTGCTCTTCAATAGATGTTATGAACAGGTGAAAGTGTTTAACTTGCTTGACTTTGGTTTGACTTTTGGGGGGGGGGGGTCCATGCAATGAATAGTAGATGAGTGTATATTAAGTCTGATAATAAAGAATCTTTGATTAATTACTTGTTTTTAACTGTTACTTAACAGCATGGTGTTCAAAAAAATCACTGAATGGTGAAATTTCCAGGAAATGTAAAAATCACAATAAAAAGAAAATTTACAGTTTAATAAAGAAAAAGTTTTTCACTGATTATTAGAAAGGAACTGTTTTTCAAAAAATAATTCCTGTTACTTTAATTTTCCAGAATCCGAGTAGGTAAAATGAATTCCTTTAATTCTCATTGCCAGTAATTAACATTAACCCCACACTATTAACATTGTTCTTGACTGATCAGTTGGGTTTCATTTTGAGTAATCCAATTGTTTTTACTTAATTAATGTAGTAAAATCTAACTAGTTGATTTATCTATTCAATTAAATTGGAATGCTTAATCCTTTGGTAACTCATTTCAATGCATATCACAGAACCTGCCCCCTTACTGATAAACTGTGCTTTAAATCCACATACTTCTGTGGCTAGGCATGCTAAGGACCTCTGTTTTAAGTGAAGTACATGGTTCGCAAGTAATCATAGTATCCTGTTGCAAATGTTAGAGTGCTAGAGTGCTAGTTAGAGTGCTAGTTGGATACTACCATTCTTCCTGAGAAAAGAGTTCATTTCCAGTAAGCCTACATTTTCTGTTTTATGTGAGCTTCCCAGAGACAATGAGAAAAGTGCAAGGAAAATCCCAGGTATTCTGTTTATGAAAGTATTCTTTCTCACTATCAACCGTGGGACTTCCTTGCTTAGGGCAGTTTGCATTTCAGCACTTACTATGTCTCTCTCACTCCTCTTTTCTTCCTTTCCTATTTGAGCATGGCTTAGGGAATACTCTGCCTGCAGCCCAAATCACTCATTCCCCCCCAAATAAAAACCATCAGAGTCAATAGGATCTGTTTTCACAAAGGCCTGTTTTATATCAAACTGCTGATTTGTTGTTCCCATACCTCTCCTTTACCTTTTCCCAGTTTATTTTATCCTCGCTTTGTGATACCTGCTTCCTATAATAGTGCATATTGTTAAACAAGTTCGTGCTTGTTTAATGTGCAAGTCTTCAATCTCAGGATTTTGCCCTCATCCATGGTAGGCAGCCAACTGCCAGTGCCAAATATGCCAAGACACAGTGATGTTCAGGTGGAAAACATTTCCTATTTGATCTATTGCTACTGACTGTGTTGATGGAAAACCTTGCCACTAGCAAGGACAGACTGAAAAGTAGGACTTCCTACATTTTGTGCCCAACTGATGTTTTTGAGATTTTTGAGAAAGTGTCATGGGCACCATTACAGGTTTTTTTTAAGAGCAGAGCGATTAGAAATCAGAAGATTAAAGTTACCAGCTACTCCACTCTCTTGCTCTTCTTTCTAAAAGAATCCTTTGAATTCATGCGTTGCACAGAAGTATCCTCAGAGACATAAGGAGAAGAAGGGAGTTGGAGACTAGAACCCTCTTGCTTTCTAACTAGCCAAAGTAAGTTTTGTAGAGCCAAGAACTCTGTTCTAAATAGGGAAGGTCATGAAGCTTGAGTGTCATAGAATAACAGAGTTGGAAGGGACCTTGGAGGTCATGTAGTCCAACCCCCTGCTCGAGCAGGAGAGTATATTCCAAATATTAGCCTCTACCTAGGATCGAACTCACAGCCTCCTGATTGTGAGGTGAGAGCTGGACAGAGCTATGATGTAGGGGTGCACGTCAAGTCATGGTTAATCCCAAGAGGAATTGAAGAAAACCATTATTTGAGACAAAACAAATTAGATTTCATTTTTCACCCATTTTTCTGTGCAACCCAAGAGTTCGGTGCAAGAAACCTTTTGAACCAGGTAATCCATTTCAAATCCACCTTCCAGATGCAAAGCTGTTAGATGAAATATGTTTGCTGACTTTTATTTATTTGATTGAGTGAAATGGCTGCCTATCTCACAGCAGTAACTCTGGCCAGCATGCAGAGTTTAACATGCAGAGTTAAAAACAACAGTGTAAACAATCTGAACCATAATGTCCAAGGTTACAACAAGGCCAGCTGATAAGAAAACATTAACCAACAGAGTCCTAATGTGGTCCTGGCTATATCTGAACCCTTTTTATTATTCTGCCCATGTCAGCTGACACCTGAATTTGAGCCTCACTCCAAAGGAAAGACTTCAAGGGGGGGGGGGTATGGAAATTGCAACCATGACATTCAAATTGGTAGTAACGATTTTACCCAAGTACTATTACATTCTTTTTCCTTACATCCCTCCCGTCACCCCTAGCATAGCATAGCATTGCATACACAAGCATGTTGGAATGAAGGTAGATTGGTATTACCTAGTACATGTCTTGGTTTTCAGCAATAGATTGTCATGGATTGCTTCCTGATTGTGTTAACAATGGTAAACAATTGTAGTAGCCATCTATTACTGAAATAAAATTGGAGGGAGATTTTTACTAAGAGAAATGTTTGTGGGAAAAGTACTGTTTTGAGATTTTGAGCAGATCCTTGGACTCAAGAGTTCTTTAATCCCAAACATATTTCTTTTGTATCAAGCTCCAGTTAAAACTTTTGAGGACCCAGAACTGGTCCCCTCCTGAATTTTACTGTACTGTGCAGGAGATATCAACCTTGTAACTTTGGGCACTGAGAAGCATGAACCCTTCTGTCTTGTGTCTAGCACCAAATACTGAAGTTCATCAACTACTTTACTGAGTGAGAAATAATTTCTTTGAATAACTTTACTTCAAATGCTTGCTTCTTCTGAAAAAAGATGAAAAAGATGGCCTACCTTCAATCTTTTCACAATGCTGTAACTGTTGCTATGGTAATAAATGTGGTCATCCTCTAGGTGCTCATATAGGAAGAGAGTTAAGGACATTAAGTGTTGCTTCCTTTGCTGTTACCTACTTTTAAGGTTTATATTATCATTACAAGCGATAAGGAACCCCGGTGCAGTCTCGAACTGTTTATCCCTGCTAACTCTCCAGAAACTAATAAAATCAGAAGGAATGAAAGTACAGTTTTAACACTGCCTGTATTTTTGTATCACTCGTGAATGTTTCTGAGTAGAAAAAAGACTTTTACCATGGTCAGCTTTGAGGAGATTGAATTTCTTGACTTTCCCTCAGTATACTGATCTCTCTATGCTGCACCACTATTTTGGACTTTATAGAGATGGTCTATAATTAAATAGTAGCCTTTCAGGAAGCATAGAGGTATACAGTGATAAGCTCCTTGTGTGCCTTTTGGGAGGTAAGAAGAACAACATAGACTGCTGCAGGCAAGAAAATCGGTTACCATCAAAGAGCCTCTAAAGGCTGCATGTCCGCAAGAAAAGGTTTGATCTGTGTGATCCAGAAAACAGAGCAGTTTCAGGAGGAAGATAGGTGACAGGATCAAGAAATAGAGACTCAGAGAAAATAGCCAGTAAGCAATGTTCAAAGGAAGATTGGAAATGAGAAGACAAAATCAGGACAAATTTCTGGATCAAACACCCGCATGGCATTTGGATGCAGGTTTCCTAGTTTGGTACCCTCAATGTAGATTAAGACGACAACTCCAGCCCAATTGCAACTTCCATATCTCTAGAGGGCAGCTAGTTGTGTATGACTGTGCTGGACATTCCTGAGTAGCTTACTTTAACACATGCTGAAGTTTCTTGGGAGCTACCCAATCACCTGAAGATCGGAAAAGAAGAAGCAGCTTTAGCAGGTAGCCTTATTTATCCCTTAGCTTGGAATGTTCCCTTTTTGATCAGATGATGGTTTTAAATACAAAAATGGCTGTGAACCATATGGGGCAGGCAAGAAAGCTATTCTTCTGTGAAACATAATTAACTGTCTAAATGTCTGTTTTCATAGAAAACCTTTTCAAGGGACAGATCAATAATTGATGTTAGCCTTTTTGAGCACGTACATGCAATAAAAAATTTGGAGGGGGGAATTGTATTCTCTGGGTCCTGTTCCTCTGATGTGCATATTTGTAAGCAAGGTATTCAGGGAAATGAATAAAGCCACAGTGCCTCCAAGAAGAACCCAATAAAGTAGTGATTGTATGACTTGCTATAGAATCTGTGGTGGTGCAGTGGTTAGAGTGCAGTACTGCAGGCTACTTCTGCTGCCTGACAGCTGCCTGCAATTTGGCAGTTCAAATCTCATCAGGCTTAAGATTGACTCAGCCTTCCTTCCTTCTAAGATGAGTAAAATGAGGACCCAGATTGTTGGGTACAATATGCTGACTCTGCAAACTGCTTAGAGAGAGCTATAAAGCACTGTAAAGAGGTATATAAGTCTAAGTCCTATGGCTATTGCTATCCCTTCACTATTTCTAAACTTGGACCATTGGGGGTTTGCATAGCATCCACTGATTTGAAGCTCTCTATTTTGTCTTTCCTACAGCAGGTGAGGAGGAGGAGGATGAGTCTGGTGAGGAGCGCCTGCCCTCCTGCTTTGATTATGTCATGCATTTCCTGACTGTCTTCTGGAAAGTGCTCTTTGCTTGCGTGCCCCCGACAGAGTATTGCAATGGCTGGGCCTGCTTCATTGTGTCCATCCTGATCATTGGTATGCTCACTGCCATCATTGGAGATCTGGCCTCCCACTTTGGCTGCACAATTGGCCTCAAGGATTCTGTGACTGCCGTGGTCTTCGTGGCCTTTGGCACTTCAGTCCCAGGTGAGACTCGGACGCTTTGAAATAGGAGGGTAGCACCACAATGGCTTCTAACTACTCCATCACTAACAATGGTTGCAAGCTATCATGGGGTTATGTGCAGCTTCCTAGAAATGTCCTCCAAAAATGATGTTAAAAAAATAATAATAATCCAGACAAAGAGAATAAGCAGGGGCATTTGAAAGCAAGTTACAGAATTTTTATAAGGAAAAGCAAGAAGAAGAAATTATTTTTGCTTTACTTAACTCCTTGGAGGGCTGTCACGTGGGAAAAATAATGAAGAAATATTTTGCATCACTCATCAGCCTTTGTTGGAATTTATGATGCATTGCGCCGTCCAAACATATGTATGTATAAATAAAAAAGAATGTCAGCAAATGATAAAGTGCCTCATACTTTATCTCAAGAAGTCTGTTGCAAATATTCCAACTGAATTTCTTAACAAAGAAACTGTTAGAAATGATTCTCTTAAAATATTTCGGGTAGGACTTGTTTGTGGAGTAAGGAACATTTCAGGATCTTCCTTCTTTGTGCAAAATTAACAGCCTTGATTGTGCATATTAGAACCATAGCTTATACATAAGTTACTTCCACCAAACAGGTTTCTAATTGTTTTCATTCTTATGCTAAAAAACACTTTAAGATACTTTATGCTAAATGATAGCATATAAACACAGCTATCATTTAACAAGCCCTGTTGCTACTAAGACTAAATGCTACATCTAGTTTCAATAGTCAAGACAGCCAACAGCCATGGGACACAATCCAGAATCAATGTAGTGCTTTTGTCCTTTGCTCCACTGAATAAAAATAGGGCCGCACATGCTGCCAAATACCGTTCCTTAGCATCATCTGTGGTCCCACTTGCTATCTTGCTGATTTTGACACCACCCACTCCTTGCAGCAACATCTGCTTCTTTAAAAAATATGATTTGATTAAATTTCAAACTGTGACTAAAAAGTAAGCAAACCAGAAAGAAGAAGTGCCAAAAAGAGGGAAAAAATAGATGTAATATAGACGATTGTTAATTTAGAGTACAAGTTGGTGTATTTTTTTTACCTATATCTGTACCAAAGAAAGTTGGAGGGCACATACTCATCCTTCTGCAAACACTTCTAGTGTCCATCTTCAGTTTACCTATCAAGTGTCTCTGGGTGTAAATGGAAGTGTGAGAAGGAAACATTTGCACGTATGGTTCTCCTTTGGAGTACAACACATAAAAGGGGAAGGTTACCATGACTGGAGCCTCTTCAGGCATTCATCTAAACCAGTGTTTCTCAACCTTGGCTGCTTGAAGATACGTAGATGCATTGCCGGCTGGGGAATTCTGGCAACTGAAGTGCACACATCTTCAAGATGCCAAGTTAAAGAAACACCAGAGGCCTTGAAAGTGGGTGGAAGAAAGATACTTATGGTATTGCTGATTTCACTTACTAATCTCCCCAAATGTCACATTGAAGGTCTATGAAGCACTTTTATGGTTATTTTTGCATGAATGGAACAGAATAAGATCCCCAGCTGAATAGGGACAAGCCAAGTGGGTATGAGTGCAGGAGTGCAGCCCTCCATTGGACTTCTTGGAGAGTTGTGATGGGGCCAGTGTGCACATCCCACCAACCAGGTTGGGAATGATTAAGTTAAGACCTTGTTCCTTTAATGAGATATCACTGATGGGGATTGATTGGACTAAGTACTCTTCAGCACATCTCTTTCATGTGAGCTGTCAGCTGAGCACACCAATTCACCACCTTAATGCTGTTGGCCTTTTCTTTTTCTGCCCTAAAAAGTATCCCCATCTTCTTCATGGCAGGCCATCTTTGTCTTCTTTATATTGGGAAGGCTGCTTGAACTGCTACTCATACATTGGTTTCTTTTCCCTTCCAGATACTTTTGCTAGCAAAGCAGCTGCTGTTCAAGACATCCATGCAGATGCTTCCATTGGCAACGTCACAGGCAGCAACGCAGTCAACGTCTTCTTGGGCATTGGACTGGCATGGTCAGTAGCTGCCATCTACTGGGCTTCTCAAGGAGAGGAGTTCCACGTATCAGCCGGCACTCTTGCCTTCTCTGTGACACTGTTCACCATTTTTGCTTTTGTCTGCATCAGCGTGCTATTGTACCGAAGACGGCCTCATTTTGGAGGAGAACTAGGAGGCCCTAAAGGGTGCAGACTTGCCACAACTTTGCTTTTTGTGAGTCTGTGGCTATTGTACATTTTATTTGCTACCCTGGAGGCCTATTGCTACATCAAGGGGTTCTAAGTCATGGAGAGATTTCAAGCCAGAAGGGAGGCCTTTTCCTCCTCTGATACCTCATTGAACACCAGTCCTAAGAGTGTTGGCTGACCAGGAGTAGCCGCTCACTATCAATTTTCCAGAACTGCCCAGGTTAAAATATAACCGGGCTTCAAGAAGGGCAAAATTATCATTATAAAAAGTAAAGACAGATATTAAAATAAAGCCAACAGCATCAATCATTCAGTAAAATCAGAAACATCAACAGTTCCTAAAGTACCCATTTGTTGAATTCTGCTGTAAGACTCCACGATGTTCATTCCTCCACTTTACGAAATATCATATATTCAGATAACAATCTTATAAAGCATTGGGGTGGGTGTGTTTTTTTAATTTGGGGAGGGTGAATCTTACCTGATCTATTTTCCTTTTTTAACACAAAGAAAGGGGCTGGAAAAAAAATACAGGTTCAACTTTCATGCCACACCAGAGCTGGAGTTGAAAATGCTCTATATTTTTTACTCGATATGAACATTTAATTATCATTTTTCACTTTGTTTTAGAGTTATAGTGCTATTGTATTTTAAGTGCAAACATAATCCATATAGGCAAGACACCCAACACGTACGGACACACAGACAAAAACTACAGTTGAAAACTGGAGCATGTAGCAAGTAATACACCTCCCTTGGCTACCAAAAAAAGAACAAGGAGAACAAGCTGTAAAGATATTCTATGTAATGTGTATATTTTGAATATGGCAAATCTCTTTGTGTAATTAACATAAAAGCTTTTAGCACTGCAGAATTACATATGTATAA
>JAOYMU010000001.1:98445834-98459885 GCA_025802295.1 Psammodynastes pulverulentus | reverse complement strand
TAGAGATAGAGATAGAGATAGAGATAGAGATAGAGATAGAGATAGAGATAGAGATAGAGATAGAGATAGAGATAGAGTCCTCAATTTACAACCATTCATTTAATGATCAAAGTTACAAAGTTACAACACTAAAAAAAAGTGTAGGAGTTACCTACAATTGCAGCAATGAATGAACACAACTTCTAACTTTTCAACAAAATTAGATGACACTTTTATCTGCCTTTAAACTTATGCATCTTGCAGTACAATAACTGGCTGACCACCATGTCTACACCTAAATTTACTGGTGCTATTGTAGCCATATAGAATAACAATATGTCCCAGAAACTTTAAACTGTAATCTATGTCAGTTAAAGATTTACATCATGATATTCTCTTGCTACGAAAGGGCATGCTGGAAATCTGGGCACACAGAGGTTATTGGGTAGTGATTAAGGTGATATATCAGTACTAGAAGGGAGATCTAGTTCAAATCAAAGATAACCATGAAATTTGCTTCAATCAGCCAGTGTTGTTCTCTCAAAGCTACCTTATAATATTCTAAATCTGGTGATGCTTCAGGAGACAAATAGAGAATAATGTAAACAATGCATACCATTATCAGTACAACCCAACTCTCAGATGTCAATTTCTTTTTATCCAAGTCACCAATATCAATGTACAGGTAGTCCTCAACTTATTACTCTAAGACATAGGCCATAAGTCAAGGTACCCATGTGACCAGAAGTAATTTTCCAGCCTTTTTTGTGAGAGCTGTCAAATGAACATCACAGTCATTAAGCAATGTCATTCATTTAAATGGGAGGGTTTTTTTTTTAACCAGAAACTAGCAAAAAAAATAATAATTGCAAATTGTGATCATGCGACTATGGAATGCCACCAAGGATTTTAAAGCTAACGCGTAGTCACGTGATTATGGGGGACGCGATCATTTAAAATAGCTGGGAGTATAATAACTTTGGTATCATGTCTTTCAAACAATCATAAAACAGCCAGTCATTAAGAGAATATAACTTTCTGTATAACTTTCTAATATTGTTGCTGAAGTAACTAGTTTTAAATTAACACACTACTGTGGAAGCATGTCCCCTACTTATGTTTTAAGACAGACCTGGGCGTTTTATGGTCCTCGGGCCGCATCAGGCCCTTTGGCTGTCACTGTCTAGCCCGTGTGAGTCAATCAGAAATCATTTACATCTGTATATGTATGCCATGCATACAATACAACTGCATTGATTTTTTTCAGGGCAATTGTTTCCCCCCCCCCCCCCAATTTTCACATGTGTGTGCATGCATATCTATGCACCTTCCCAGTTCTATTGATTCGACCCACCACAAAAGTCCCAGTTTTTCTTGTGGGGAATTAATTCAGTAATTCATCTCCCACCTCTGTTTTAAGGCTATACATAAAATACTTTTCTAGGTGGGAATTGTATACATATCCTTTATCTATCTATCTGCAATTAAATCACTGTACATGTACTGTATACTTAAGAGTGTATACCAATCTTCCCATCTCTGTGGGAATTACGGAAGATGAAATCTAACATGAAGTTTGGAAGGCTAATATATACATATAGTAAGACAAAATATGTTTAAATTAGACTTGTTTTGAGTCACTGATTTAATCTTATTATTCAAGTACAAGAAGGATCTGGAGAACATATACAGGTAGTCCTCGACTCATGACTACAATTGAGCCCAAAATTTCTGTTGTTAAGTGAGACATTTGTTAAGTGAGTTTTGCCCCATTTTACCACCTTTCTTGCCTCAGTTGTTAAGTGAATCACTGCAGTTGATATGTCAGTAACCTGATTGTTAAGTGAATCTGCCTTCCCCATTGACTTTGCTTGTAAGAAGGTCACAAAAAGTGATCACATGACCTTGGGACACAGCATGGTCATAAGTATGAACCAGTTGCCAAGCAACTGAATTTTGATCACATGGTCATGGGGATACTGCAAATGTTGTAACTGTGAAGTGTGGTCATAAGTCCCTTTTTAAGTTACCTTTGTAACTTTGGTCACTGTTGTAAGTCGAGGACTACCTTTACAGAACACAGTAAGCATTTACTTTATTATAAATAATTGGCATATTATTTATATCACTCTATACTGCAATTTCATTTGGGGATATACAGTACAATATTTTCCTGCATACTACAAATAATACTATGGTTGTAAGACAACTAGATCTCCTCATTCTCTTTTTTCCTCAACAAAAATATACTTTTAACTATGAGAAGTGCAATATTGGATCTATAAGCAAAGGGTTCTTTCATGTAAATTAAAACATTTTTAAAAGATATTCAGAGAGAACTGAAAAAGCAGATTAAATGATTTTCTTAAGAATAAGAACAATTGGAATATATTCACATAACCGAAACAGCCATCTACAAGTTTCACTGTTTTTCAAAAAATAATTTAAACTTTCCTGAAGTTACTGTAGGTTCTCAGAATCCATGGAACTGTTATGAGTAGTTCATACCTTCCAAGCAAATAAAACGCACTTTTTGGCACAAGATATAAAACCTAGCCCAAAAGCGTGAAATATAAACCCAGCCACTTTAGTTTATAAATCATGGTTTATGGTTTACCATGCTGTAAAAACCCAACCAACCATTTGGATTACATTCAATAGGACACACTAAAAAAACCCTGTAAATTAATTAAATGCACAAACCCAGACACAGTACTTGGAAGCAACAGATGCCAAGATCTGAATAACTTTCAAATTTAGCTAGAACTCATGGAAAGATGTTTCCATGCAAGTGTGTTTATTTGATTTTATTTAACAGATTTAGTTACCTGCCCAGTGCTCACCTTATGCAATATAACCATGGGCAGCTCACAAACAGCAATAAAAATAATAAAAAACATAAAAAATAAAAAATACCACAGAAAACGCTTGAGGCCCCTAACTTCCCCACATCCCGCCCTAACTTCCACACACACACCCTTCTAGGCTCCAGCTTCACACTACCTCAATGTTTGGGGGTGGGAGCTAGGGTTTTAGGACTTTTCAGAAGGTTAGAAGCCCTGTTGGATCTTGTGGGAAGGTGTTCCAAAGAGTAGGGTCAATTATCAGGAAGACACACTATCTAGATCCCACTAGATGGCAACATTTAAAGGAAAGGATTTGAAGCACACACACCCTATCAGACCTAGTGAGTAAGTAGGAGAAATGATCCTATTGATAACCTAACCATGTGCAATTCAGGGCTTTAAAGATGCTATGTAGTACCTTGAATCATACCCAAAAAGAAACTATAAGCCAATGAAGCTCACACAGCAGTGGTATAACTTTGGCAAACCAGCTGTAATTTACAAAGCTGTCTCATTTTCTGCAAAAATCCAGCCAGGAAGTGACCAGGGCATGAGACACCATGATCAAGACCTCTTGGTTCAAGAATGGGTGCCAGTGGCACACAAGATGAGTCTGCGCAAATTTACCACCCCACTTGCTCCTTGAGCAGAAGTCAAGAGTCCAGGAGGACCCCACTGGGCTGCATGACCAGCTCTGTTTGGGGAGTAACTATGCCAGCAAGAATAACAAATGATACCTCACCAAAACCCAGAGCCATTCCATCTCGCTAGGGTTGAATTGAAAGTGATTCCTCCCCATCAATGCCTTACAGGCTTTGGGCTATCACTAGGGCAGTGTCACTTGGTTGTCCAGGAGTGGAGATGCATAGAAAGTAGTATGCTGATGATACTGCACCCCATGCTGTTGGATAACCTCTCCAAGCATTCTCAGGTAGATGATATGGGTGGTAAAAAGGAGAAGTGAAAGATCTGAGCCATGAGACATCCCACTCTACAGGGGCCAATGATTCAACCGCTCAACCTCTCATATCCCACTAACACATGCTAGAACCTCCCACAAGGAAGGAAGAAAATCACTGTAAAATAGGGTCCAGCCTCCAGATCTGGCCTGTTCTAAAGCCAGGTTAATCTTCAGAGAGTATCCAACAACTTTTTTAAAAAATCAAATTGGCTTTTTTTTTCTCCCCAGCATATTCTGTCCCATCTCCCCAACTCCAAATTTCTTATTTGCAATTGAGATAGAAACATAACAAGCTTTAGTTAGTTGGTGCACTAGTCTATGAAGGCAGTGATCAAATGGAGACAAGTGGAAGACTTCCTACTGCGTAGGAGTGAGAAATATTTAAACATTGTGCAGCAAAAAATTATCTACCTCTTTCCTGTGAAAATTGTCATTTTTAAAAAGGTAAAGGTGAGTAAACCTTTTTTTATGTAAGCAAACTTTATTAGGACAGAACCATTGTTCCTGATTTTTTAAAAATCTTATATTTATATTCTCTCTTTCTCTCTCTCTCTCCCTCCCCCCTCCCCAAAGTAAAGCCTCTGCATAAAACCTCTTCACATCTTCAAGGCCTCGGGTTGCAGAATGGGGGCAGGGGTGCAGATCAATGGCCATTTGAAATTCAGCCATATGGCTGAAGACCCACAGCTGCATGTGTTAATTACCACACGTGCCCCCTGTAAAGCAGTCTGTTCAACAGGAAAAGAAAAACAGACGAGAAAAAAGGCTGTTCCTGAGGATTAAATAAATAGTCCAAATTTTTGGCCTAATTCCTCCCAGACACAATCAACCTTCCTTCAGCCACCTGCATGGTCAGAAGCGGTAATACCCCTCTTTACATCTCCAGCTGTGTTCAATGAACCCAGGGAGAAATATCGCAATGTGTACTTTTGCTTCTAGGTTCTTTCCTCCTCACCCACCCTCCCTCCCTCCCTCACGGACACACACTTTTTTCTTTCTTCTCACACCAGAGTCACAGAAGCAGCCTGGACCACTATCCCCAAGATATTTACATAATTTAATACATTTGCAAATTTTGGGTCGATACTCAGATCAAACATGGAACAACTGACCTTTAGGTTCTCTATTCTGGTCAACTAATAATATAAATAATTTTGTATTTGGGCATATTTTGATGAACACTTTTTAAAATCTATATTTTCAACTACTGAATTCTGGCATACTTTTTCATTTTCCATTTATAGTACGCCTTCTCTACAATCATTCCAGAACTTTTTCTGAAAGGCAGGAAATTTATGCCCTGCATCTACTGAACTTTTTCTAAAGAAATGCATAGAATGGGTAGGGTATTTTGTCAATGGCCATTAGGTTAAAGATTTAAGATCGCTTTCCTTTTAATTTCAGTATGCTTTCAATAACAATTGATTCAGAGATGTTACCTGTTAAAGCAGGGATTCCCAACCCCTAATCCATGGACCGGCACCAGGCCACGACATGCCAGAAACTGGACTGCACAAACAAGTGAAGCCCCATCCATGGAATGCAGGCAGCACACGAAACCACCACCACCACCACCCCACCAGTCTGCAAAGAAACCTCTCTCCATGGGACTGGTCCCTGTTTCTCAAAAGGTGGGGGCTGCTATGTTAAAGGGGTTTCTTATGTTTTTTTTACACTTCTGTTTTTATTCTTGAATGCTGCCCAGAGTTCTTTTAGATTGAGTCAGTTATAATAAATAAAATATAATAAAATAAAATTTCTGGATTAATCTAGCTATTCTGTTTTACATTCAACATAGTGGAAAACAAACATACAACTCTAATTCTGTGTGTGAGTGTGTGTTTGTGTTTGTGTTTGTGTGTGTGTGTGTGTGAGAGAGAGAGAGAGAGAGAGAGTGAATGTGTGTGTGTGTGTGTGTGTGTGTTTGTGTGTTTCTTTATTCCAAACACATAACTACAAAGCGTAGATGTGGAGGTTTTTCATTCCATTTCTTTTTAAACAGAAATTAAAACACATTCAAGTCTGTGCCAACAATCACTTACCCTTAATAACAACCAACCGTTTATGCCGTTATTCATTTAATTTGACATGAATTCCAAGACAAAGATAACACATTTTCTGTTCTGCTTTCAGTACCCATTCCAACTCATATAACACAAAGAAAAAGAATGATCTTACATTGGCACTGATATTCTACAGGGGCAGGAATTATTACATCACATTCCAGTTTTAATACACAAATCTATGGGGGGGGGGAATGACTCTCCAAATACAGTCAAAACTTAATTCAGTCATTCTGGACCTTCTGGAATTTGCTAATGGTTGTGAAATGCTACATTCCATTGAATTAACAGGGAATGATTGAACATCTGAGGTGTGTATCTGTTTTCCCTCAAAAAATTTAAAAATTTTGAAAATGTTGTGCCAGCTTTGATATTTACAAAATTTCTACAAAACAGAATGTGAACTACCTTGCTGTAGGCAGCATGAGGAAAAAAAACGACTTCTGCAGATTGCCCACAGAAAAGCATGAAGTTGCTAATTATATTCTGAATACTTTAGGAGCAATATTGTGTACTAATAAAGGTTGAAGTTTATAAAATAACAACAAGCAGCATTTCAATCAAAGACTACAGAAATAAGATGGGAGCTAGCAATAGGTATTTCTCAGAAACATGTTTTCATCTTTGTTTATGATTAAGCAATAAATATAACCACACCAAAAGCATTTTTTTAAAAATAAGATAAATAATAAACACAGGTGAAAGATAGGGTTAAATTTAGGTTAGGGAGAGAACATATCACAGTGAACTGTCAAGTCAGAATGTTATTTTCTTACCGCACCTCCCCTTAAGTGTGAGGTACAAAATAATTGTGCACCAATTAAGACATTAGAAAAACAGTTATAGTGTCATATAATTCTATTTGACAATATTACAGTAGAATTCAGCAACACCTACAGCTTCTAGACCATCTTAAATAATCGCAGATCAAAGGGCATTAGAGTAAACAACCCATTTACAAAATTATTAGGATAAAAGTAATAGAGGGAAGAGCATCTTAGCTTAGAAAGAAAAGTGTTGGTAAGTTAACTGGAGCCATTCCTGCAGTGACATCTTTTTCTTCAGAGTAGTGGAACCTCATCTATCTTCCTAATTTTCAAACTGAAAAACCAACTCTCATGGCATCTCACTATACTAAAAGTGTTTAGTTTCTGTTTATTGGCTATTGGGCCAGGGATTGTCAACTTCTTCAGAATGGAAATTCTTATACGATGGTCAAGCTCTCTTAACCACAAGATTTTAAAAGATGAAAATATTGGGAGGTGTTCTTTTGTGAGATTAATCCTAGACCAACCATTCATATAAACCAAGTTATCTCAGAATATTGCATTCTCCAATATACTAACATGCAAAGCAACCCACTGTGGCTCATGGTTAAAGCATTGGACTGGCACCAGGAAAGCCCATCTTAACCATGGAAATTTACCAGATGACTTTGTCCCAATAACTCTTTCTCAGCCCAGCCTACCTACCTTGTATGGTTTTTGTATAAAAACTACACAGAGAATACTATGAACATTGACATGAGTTCCAGAATAATATATAAATATTGTAGCTGTATTACCAAAATGAAATAAAATGTGGAAGCCCAGTTGTTTCACAAATATAAAATATAGAAACAAGAATGAAAATGAAACACTGAAAACTCTAAAGTTCAAAGCAAGCGAAAGACTAACATTTAACCCAAGAGCAAATATTGCATGGTTTAACCAAAAAACTGCTGTGTTTCAACGTATTTCAATCAGCAAGAATTAGGAATAATGTTCACAATCAATAAGGCTAATGTAAATAATTATCTGGGAAATATTACATGTAACCATTGTGACAGGATTATTAAAGAGGTGAAGGAGGAAACATCTCATCCAACCAGTCTCCAAACTGGTAAAGAAACTAGGCGAGAGCATGTAAGGCAGATGACTTCCAACTGAAATATGTGCATTAATAAGCTGGAAGGCTGCTCTCTCTTTAGTAGAGAGACAAAGACAAAAGGTAGATTAAAGAACAGTAGAGATGAAGTGGGGGACGGAAACTCTGACAACTTACTTTCAGGAAAACAAATGGAAAAGTTCAATGAAAGGGCAGGACCAAAAAAAACGATGGAAACAGACATAAAAATACTGTCAAGTTCCAGTCAATTCACCGTCCAGCACATGGCAGAAAAGAGCTGAGCTGTTCTGCTTTGCATCAGTTACATATGAGAAGGATTAAAGGTCAGAAGTGGTTTAATCCAAGACGAATGAGCAAGAGATTCTTATAAACCTCAATTGTTACTATCACTTCCAAGGTGAGAGATACTGAAACTCAGACTTGAACAAATTATTCTGCAGAAGCAAGCTATTTCTTTTTTTTCTCCTCCTCCTCTCCACCCTTCCTATGGCAAAAGGGCAGAAGATTCAGTTGAAAATCCATGTGTTTTTTGCTCTTTCCCTCCCAGTTTGACATCATTACAAAGGGAAGCAAGGTTTGCAAGAAAGATAGAAATAAATTTATCTCTATTATCCTCTTTAATAAAAAGATCAAAGTAATTTTATTACTATTTTTTGCTTTACATAATGTAGGGTCAAAATGTGGCAGCAGATGAAATAAGAACCTCCTTTATACTATAGATAGATGTTTGCAACATGTTTTTATGAGAGAAAACGTCCAGCAATTATGAATGGCATGGTGTATTACAGGTAAAGTTCCCTAACCCTCTTTTGTAGTGCAGTGATAATAAACAGGGCACAAGGAAAACTACATTTCCATTCCCTATCATTTGGTTGTCACCTTACACAAAATGGTACCCAAGGATATGCTGGTTACCTTTACTACCATATGACTGCTATGTTGCAGTAAAGTCTTTTGTGAGCTCTTACCTGAATGCTGATCTTGCTGCCATCATTTCCCATCAATCAGTGGTGTAAACTAAGGGAGGATTAGTACAAAAAGCCACATTCTACTTGTCTGGATTGTAGTGGCTAAAACCATTAAAACCTCATGTCTGAAAGTATTAAAACAATAGTTCTCATGTAAACATTGGATAGCATTCAGGGTAGCTGGGAATTTTGAAAATTGTAGTCCAAATACATATGAGGACCATCAGGCTGAAAATGGCTTTCACAAAGCAAAATTTGCTGGATGAGACCACTGTTTCAATTTATCAGAAACTTTATTTCCAACACCAACAGCTTTTAAAAAGTTCATGTTCCTAGATGATAAGTACCATTTAACTTAACAGATAATAATTATCATACAATAACCAACATATATTTATACAGAATGTCAGCTGACAGCCACCAGAAGCCATTTTCAGTAATTACAACAGAGTAGCTAAGTTTTACTTACATATTATGTAAGAAATGTGTATATCTGACTACTTCCAGGAACTCTGGATAACTGTAATTCTATAATAAGCATAGGTCATAGGGGTATACAATATATGTAGAAAATTTTCAAAAATCCAAACTACTTTTCCTAAGCACATTTCATAATTCTGGGATATAAGCATCAATTATAAATCTCATTACTACATTCATGAAACATATCCTTAGGATATCATCTTAGCAAAAGCTGATAATTTGTATGATTTCTGAGTCAGCTCCTAAGGGGACAGGCTTATAAAAATGCCGAAATGCATGTAAATGTTTATTTAGCCTTTACAACTGAATTAAAGGGGAATTTTTCTAATATTCCATAGTAGAAATATGGAAAATATAAAACTACATGCAGCAATGATTTTCTATATTGTTTTCTTTTAAGAAGCCCAGCTGAAGTCATCTAAAAAGATTTGACTAAACAGCTTGACTAAACTAACAAAACTTTAGTTTTGACTAAACTAAACATCATTTTAAGCTATTGGTCTTCCAGTGAAATAGAGAATGTATGGTCTATATAAAGATCAAGTATTATGTCGGCTTGTAAAGAATTATTCTTGGGAAATGAAAAAAACAATGGCATGTTAGAGCAGCATTTGGGCTGACCTGATTATTCTTCTGCTGAACTGGAAAAAAAGACCAAACTATCTCCAAGGCAAAGATGTCAGTGTCTCAGAAAGAAATGTTAAGTCATAAATCCTAAACTTGGAACAGCGATTGTGCTTTGTATAGGCTTATATTGAGCATGTAAGTCTTTCATTCATTGTGAAAGAATACTAGATGTCCTCAAGGTTAGCATGATTATCTTGAAATTTCTGCCAAAATTCTTATTTTTAAGTAATACTTTAAGATGTAGCATTAATGTTCAGGAAAGCAGCACAGAAGTTGAAATTTATTACAATGGTGTCCCTTTCATTACACTTGTATGTTTTCCTAGAACTGTGATGGCGAACCTATGGCACATGTGCCAGAGGTGGCACACAGGTCCCACTCTGTGGGCACGCGTGCCATTGCCAGCTGCTCTTCTGGTTCCTGGCACGCAAATGCGCGCCAGTCAGCTGGTCTTCGCCCAAAAAATGGCCAAAAAACAGATCGCTTTTTGGACCCTTTTCAGGCCATTTTCTGGGCTGTTTCTGGCCCAAAGGCGGCCTGGAAAAGGCCCAAAATGGCCTGAAAATGGCTCCAAAAACGCCCAAAAAGCAGACATGCACACACCAGCCAGCTGGTCTTCAGGTTTCCAGCGTTCTGGCACGCGCACATGCACGTGTGTTCCGGTTTGGGCACTCGGTGCTGAAAAGGTTCACCATCACTGTCCTAGAAAGTTTGAACATGGAACAGATGATAAATGGCAAAGCCTTCAAAACCTCATCTCATTGTAGCATAGAACTTTACTCACCTTTTCTTCCAGAATTACTCTGTCCTAATGGCCGGTCGGTTACTGAGCCTTAAACGAAAAGCAAGTATGTTAGTCTATGAGCAAAACATTCACTGGTATCATCCAAACTGCAGTCCAATCTATAGGCAAGCTTCAAAGCACTATGCCCATAGTAGTAGCTACACAGCTGGATCCAAGCCATCATCTAATCCCTACACTTATTACTTTGCCTGACAGTTCTGTATTAGGTCTGTCTTTTTCCTGGTTTAAATTTGAAATAAACCTCTGAATTACAAGACCCCAAAAACCCGGTGATGTCACCAACCTGATGAACATCATGGCCAATTAACCATGGTAAATTGGTTACCAAGACCAATTGGTTCAGAACCATAATAGTAAAACTGACACTGTAGAGCCAATGAATATTTTTCCCATAGACGTGCAACAGAAATTGGCAGTGTATCATAAATGGTTAATTTAAGAGTTGTGCAACCCAAAACAGACTCTTCTAGAACTAATGTCTTTTATATAACCAGATTTTTTGTAGGAATTTAAATTATTTCATTCTTTAGGATTTCTGTTATACAATAAGTAACAATATACCATTTATTTATAAAAGAAACACACTACTCAAACAGAATCAAGAAACTATTTTTATTATCAATATATGTTTAGCGGTATAGATAGTCCTTGACGTATGACTAGTCACTTAACAACCATTTCAAGATACAACAGACTCTTTATAAAATCTTTACTGCACTTACAATCCTTCCTGGAAGTTATACCTGCCATCCCACCTGCATGGTCACATGATCGTATTTTGGTTGCTTGGCAACCAGCTCACTGGCTGCAGTATCCATGGTCACATGTTCACATTTTCCAACTTTTTTGTTGTTTTCCAGGACAAGCTGGATTATAAGTCAAAATCACATTGTTTATTTAATGACCATGGTGACTAGTTAAATAACTGTTGTAAAAACGATTGAAAAATCAAGTCCAGTCACGTGGTGACTTGACTTACAACTATAACAACTTACAACCAAAAGTCTGGGCTCATTTGTGATCATAGATCAAGGACTACTCGTAACTCCAACTGATACCTCTCGACTAGCAATGTTTCGGCTACAAGATGGACAACCATGTGCAGAGTACAGTTTGGACTGTTGAGCTGTATTAATTGAGTTTTAAAGATTAAAATGCAAAGAGCTTATTCCTTTCAAAATATGCAAACCTTTTTTTCTCTGCCTTCAATACCTGAGCATACAGGAGTTTTGTTCTGCACAGAAGAACCACTGATAGGCTTGCCATCTGGAGTGACACACCAGCAATATCCAGTGTAGGTGTGGCACTGGACCTGTTTGAGAAAATAGATAGTTTTGCAATATCACTCTGGCTCAGTATTAATACAATCACTTTCATCTCTTGAAAAATACATTTTCAGGAATAAGGAAACATATTTCATGCATATTAATGTAACAATTTGTTATGTTACACAGCATGCAATGTTTATTAGTTCAAACACTAATATTATTTCAAGACAAGGTACGGCTCTTAATCATTTTACAGGAAACCAGAAACCCTAATTTGTGCTGTGTGCTGTCTTTTTTATATTACTGTTAGACATTCCAATTTTATCCACTAATACTTCGTGGATACATTACCACATAACCATGACATGCATAAACAACATATTAAAGACTGTCTGCTGCATTTTTATGATGTAATAACCTTGATTATATTTTGTTGCTCAGTGTGCTGCTTGAACCCAGTTGCAGAAATAATAAATGGCGATGTCCTGAAAGTCTCTTTTTAGCTATAATTCTGCAACTGAAAGCAAGTTCTTAGAGTGAATAGATATAGGATCCAATCTGGGTTGATCACTGGAACCAGAGATTTAGTTTTTAGAGCTTTTGGATTCAGGCTGGAGGCCATTCTCAGGGAACTTCTCTCTAGCAGAGTGTGTGCTTTGGGCTATCCTGTGTGTGATGTTTATATGGTGCCTGTTGTGTGTGGTTTTTTAGTTGTTAATTGGGGTGTTAATAGCAAGCTTCGGCCTAATACACTAAGGCAGGAGCTTGTCCACCCAAGGATAACAAATTGAGCAATGTGATATAAGCAGTGAGACCTGTACAGATTGTACATTGGAGAAACAAAACAATCACTTCACAAACGCATGCCCATCAGGACAAGATTCAGCAGTCTATCTGCATTTGAAAGATAAAGGTCACTCTTTTTAAGATAGCAAAGTCCACATTCTGGGCAGAGAGGTTCGAATGAGGGTCAAAGAATCCATCTACATTAAGATTAATAGTCCTCTCTCATTGAGGGGGGGGGGCGAATACGACACCACCTATCTCCTGCTTACAACACAATCCATTCAGCAGTTCCAAGAAGGTTCTACAGCCATTTGCATTATTCAGGTGATCCTGAGGGCACAGATAAACTTTCAAGTGCCTAAATGACTCTCAGAAAGAGTGCCAACAATCAGATGACTGCAAGGAATATAAATCCTTTCATCCTCCACCATTCAATCAGAATTGAAGAAGCCTCTTGGATGAGAAGCTAAACATATTCAAGGAAAAACAAAGTCCAGTTGTCTTTTGAAAAAGCACCTTGGGACACCCTGAAGGCCTAGTTCTCCCCCAGTGTGCTATGTTATACGTACCTGTTGTAATTATGAGACTTGTGTCTAGCTCCCACTTACTTAAGCACATACAGGGAGGCAGGCAGGGAGGGACGGAGGCATTGTGAACTTTCCTTTTCAGAATACACAAACACTTCCTGAGTCTTTAGAGACTCAATTTTGGGGGGGCCAACTACCAACCATCCATCTTAATTATTTGTATGATCTATCACAGGGGTCTCCAACCTTGGCAACTTTAAGCCTGGAGGAGCCTGGTCTATCAGGTATCTTCATAAAATATGTGTGAATGTACATGCACATGTACAATACAAAATATACAAAATATAGATGTCAGACACTGCTTCAATCACAATTGTTTATGGATTAAGACATTTTCCACAATGGATTAAGACATTTTCCATAATGTATTATGTTTTATTAGTTAAGTGTGTAAGAGAAAGTATGAAAGTTTGAAAATCTTAATAAAAATCTTACTTGGGTAAATGATCCATCCTCATGACACTCTGGAACAAAGACTGCTTCTTGTGGCTTCTTCACTTGATCCAGTGCTTGGGCTCTTTCTAATCTGCATTTGCTCTGACCAGCATCTATGAAGAAAATCCATTCAGAATTTAAAATAAAGATAAGCAATATATCAAAAGCATGTGGCATTTCAATGAAAATGCAAAAGAAAAACTTAAAACAATTCCTGCTTTGCTGAACATTTATTTATATAAAGAGCCTTCAAGATATTTTAATTATTAACACATCAGCATGTCAAATAATCAGGGATTATAATTTATAACATTAGACCTAGGCAGGGCTTTTTTTCTGTGGGACTGGGGCGGAAC
>JAOYMU010000001.1:98331608-98348716 GCA_025802295.1 Psammodynastes pulverulentus | reverse complement strand
CTATAAGGCCACATATTATGAGCTAGTGGGCCATTAGCACGTTGAAATAAAATGATTTTCAGAATATATTGGACAAGGGAGGTTAGAGCCAAGCATACCTTTGGGAGCAACATGCTGCATAACGTGTAGGCCCTTCGTTATGGCTATCCCATTCTTTGCCTTGCGTTTTGCTTGCAAATAACTTTTATGTCCATTTTAGGTTTCCTCGCCTGAATTAATATTGTTCATTAACAATGAAAATGATTTCTCAAACTTTGTGATAGGTTTCCTAACTTGCTGCACTCATTTTGGCAGAGGTAGTTGCAGTTCCATTAAACCAAAATATTCTAGTGTGTTTTCTTATTCTTTGATTTTAAAGTTTTTAAATATTTTTTCTTCCAAAAAGAAATCTCCTTACTTGGAGCCTAATGTGATTTTGTTGGATTTCCGTGGCAATTTTTCTGCTCGCATATAAATTAACTTTATATTTCCAACCAACTAATACTGTTCACAACTTCTTGTAAGTCCTGGACACCGTTTACATTTATATCCAGGATTGTATCCATCTGGGCTATTTTCATCTGACCGTTTTAAGACTCTGATAAGCAGCTGCTTCTTTAGAGACAGAAAATAAGGCATCAGAAATACAGTTTTGGCATGGGGAAGGGATGTCCTCTTGTTTCAGCCCCATCCACTACTAATTCTGAAGGATATTTGTAGCAAAATATTAGCTCATTCCTGTTCTAAAGCAATTCAAGATTTTTTAAAAATACTAATTTATATACTGTCATTTGCCCAAGAGCTCAAGGTAGTATACATAGCACTTCCTTCCTGAGAAGATTGGGTGATGAATAATTCATGACTGAGATATACTTAAATCTGGCTCTCCCTGATTAGTCCATTATTTTAACCATTATATCATGAATACACATCTAGCCAATCTTCTTCAGAGTAACAGAAATATTTTTTTGTTATTTAATACTTTCTCATCTGGGTGCAACTCTGATTTTATTCTGTTTGAAAATTGCAACAGGATTTTAGTCAAATGAAAGGTATAATACTGTTTATTTAGGACTTTGTATTGTCATTCCTTCTTTTGAAGTTTCTACTCTGTTGTATAGAGACAATGCTCACATTTATCCTTTGCATAGTTTTATTAAATAATGCTACACACCATTCATTTTTTTTCCAGCCTTACCATATCTACACTTCCTTCTCACGCTCCCTTTTTCAGAATAGGCATAACAAAATATCAGCTCTTTTTTTATGTGTCTTTATCAAACTTCCCAATTCCAGTATCTATATGGACAGAAGAAACATGTAAAAGTGAAAGAAAATTACTTCGAGCCATTTTTAAAACACAAAAGTAAGGTATTTGATCTATCACCAAGCAACCTTATCTACTAAATTTACCAGGAACAAATTAAAGGAAAATTCTGAATTACTGCTTAAAACGTTTGGGAAATCTAAGGAAAGATATTGAATTTTTTCTCACATTTTCTCTTTCTACAACCTAGATAAATGTCAAGAAGGGAATACTGAAAGGAATTCTTGTCTGAATTAAGACAAGCATGGTAATGAAGAGAGGCTGAAGGCAGCAAAAATGGTTTTAGATTTTGTATATGTTGGCAATATAAAATTGCCGAGTTCACAAAAGGTGTTAAAATTATTGACACATCGTTTGTCTGGAGACAAATATGGCTTTTCTCCTCCTTCCATTGTAAGCTATACCACATCATTCCAGAATAGGGCAGCCTCCAAATCAAATCAATAAAACAAAATTGCTGCACTGAACCTCAACGATTGCTTTAAACGAAATATGATGTGTCTATTGGAGCAATAGGTGTTCTGTCTATGAATCTCAGAAAAATGTTCATTATCTACCTGTTCTTTCAAGAAATCACTTCAAATTATCTCTTCAAAATACTGCTTGTATAGGAATAGAAAAAAAAAAAAGCCACACCGTGGGCAATTCACTTCAAAAAGTATTTTAATTTAGAAATGCAGTTATATACATAGAATTGAAATTAAATTAAATTTTGTACAAATATTAAAATACTATCATCACACCCACTGCAATGTACAGGATGGATCTATACATATACATATATATATATACACACACATACTCACACACACACGTATATATAAATCCATCCTGCACGGTATTATAGAATCTTTAAAATCCCATATATATATATGGGATATAGATATATAAACGAGTACCATTCTGTAAATAAATTCCAATAAATTCCTTAGTGATGCAGTTCAGATTACAAATAAAGAGCACTGAAGGCAACCAGGTTTTCCTCTTTCGTATCTCCAGCTACCTACAGCCTGTCATCTGCATTACAGTATAAATATGCGCCTGAATGTTTGTTCTAACAGGATGTTTGGTCTGAACTCTGTGAACTTCCATGAAAAATGAAGCATAACAAGTCAAATTTCCAGCAGAAATTGACTGCTTTGCTCCTTAGCTCACCAGCTGGAAAATGATTTCCATTAACACAGAGGTTTTTCCATTATCCAATGGTATTTCCTCTCGAATATTAACAACATGAAAGAGGTGATCAAGTTCAAAAAATAATTAAAAAGCATCTAGGAGACAAAGGAGACATGGGTTTGAAATCCATAAAATACCACTAAATGTGGTGTGATGTGCCATTTAATGATTTCCAACTTGCCTCTCTTAAAAGCACATTACTCCTTTTGGGAGTCTGTGTGATACACATGTAAGAGTAATAATGGAAACTGATTCACAGCATTGCAATTGCATCTACTGTATACAGTAGTTAACATTAAAATGTTAAGAAAATGCCATGTACTTCTCAGGGATTTGCAGAACACAAGCCCTGGGACCTGAGGTTGACCACAGATGATTAGTTTATGTCTGTGTGTTTACTGGCGTGCAATGCAATAATTATTGCAAATCCAGTTATGATCTGTCATGTAAAGTATGAGTTAGATGCGACACATGGCCAGTTTCTATGCTTCTAAGCAATGTCTGAAAATGGTATGGGCACATTATATTTGAAAACAATGCGAGGACACAGTAGTTTTAATTTTTTGCACTGTATAGACACTCTCACCTCACAATAATGAGGATATAGGATTACATACCACAGTTGTGTATGCACTATTACTCAACCTAGCACAATTAACAAAAACATCTTTGGTTCTGGAACCGCTTTCCATACACACACACCCCTTGTAAATATTTAAATTAGTATCATGGTTATTCTTGTGTTAGTATACTTGAAATGAGTAAACATTACAGGTAACAAAAAAAGAAGAAAATGAAATAGTACTGAGATTCCTGGAGACAAAAAAAAAAGCATTTTGTAGCAAGGAAGTGAAAACTACTAACTGATTGTGCAAGACTTTTCAAGCTGCAGATCTAGCTGCCCATCTATCCAGTGTCTTAAGGGCTGCTGACACTGATGTAACATTTTAATCAGGAAATGGACTTGCAGACCCCTTACATATGCCACAAATAGAAGGAAGTGATTATTATCATTTATTTACTTAAAACAGCTAAATCAGAATCATTAAAAAGTGCTCCAGTGTTTTTAAAAGAAGTTTTCTGGGAAGAGAACTCAGAAGAATAGCCTGCCCTTAAGCATCTAATGTTCTTCACTTCTTTTCTATATTTTCCTCCATTCTGGTATTCCTTGAGTTATGACAATTCACTTAGCAATGGTTCAAAGTTATGATACCTACCCCCAAAAGTATTTATGACCCAGTCCCAAAGTTAGGTATGTTGCAGTATCACAGCAATTGTTTGCAGAGATGCCACAACATACTCCTGCCTATTTCTTCCCACCCATCCTGCCCCACCAGGTCTCCATAGGCACTAGGCCTGCTTCGCTAGGTCTGATTTCGCTTGCTCCTCCCCACCCCATGTGGACCTCGCCAATTGTTGCCATGGAGACAGAAAGATGGAGAGCTTGGTATGCCCATTCGCTGTTGCCATGGAGTATGCCTCAGGCTTTGGCACCCAAGGCATTGCAGGAGGTGAGCAAGTATGGGCAGCACGGGACTCTCAGGCATGGCCTCCGCCCAGCTGCAAAGACTGCAAGAGGCGAGGGTGTCCCCGGTTCAGCTTGGCTTTCCCACTGCTGCCCCAGCCAGCTGCCTAATCGCCCAGTGGTCCTGTTGCCTTTTCCAGCCAAAGCACTGCCAAAAATGCCTCGTGTTGATTGACTGCCTCCACTGAGTTTGCACCATAATCCCCGAAGTGGCTCCCGCATTCTCCTCCAGTTAAAAACAGCATAAAAAAGTGTCCCATGTTGATTGGCTGCTGCTACTGCTTTAACACCACAATGCCTGAAGCCACTCATTCAAACCAGTCACCCAGCAGCACGTGGAAAGAACCTGTGGCGCCATCCAGGACGGGGCCAAACAACGCTGGCCTCGTGGCAGAAAAGTGCCCATTTTTTACTCAAGACGCTGGTAAAGCTGTTTTCATTAGATCTCGCGTTCTTAGAGACGATTCCATTCTCTGCGCAAAAATGTGTTTGTGTAAGAATGCAAGATCTAAAAAAATGGCCGCTTTTCTGCCATGTGGGTCAGCCTGTTCTGGAACTCTGGAAAGGTAAGCGAGTGATTGGTGATACGGGGTTAGTGCGGAAAAGGCCTAAGAAACTATGGGGACCCCAAGGGATTGCAAGCGAAGCATGAGATATTTCAGTGGCTGAGGGCCAGGTCCCATGGTCTTCCCCATCCTCAGGTACCTCATGTGCACTTAATGACCTGTGCATTCAACTAACAAATGCACTGGGGAAAGCAGAAGGGGCTCATTCATTTAACATGATACAATTAATGAATCCTAGGATTATGAATGTAATTGGCAGGCTTTATTACATTCGTAACTCGAAGATTACCTGTATTATTTTTGTATTATTGTATTCATGCCTTAAATGTGCAGTTTTTAAAATATTAAAACAGAAAAGTAGATTCGTTCTTAATCAAACTTCTTCCCCCACTTCTGATTTTATAGGAAACTTCAAAAACAAGGGCAAGAAAATAAAAAAATAAGCTTGGTAATCCTGTTTATTTTAACAGGCATGGATTCTCAAGCTTCAGCTTTTCCTTCAAAAGAGGAAATGCTGGGAAAGATGTGTCCTCTCCAGATCTAGTCTTGCAACAATAGTAAGAGTGGCAGCTGTTTGTTTTAAGATACTGATATTATACTAATAATTAATATATGAGAAAAATGGGACGCCCAGGCCTCACATCCTCGTTAAATGGCAGCTTTCTATAGTGCACATCAATCTACTTGATACGTGTCTACCACAGAAAAGTAGCACTGCATTTTAAATCAAATGTCTTGTTTTTAGCATGTATAGGGTGGAAGAAGAAGAAAATAACTTGTTTCAGTGGAAGAGAAAAATGTCCTATGGTTAATTTCTACAGTTGACATAAGATTCATATGTTCACCAACTCATCCCAATGATAACTACTGGAATGAAAAAAAAAAAACCTTCGTAACAACAACAACAAAAAATCTATTGAACTAGACAGACCAATCTCAGTCACTTTAAGGCAGTTTCATGGGTTCATCTACCAACCAGGATTTGTAATAAAATGGGGGATAGAATGGCAAGCATTCATTCATCAGAAGAACAAGATTAACCAGGAGACTCAAGTTTCAGAAAAGGCTTACATTTTAAAAACCAGAACCACATTTTATTCCTGCAAGGCACAAAGTGTGCTCTTGCAGCATCTAGTTCTCCCTATAAAAGGCTGCAAAAAGTTAAATGAATCATTAGGCACCTAAGAACTACACAGTGTTGGAGTAGCAGCCCTTCCAACTACGCTAATGCTCTTTGATGCATCAGAACTTTAATGTCAATTAAAAAAATAGTCTATTCATTTACATCTTCAGCAGATACCCCAGCATATACTTAACAACTATTGGTATCTTTGCTTTATATGAATTTGCCAATCAGATCAAGAACCTGAGAATACTAGATTTTAAAGGGAAAAGAAACTTACAATTTTGAAGATGGCATTTTTATTGCAGATCTTCAAAATTCAGTTTTCTACAAAGGAAAGCTATTTCTTGCCCTGAAAAAATCACAAGATCCAGCTATAAGTTATTCAGGTAAAATATTAAGACCCAAATCCTTTATAAAGATTATCTATACTAAAGGTTTCCAGAGAATATGGACGCAGTACACAGAACATGCTGGCTACATATTAAAAGGGGGAGGATGCCGGTGCTTTCACGCCTTCCTTGTGTGGTTCCCATTAGCACCCGAGCTAACAACATGATCTGCTCCACTCTTCTTTTGAATGGAAACACAGGATTATAAATTTTGTTTGATGGAATGAAAATACGTTATTTCAGCGTTCTTACATAAAATGCAATGGTTTAAAAACCGCACAGCTGAGTGAGAAAGAAGATTTGTATTCAAGGCTAATCCAGTTGTATGAGTCCAGAAAGAAACCGGTATTAGATAAATGTCACTCTATATACTTTTGAGACATCTCCATCTCAACCAAAATATTTACCACTTCACTAAGCCAGTTACTTAATCTTACAGAATAAGTTAATTGGCTGTGTTCACAGACCATGATAAATCATTCATCAACATTTATAAACCACAATAGCTAGGTCTATATAGTATGGTAAACATTATTGTGGTTATTTGGTTTAGGAAATTATATGCCCCTAACCATTAGGATGGCAAAACTCCTTCAAAAGAAGTTTCTAATTTTATGGGATCTCAATCAAAGCTCTTCTTTTCACTAAAGTAGCCTTAGGGGAAAAACAGGTAGAGATAGCTGGAAACGGCAGCACAAACTTGGCAAAAAGGGTTTTGTTTGATTAAGGAAGAAGTATTTTGTACATAGCCTTGTATCTGGAAGCAGCTCTTTCAAAGGATTTGCACAGCCTTATTAGCCTGTATAATATTAGTTATGGTTAGCTCTTCCTGCACATTTACTTAGTAACTGTTACTGAAACATCTTCTATGTAATGAGATGTATATATATATGATATGTATCCATTCACTTACAAGAGAGCAGAATCAAAGCCAAGGCAATATATATCGATACCAATATCAGGCCCCAGGAAAATCCAGAATTGTTTGCCTCTGTCGTATTATTAAAAGCAAGCAAATTATTGGTTTACTCAGTACTTCTGCACATCTTGAAGGATATAAAAAAACATGCAGAGTTCTAAAGTTTTGTCACATTGCCACAGCAAATTCTACTATACACCTTAAGATTGTCATATACATTACCCTACAAATTTGCAGGAATATATTCACAAAGGTCAGAGATTTTACCTTTATTATTTGATAAAATGCAAGCTGTGGTTTTCTGAGTATTTGCTTTCAATACTACATTTCTGTCAGGAATATTCATAATTCTGAGCTTGTGCAGGCCACCTAAAGTCAGGGATTATGGGCAGCCATCCAAAGAGGCAAAAGCTATTTCCCATTCCAAGTTCTTTATGCCTGCAGTTGGCATGTCCCCAAGGCTGGGACAAGGTGGAGAACTGGTACTTAAGCTGCTTACGTCTGTTGTACAAATCTTTGGGAAATCACACAAAAAGTCTTGATTTGGGAGGTTCACTTGAAGAAAAGCTATTGAATCAGTACTTCCATAACGTCATCAAGAAACGTTGTTCACAGATAGCTAGAAAAACAAGAGCAAAAGCAAACTTGTGCGAGAGGACGTGAGGTAAACAAGCATGTTCCCTGCATAGTAAGAAGTTTCCAAGTGGAAGTAGCATGCAGAAGGCAACACACACAAAAATAAAGCATGTCGAGGAAGGGAGGATCTTGCATCTGGACAAACAGCAGCATGGCTTTTTTTTAAGGCAGGCTATCACTAATTCATTCAAGGCAATTGGACATACCAATTTCAAAAGCTAAATACTTGCTAACCATGATCAATACTTTAAATTAACAGTTGCTAGCTGAAGAAAATGCAGGCCCTGGCAATACCTCCACAAGGACAGAAATCAACCACAGCAACAAAATAAAGTAGCAATACCAAAATCACCCTGTGGTGAGCTGACACAGGAACGCATGTGACAGGTGATAATGCTACTCAAACGCAACAAACTGACTTTTTACTGATATTTGAAAGAGACTAAACCAATCATATACTCAAAGATGGAAGGCTTTGGATCAGCTGTAATACGGCCACAGTATTGCTGATAGGATGAGGACATGGACTTAGCCATGCAAGTGCTCTTTAATCTGGCTACATACAAGGGAATTTCTCAAAGCTTTCTGCAGCCCTCAATGTATGCCACACAGCATGTTCAAAGAGATAAAGAATGTCCTAGTGGATGTGGTGGAATGAAAAAAGAAAAGAATGAATGCAAATATATGAGAGGTACAGTCACTTCACCCTTGAGGAAAACAAAGCACAAGTAGCAGCCTAAGCTATTTTTTCTAAAGTGGCCAGTAGCAATCCCCTTTTAACACAGCCAGCACTGCTTATTAATGTGTTGATGTGCAGTTACATTATGGATTATACAATTTTCAACACCTGAGGTCTACAACCAGTATGTGTGACTTTTATAAACTCCCTCCCACTCAGGCCATCTCAAGGCATTCTTCTTGCCTTCATAATGTAGTTAATAAATAGAACAAAACCATCTGCACCAAACAAAGCAAGCTGTGGTTTGACCCTGCTTTCTGAGACGTCCAGAAGCTAGCAAGGCTTATGAGAAATTGCAGCGAGCCAGTGTGAGAAGGAGCAAGGCACAAGTAAATGGTAACTCTCCAGAGACTGTACTCAAAATCTTCTGTCTGGGAAAGAGGAGAGGCGGGAGGAACTCGAGTCTAAAGCCCTCCTTTAATGCTTATAGAATGAGATGAAGAAGATAGCTGGCACCGGTGCACCCCACTGATGCACTGAAGGTGGTGTCTTGGTGACATCCTTTGGATCTTCAACTAAGGGATATTTTCTGGAAATATTCAGGGTGCAGCACTTCAGGGAAGGGAAAGCCAGCATGAAGCGCTCATCATTCTGAAAAGGAAACTAGAGAGTGTAGACTTGATGACTGTTGTAACCTTCATGCTTCTTTCAACAATGGAATATCTGGAGGGAGGGAGGGAGAGAGAGAGAAAAGGATATTAGATAATCTTTCTATTCAGTTCCAGGTTTCAAAGACAACCCAGCACAGCCCTGATGGAGTCTGAGAAGACTATGAAGTCCATTTGAGTTACAAAAGTTCTTATTTAACCAGCCAAGTTTCTATAAAAGCTGGGCATTCTTTAAAACTTTCACTGGCTGTGTTTGCAAGGCCTTTCCCTTAGAAAAGCCCAAGAGTCTAATAATAAGAGCTTCTTTGGATTGACTCAGACAAGAGAACAAAGCTTATTTATTCTTTCTAATCTTGGGATCAGACTAAGGCTCCTTCTAATAAAGAGAACTGTACCAGTCAGAGACTGATTTTGCCCTGTGTCAGTTGAACTCCTGGTCTGGATAAAATACGATAAAAGAATTGTGCACTATGTAATCTGGCGCTATAGAATAGGCAGATTTTCACTGGAAGAATTTCTCCCTTCTGTCACCTCCTGGGATGCCTTCTCATAGCTTCCATCCTGGAAGTAAAGTAGCATGCCACTACCATCCACACGTCTCCAGTTATTCTATGGGTGCCTTTGCCATGCTCTTACATAGTAGCTGGCTGATTTTTTATTAGTATTTTTTATTTTTTAAAAAAACCTGTTTCCCTTCTCATTTTAAAAAGAAAATGCACCAGGGTTAGGTTTTTGTGGCCAGCCTGAAGAGAAACTGCCCAGTTCAAGCATAAACAACTCCGGGCTCAGTAATGTAGAAGTGCTGCAGAGAAGTAAGGGGGGAAGGCCTAAGCTGCCTTTTCAATAGGTATTAAAGTATTCTTGAGTTTAAAATGCATGAAAGTTTAGTTTTGGATTTCTAAACTTCTACACCAGAATAAAGATTACAGATGAAATAAATTAGGCATCTTAGAACCCTGCATTAGTAAATCCTGAATGCAAGCCTAGGGGTTTTTTGTTTGGTTTGTGTACTTTGGTGAAAATTGCAATTGAATCTATTAATGGGCAACCCTATGGAATTGTTAAGGAGAATACTGTATGTTAGGAAGGGAATACTGTGTGTGGGGTGCTACAGTATTTGGTACTTTCTTCACTGCGGTTTAACTTCTACATGAAGCCAATGGAGGAGATTATTTAAAGACATGGGGTAGGAGCCATCAGGATGCTGACAACACCCAGCTTACAATTCTACCTTAAGTGATGTTGTGGGGGTCCAGTCTCAGTGTCTGGAAGCTCTGAGATTTGGATGGGGAACAACAGACTTCAGTTCAACCCAAGCAAAATTGAGTGGTTTGGGGTCTTGGGGCTACCTGGCTTTTCATAAGGTCCTGAAAACATGGTTCTGCAATAGGCATGTGGATCTAGGAGTGTGAGGCTGCATTGACAGTTCTAGTTAGATAGGACTACTTCACCTATGAATTTTCTTGTAAGTTTTATACATGATTATATATTGTTTTTAACTTGTCGTGTTGTTTTGATGTTTTTAATACTCTTTTTAATTGTTTGTGAGTCACCCAGAGTCATAAATTGAGATGGATGGCTATATAAATCAGATAGACAGGTGAAGGATAACAAAAAGGTTCTGGGACAGTTTTTCTCTGAAGACTATGCTACCTTTTGTAATTTCTTGATTGAAGGAATAAATGGAGCTTGTAGGATTTATATACATTTTTATTCCAGTTATATAAATCCAGATTTCAAGACTTATTTCACATTACTTACCATCCATGTATTCCTCTGAGGAAGCAAGTGATAAAAGGCTTTGTACGTCGCTGTTTTCTGAGTCTGAAGTCTCTTTGTGCCCAGATTTACTACTAGATGTGCCAGCCACCCAGGAAGATGTGGTCGCTTGATGCACTAGAACAGTTTCTGAGTGGTGAGAGCTGCCAGCTTCACACAATCCAGAGCGTCCAGGGGTTTCATCCTCCCTAATAAAGCCACTGGGACCCACTTGGTCTGGTGGCGGCTGTTGCATTTCCCTTGCCTCGCTCTGTCCAGCTCCTTCTGAAAGGACGATCTGTATCCGTGTATCTGAGGATGGTATGCAGTTTCCAGCACTGCCATAGACAGCTTCTTCGTAAGACGGCAAAGCTACCTGAACTCCATCCACCATAATAGAAACCTGGTCCCCAGAAACACCTTGATCACGCCTGTGTTTGGAATTCAAAGAAATATTTAGACACAATGACATAAGCAGCATTTTATGGGACAATAAAATGTATAGGGTTAGCAATCCTATTTGTTTCACTGTTGTTTCAGAGGTAAAGTTAACCAGGTCTGGTTTCTTCCAAATGTCTTAGGACCACAATTTTTTAGAATTCTAAAGCCCCACTTCAAACTAGCATAGCCATCAGATATTTAGTGAACTGTAAGGTGAGAGCCAGTTAGGTGTAGTGATTAAGGTACCAAGTTGGAAACTAGGAGATCATGAGTTCTAGTCCCACCTGAAGG
Organism: Psammodynastes pulverulentus; assembly: GCA_025802295.1. Lineage (NCBI taxonomy): Eukaryota > Metazoa > Chordata > Lepidosauria > Squamata > Psammodynastidae > Psammodynastes > Psammodynastes pulverulentus. Next base: position 98,337,236 of record JAOYMU010000001.1, on the reverse strand, counting down.
CACAAGCTGGGTGACCTTGTGCCAATCACATTCTCTTAGCCCTAGGAAGAGATAATCTCGCCAGAATTTATCCAGGTAGTCACCAGAGTCAACACTGACTCAAAGGCACAAAACATAAAAACCCCAAAGTATCTATTTATAGGACATAAATGGGAGAAGGTTTTAATAATCCTAAAGTAGATCAGGATATGGTTCATTTTGGGATTATTTTCAATGAAGTAAGCCAATTCTTTAATGAGCAACACAAACTTTCCTTCCTAACATGGATGTGCTTATGAAATTGTTGTTAACTAAGATTCCTAAACAAAAATTATGCTGAAATGAAGCCTTCTTGTTTAATACTTGGGGACTAGGCTAGGGTCTTCATTCCAATTAAGACTGATATATCCCTATTATATGCTTTCAGGTGCCCTTTATGCATTTAAGACTATGTTACGTTAGTTGAACTTGTTATTTCAGAACTTTATATTGCCACTGTTTCATTACAATGTTTCCCTCACAGACAGTATTAGGCTTTAAAATACTTTCCACGATCAATATGCCACTACTGTATTAGCTAGTGAGCATGAGGAGACCCAACCTTGTTTCCAGTTTAAAGCTGCAGAAATAGGTAGGGATCATTATGGTCACTGCATAGTTAGATTTGTCCCATCCCAGCTCTATATTTTGGAGGAAAAATGTCTGCCATCTTGTCAAACCAACTACAGCTCCATGACAATGCCAAGTTAATCTGGGAACGGAAACCTCTTTGGTTATTTCAGATTTATAGTGGGCAGATGAACATACCGCTTCTCTTTTCTTGAGAAAAGGGGATATATAACAATATAATATGTAATACATTTCCTAAAAGCACCTCTTCTTTTCTAAGTAAGGCTTAACCCAACGATGTAAGATAGGAATAAAAGAGGAAATAAGAGAACCTGTAAAAATGTATCTATCACCACCTAGTAAATTCATAAATGAGCTGGGGCAGAATTACTTCTATCTCATAGTTCATATGGCTAAAATACAAGATGTAGATGAAAATATGTTAAGGAAGAGAGATTAGATATGATATGGTTATTACATTTCAATGGCAAATTATTTTAGTATTAAATAAAGAGAAACAGAATGGCTTCATTGATAATCAATTTCCTCCCCTATCTTGGGCCCACACTCAATTAAGGAAGTATATGTTCTTTTATAACCTTATAAATTGTTAGAATTCTATAGATTAGCCATCTCTGCTGGAGACAGAACTATGGGTTAACTTGACAGTTACGGTCTATCAGGTATCAGGTAAATTGTGACCCATCTAATTCTGCTTACAGGGACTTCATAATTAGAAATACTTAGAATTTTGTCTTGCATCCAAGCGCTATGCACCAAGCAACTACGTAAAAACCGCTAGACTGACTGGTAACGTTACCACTATATGCAGCCTGTGTTTCTTGCCAAAGCATACTGAAAAAATGAACTCTAAACATCACCAGACAATGATCTGAATTTCCTACAAACAAACACATTTCACAAAACTGAGCAAGATCTGAAAAGTGAATACAATTTCTAGAAGTCTATTTCAAACACGGCCACTTGATTTATAACACGGTATAAAATGTGTAGAGGCAGACCTTTTCTGAAAGTAAAGTTAATGGGCCCTAGAAAATACTGCTATGAACAGAACTGCAGGAGTTTGTGAAATACCTGTGGAACTGTTTCATATTTTGCAAGGATGATATTCTAAAATACTGCTGACAGTTCATATGGAAAACACAGCAGTGGCCAGAGAATGGTAAATAGGAATCTGTATTTAAAACAACAACAAAAATGACCGTGCCACGTGTTCCAGATGTTCAAGCTACCAAACCATGTGTTACACACATTCGATAGATAACTGAAAAGGCAAGGCTGATTTTTGTTATATTGATTATACTAATATCTTTGTGTGAACCACAATGAACTGCAGATGAACTATTAAACACAAGGCTGGACCACTCTATCTGACTATTTTGATAGTTTTTCCGACCTCTAGGAAGCATCGATTAAAATGAAATATGGAATAATACATTGGGTTCAAAATTGGGAGAGGTGTGTACCAAGATTGTATACCATCACCCTATCTATTTAATTAATAGGAAGAACATAAAATGAAAAGTGCTGAATTGGAAAACATAAGTTGGAATTAAATTTGCTGGAAGAAATATTGACAACCTCAAATAGACAGAAGTGATATGACCTGGTGGCTAGAAGTGAGGAAGGCTTAAGGAATTCCTTGCTAAAGTTTTAAAAACAGAATGAAAAAGCCAGTCTGATTCAAAATTACTAAAAATATATCAAGTGCGCAAGATCACCTAATGCAAGCAGGTGAAACAGCAGCAACAAATACTATCTTCCTGGGTCCACAAGATTGGTTACTATAATCATAATTCAAGGAGCACCAGCTTCTAGGAAGCTATGACATATCTAGACAAACTTTTAAAGTGTAGAGACATCACACTGCCAACAAATTTGCCTACTGTTAAACCCTATGACTGTAAAAGCTGGAGGATCAAAAAGGCTGAAGAAAAAAAACAATGTCACTGAACTGTGGGGCTAGAAAAATAGAGGACATTGGACAGTATCATCATCATCATCATCATCACTACCATCACCCTAGCATTTTCCACACAGGTACAGGGTCCTCTAACATTGGACAGCAAGAAAAATAAATTATTCAACAGTATGGAAGCCGAATCAGTCAGCACACTTGAAGGACTAAATAATTTTTTTTGCCATATAACATGTAAGTAAGAGTTGTGGGAAAAGATTCTGATGCTTGAAAAAATTCTTGAAAGTAAAAAAAAGAGGCCTGAACTAGCACTAATATTGCAAATGAGAGTTTAAAGCAGTTATGGATAAACAATTCCAATGGATCACAAGATCTTAGAAATAACTGAACAGTCTAAATTTCATAGCTTCTTATGTAAGACAGAAAAGACTACTTGGATTAAACATAAATATTACTCCTCTGATTACTATCTTAAGAATGCAAAGCATACAAGGCAAAACAGATGGGCAAACTTTCCATGCCAATTCACCATGAAGAAACAAAGTAGTGCTTTTACCTTAATCCACCCAAAGAAACCAACACAAAGTTTTAATCATTCATTGAATAATGTTTGTAGGATATGATGGGCATGCAACCTTGAAGTTGCATTATCTTCTTCATTAAGAGACATTTCTATCCTGAATCAAGTTTTTTCCAGCTTCAGGTATAAGAACAGAGGGAAAACAACTACTATGTGTCTACTGCTTGATATATTGTCCAATTGTTTTAAAAAAATTAGACAAGATTGCAGGAAACTCTTTTTTTTTTCTTTATCTCAGAGAATAATACACAAGTAGTCTGGACTACAGAAGTACGTACTAGCAGTGATAACTGTTCATTTTAAATAAAAACCAATGAAATCTCCAGCCTAATTAAGCCTGTTTACAAAACTCCCTCTTCCCCCAAAGTGTTGTTTCCACATTGTGCTTGCCAGAGTAAACATACTGACAACAGTCTGTGAGCTCAAGGAATTCCAAGCTTCCTTCCAGCCTTGGAACTTTGAAGCAGGCAGGGAGCAAACAAGGCACAGATCTCTTTTCCCAGCTCCAAGAATGGAGGGAAGGCCAGGGGTTCTTTTGGCTTTTGAGTAACAGAGTGTGACAGCGATGCCTGCCTTGACCAAATAGGTAGCCTGGAAAACACAATGTTCCAGTTTGGATATTTTGAATCCCTCCAATAAGCCTTAGGTAAAGTTTCTACTAGAAGAGACCTTGATAATTAGGATCTATTGAGAGCAATGTATTTTGAAAAATCTAATGTTTCCCTCATGGAAATAAAAACAGAATTTGACCAGGTATGTGTTACATCACAGAGTCCAGTTATTCCTTTGCAATAGGATTCATGATTGTTATCTTCAAGATCAAAACGTAAATAGTTTCCCCAAGGAAATAATTTTTTTGCCTAACAGAATGAGTTCCTGAAGTATAAAAAAGAGATTGGAGGAAAAACTCGAAAGAAGATTGTAGGGAACAATCAGAAAAAGGATGCATGGTTTTGGGTCAATAAAATAATGAGACACATGTCACCATACTGTACTTAATAAGCATTTATATCAAAAGTGGGGATTCTGAGACTTTCTAGATATTAACAAATAACGTCTAGCTTCCTTTATCTTTGACTGGCATAGCTGAGGATGCCAAGACCTAGCAGCATCTAAACAGGTTCCCCATCCAATTTACATGCATAAACATCTGCCCCTCAAAGGCACCTGATGATTATGTCATCTTCCCAAATAGCTTCTGCCATCAACATTAGGATCTATTCTACCCTTTTAGTGGTTGCACTACAGTTGTCATAACTCTTCTTGTGCTATCTCTCAGGCTTTTCTGCAGTCAACTGTAGCTTGCAGTGTTCTGAGAACACTAGCCATTAATTTGCATGATTTAGGTTACTTTGGACATTGAGTTGGTATACACACCACTCTAATCCTAGCAGTTTACTAAAGTGAGCAGCAGCATCAACTCCAGCAGGTATAGCCTTCACCTAATACCCAACTAGTCACAATAGCCTCTTCGGCTTAACATCAAGCACAACCTCCACCCCCAAATCTCTCTAATTGAAGAGCCCCCCCCCCCCAAAATTCTGATGAACTCACCTGCTGTGATGAAATGACTTCAGTTTTGGTTGTAGCAAAACAAACAACACAACTAGGAGAAGGATGAGAGCGACTGAACTTGCTGTAGTAGCCACTATGGATAAGGTGGGTACTCCTACACTTGGAGGAGAATCTTTATCTACAAAATCAAACAAACAAAAAAACAGTCAATGGTTTCTTTTTAGGAAGCAGCTGCTTCCTATAACTAAGGTAGGATTCCTGAATAAGTCCTGATAGTAAGCTGTTTGCATAGGCAGTTTTCTTCTCAGAGAAACCTGGTTTGGGTGAAATCTATTTCAATTACATTCAGAGAGAGACATTTTCAGAGAGACTGTACTTGGTTGTCGAGTCATGTTCCTTTCAACCAAACTCCCAGGCTATCTTAGCTGTCTGATAACCCCCAGGCTTCTTGGTTTATGTTAACTGAATTTAAAATCATTTGGGTGCAAGTCAAAACTATAATGAATATATTCAAGATTACATTTTTGAGATTTATTTAATTCCAAGAGGAAAAAATAAGCAGCTGAATTGTAAGTTTGAATATGACTGTATGACTAAATCAGCATTACTGGAAATTATAGGCAGAATGTTGTGGGAACATTCCATTGTCAAGTCAAAGCTTGACAATAAGGAGATTGGTATTATTCTTATTATGTTAAAAGCTTTGTTTTTAGAAGGTACAGTAAAAAAATGTCCCAAGCTCAGTTTTTCCACTGAACATGAACATTTCAGCTTCAGCATTCATCTGGCCTTCAGGGACTTTGTTTTTCCCCCATAAATTTCTATTAAGTGACATCTACTCCTCTCCTACTGCTGCTGCAGTGCCCCCGGTCAATTAAAGCAACATGACAAATATTTCTTCCTTTTTTTTTTTTTTTGCTTCATATTATGGGAAAGGGGCATTGGTCCTACCTGATATGCCCTTTCTCTGTGAGGGCGATGACATCCAGGAATGGGTTAACTCCTC
>JAOYMU010000001.1:98250234-98270630 GCA_025802295.1 Psammodynastes pulverulentus | reverse complement strand
TATATCTGTATATTTTTAAATGTTTTTACTGTGTTGTTACCCGCCCCGAGTCCCTCGGGAGAGGGGGCGGGATATAAGTCCAATTATAAATAAATAAATAAATAAATTTCTATACCCATTTGAATTTATCTGAATTTTTAAAATATGATGTCCACTACTTGAGGTGATGTCAAATCAATGGAGAATAATGGTGATTTGGAAATTATAGCTCTATTGATGATATGATTTACTATAAATAATCGTGATGCTGCGGTAAAAAGGCTGGGAGACTTCTTGGAGTCAGGTACCATGGTTTTAAGAAGAGATAATTAGATAAGGCTCTGGGAAGGGGCCTGTCTTCCATAGCTACAAGTCTTAATCTTGGATATTTGCATGTTCAGACTTTGCCCAGAAAGAATAATTATTATCCGAATCTCAGAGATGAAATTATCTGTCACCTCTGAAGTAGCTAAATGTTGTGTTGCTGCAATGAAAATGAAACAGCAGATGCAAGCCTGAACACTGCTCCATTTCCTTTCTAATTATGTTTTAATGTAATTTACTGACTGTTGACCAAAATAAAGATTGCAGGTTCAAGCTAAGGATTATTTCGAACAGTGTTAATTGCAGCAGCTGTACGTCTGAAATATAAAAACAAGGATATGCAATAATCTACCAAAACTCTTAGAATGGCTCTCTTTGTTCTACTTGTCTCTTAATATACACTCTGGCAACAGGAAAAAACATAGAAGGCATAGGCATATTTTCCTATTGCAGGGTTTCAAAACTCAGGCCACAAAATGGGTTATTTATAAAAGAAATTCTAGAAGCTCTGACCAAAATGGAAAATTCTAATAATAATAATAAAAAAAGTTTTTTCCTTCGCTTTTTGCTCTTAGACTTTTGTGGAACCACATCAGATCCTTGGGGAACACTAGGATTCGATGATACACCTTTGTCTCTTTCCCTTTCCTCCCAGAGTCCCAGTGGTGTAGCTTCCAATATAGGAGGAGCCGTTCTGCTTACCCTGCTAAGAACCACCACTATGACCAGAGTCCAAAAAAACTGGACTTACGAGAAAGGTATTTCACTCACATTGCCTAAAGGACTGTAGCAGAACTATATTATTTCAACCCACACGTAGAATTAATGGATTCATTGCCCTCTCTTTTAATTGCAGCCTTCCATCCTTCCAAGGTGGGGAAAATGAGGACTCAGATTGTTGGGTGCAATATGCTGACTCTGTAAACTGCTATTACATTGCTATTAAAATACATTTGTTTAATTTCATTTATTGGACTTTGTTACCATTGCTCTTATTTCAAGAAGAACTTGTCTCACAGGTAGTGATTGTGGGGGGAAATGGAGGGGGTTCTATATAATTCCCTCTAATTCTATGTTTTAAAAAAGACATACAAAATACCAAGTTTAAACATGATCAAGGTTTCTGATCAGTGAGTGCCCTCTAGTGATGCCACATAATTAAATCCAGCCTTGCAGACTCTTAATAGCTTTATGCCGTATTTTTAAAAATCTCTTTTCAGAAACAGCATTTCTGGACTTATATCGATATAAATTCTGGTTTTGCTTCCTCAGAATAAACAGCAATACATCCATTCAAATAGATTGATGCTTGTGAAGAGTTTAATATTTATATATATCCTCCTATAATTGAGCCTGAGGACTTTGAATAGCGCAATCAGTGCTGGTAGTTCTACTCAAATGGGTAGCCAATACAGGGATGAAATTCAACCACCTTGCACCACCTCGGGAGAGGTGGTAGAGACGATTTGAATTGGTTGGCCCCGCACATGCCTGCCCGCCTTCTTCCTTTTAGAGACTGAGTCCTGCCAAGCCACACCCACCAGGCCACGCCCACAGAGCCTGTAGGGAAAAAAATTGAATTTCACCCCGAGTCTAATGTATAACTCAGCCTAAGCCAGCGGGCCTTAACTTTTTGGGCACCAGGGGTTGGTTCTGTGGAGAAAGATTTTTCCGCAAACCAGAGGGGGCATGGTTGTGTGTGCTGGCTGCATATGATGGGCCTTTGCTTGTTTGCATGGCCCGGTTGCTGACATGCCATGGACTGGTGCCAGTCCCCGGACCACAGGGTTGGGAACCCCTGACCTAAGCCATTCTCCTAAGCTGGATTGACACCTGAAGCCATAAACCATGTGATTAGTGAACATTGTGATGTTTTACTGCATATGATACTATTGTCCTTTTCAATGGAGCTATCATCACCAATGCTGTTCATGCCTGGAAAGCTGCTCATGGCATGTTTGAAGGAATAATCCGGTATTCATTGAATGTATTTTCATTCCATTGGTTATCCAGAAAAGGCTTCCAGAATGGCTAATGCGCATCACATATTTATAATATGGCATGACAATTATTTATTTTACTTATTAATTAAGTATGTTTGCCATCATGGCTTATAACATTACAAGTGATGAAACCATACATACACACACAATGTGTGTGTGTGTGTGTGTGTGTGTGTGTGTGTGTGAACAGGCTGTTATAAAAGATTAGGAAGGTGGGGGCAGATCTCACTGTGAGGTCAAAGGGCTGGTGGTATGGCAGAGAAGTCTCTTCTGGACCCCCCAGCCAGAATTCCTTGACTGATGGGATCCACAGCATGCCTCCTCTGACAGATGGGTAGGGTGGACATGTCCCATTGAGGTGAGATGGATATGATATAACCTGGACCCATGCCATGTAGGACTTTAAAGCCATTAACCAACACCTTGAATTGCACCCAGAAACCTGCGGAACGATGGTGTAACATGGGCCACTTTAGGGGTCCCAAAGACTGCCCACACCACCCGACTTCCAAAAGTAGCCCCATGTAGAGCATATTGCAGTAGTCCAAGTGTGAGATGACCAGGACTTGAGTGACTCAGTTCACTGAATCCTGATCCTGTTTGTTAGAAAGTTAATGGAGGCCAGACACAGTGATCCAACTAAAGGAGATTTCCAGGTCGGTGTCAAGCAAAATGGTGGCCTAGACTATTACTTGGCCTAAACATTTTGGAAATACTCCTTTATTGAGGGCTCTCTAAAAACAAAAATTAAAAATGCACTAAAAGCGTAGAAATATGTAGTAAATGTATGTATATTATATTTATTATTTTTAAAAGACCAGACTTACTGTCCCTTTTTGATACAGAGATGTACATAAATAATAAAACTTTATTTTAAATGAATGATTGAATTGCACAGTAGATCCACGAAGAATGAGTGAGTGAGGGAATCAAGAAAATGGGGAAGACTGTTGACTGCACCTGATGAGATCCTCAAAAAGAGAATTTCTGGGAAAATATTGGTGAACTGAGGATGACTCTGTTAAATGCAAAGACAACTTCGGTGGTGGAATGAAGAGAGAGCACATACTTCCTCTCTGGACAAGGAGACAACTTGAGGTCACCCACAGTGCTCCAGACATTTGCCAATTAACTTTTTTCACTTATTAGGAATCCTTACAGCTCTGGGTGAATTTCCTGCAATCGTTAATGAAAAAAAATTGAATACAAATTTAAAGACTTAAAAAAAAATTGGGAATAAACAACAAAGGGTGATTTGAACTTTGTTTTTGAAAAGTTACAAATGGGCTAAATGTCCAGAAGGATTTGAAATAAGATCTTGGAACTAACTTCCTGTGGGAAGATGCTTTGTTTTTAATTTTTTTTAAAAAAATGGTAGGATGAGACTGAAGTTTTGACACTAAAAGGAACCAAAAGGAATTAAAGGTTCCAGTTAAGGAAAAGTATATTTACATTTGACTTTTAACGCAAACTAAATTAAAGCATTTTAACATTGGACATACTGAAGGATATTTTTAACAATGGACCCGAAAGTTAATTTTAAAAGCGTGTGCTTCTATTGACATACTAAGTTTACAAGATGTTATAGAAGAGGAATAACATCTTTTATTTTTACCATTTTACCAGAAAAGACTGAGACTGATCTGAAAGTGGATTTAAAAGTGTCAGGTTACAACAATAATATGGAAAAAGATGTAGCTGGACATACAGTACAAGTAAAACTGACTGGTATCTTAACATAATTAAGGGAAAGATAAAATAACAAACCAAGAGGGTGACTTGGATAATTTTCCTATATTGAATTTACAAAAAAGCTTGTCAAAGCTTTGTAGAATTTTGTAATTAAAAAAATCAAGTTCTAGGAGATTATTTGAAGGGAATAAAGATTAGTTTTACTAGTGAAATTAATGAATACATAACCATATAAATAATGTTATTTTAATAAAAGTCCATTAATAGACCTGTGCTGATCAGAATGAAGTGACAAGGCTTTAAGAATTTGTTTATATGTAAAAGATGGGATATGGAAAGAAGAGTGTGTTTTATTTGAAGAGGAAGCGATATTAAAATGGTTTATACTTGTGATAAAGAGGAAGTCACTTTATGCATTTCTTTTTTGTCTTTACGACGCTCTTTTCTTCTCTATTTTTCTTCCTATGTTTTTTGCTCTTTTGCACTCTTTTTATTTTTGTATTCTTTTAGTTTGTATTAGTTTTTATCTTTTTAATTATAGCTTTTAATAAAATTAGTGTATAAAAAAATGGAGCTGAAGGATAGGCAGGTTCCCATTGGCTAAAAGTCCTTTAAGATATCCTTCTTCCCACTGAGATTTTTCCCTCCTTTTTGAAGGTAAGACACTTAGTGTTTTAATAGAGGTCCTTCATTCTTTAGGAACAATTGGGAAGGTGATGTGGCTTTACTGAGGTTCTGCCCCCCCGGGGGGGGGGGGGCGCTGTTCCCCTCCTTGTTGCAAAAGAGTTACCCCCTCCCATTCCTTTGTTAGGCAGCTGGGTGGCTTTTCTGTGCTCCTCTTATTTCATTCCCCCAAGCCCCAAAGAGTAGCAAATGGGGATATTAATGTAGTATTGTGAACCCTTTGCAGAAAAAGGGCAAGCCTAGTGGCTGTATAGAAATGTACTCAGAGAGGGTGTATGGGATGCCCCAGAGAATTCTTTAAAAGCTATGTTTTATCTTAAGCCCTCTGGATTGTAGTCCTTGGATGCAGTAGCCTTTCACTTCCCAGCATCCTTCACCATTGGATCTGCTGGCAGAAGCCTCCCAATTACACAACACTGATTTCCCATACATGTTTCAGAAAATGAAGGATAAGGTTTGAGCTTCTAGTTTTGCAAGGGAGACCTCCTTTTCATATTAGTGCTCTCTTGGATCAAAGTCAGATTGATGAACTAAAATGCCAAGGAACAGATCTCAGTAGGGCCTCAAGAGCCCCGAGGTCCACAGATTCCTCTTCATGGAGGGTCAAGACCCAACTTCAACTTCTTGTGTGAGGTGAAGGTCATGCTATAAATATGCACGGAGCCGGGACCCAATGTGGGCTGAATTGAGGGAATTAAGGGATAAAAAAAGGTATTTTATATCCCTTTAATCCCTCCAAACCAAAGCCAATTCTTTTGGATTTATGCATTCTGAAAGGATTCTAGGAGCTCCAGCTGCCATTTAGTTTAGAGCACTAAGTAAGCAAAAGTATAGCTTTACTGAGAATGAGCCAATATTTTATAATAACACCAGTGGGGATGACATGAACCCACCAAGGTAATGGGATTCCATAACGGAGATGCCTACTGAAGGCATTTCCCCCAAATCTAAGCAGCTCCTATATAACCAGTGACACTCCTTCCACTTGGGTGTAACCCAAAGATTGCTCACGGCTGGCAGGACAATGCAGGATTTAACTTGGACCTGCCATAGGCAGGTGGTTTCATGCCTCACCAGGCTGATGGGATGTCCAAATGTTAGTGTTACTGTATTAGCACATTTGTTTCATAGATCCTCCTACAGAAATGAAATGTATGTATATATTTCATACATAGTCTTCAGCGGGGGGGGGGATTTCTTTCTTCCCATAGCTTTCTATGGTCTCTCTAGGATGGTTAGACCTCTGTCCTTTTCTGAACAACTGAGCTGCATGCTGGAATAAAAGCATTGATTATTTCCAGAAAATGGTCACAAGCAGAAATGGAAAGTACCACTTAATATCAAAGAAGGGGAGCTCTGGTGTACTCTCTGCTTGTAGGCCACAGATTGGCTAGGTCTCCCCCACCCCAAGATTAAGTTTATACATCACCACTAAGTTTCCTTCACTTTGACTTACCACGTTATGTGAACTCACTCACTGTACTTAGTAAATCATAATTTACAACAGCATGTGGGAATCCCACTCAATTCTTGCTTATTCAGTAAACCATGTTTAATCAGACAATGCTTGGTGTCATATGCAGACACAATCAGAACTTGATCTCTTGATCTGTGCTTGAAACAGGAGGGAGCACAATGGCAAGTGTATGGCTTGCAAAATCCCCATAAATCCCACTCCTTTGGAGGGGCCTTAGGCAACCTGTTTGTTCTCATCTGCAGTACAGAGAAACACCATTAATTTGTCCTAAGGGTTGTTGAGGGGGGGGAAATGTGCCAGAAACGGATTTTCATGTCTGCATTTTGAGGAAGGTATGCATCAGCAAAACCAGGGACAGGTGAACCTTGGGAAGGCTTATCATTTGCTTGTGATGTGATCCATCCCCTCCCTTCGACTAAAAATACCAACCCTCTCCAAGCTTCGCGACTCACACCCTGCCTTTCCCTCCTTCCTCCCGCACCTTCTCCTCCCTGGCCCCCACGATGTTGCGGGAAGCCGTAGATCAGGGGGCTTGTTGCTGTTCGGTCCCCCCCTCCTCGCTTTTTCTCCTCCCTTGGAAAACCAGCCACTCATCTTCACATTGTCAGCAGGAGGAGCTGCGAGGTAAGCCGCGAGACGGAGGTGGGTCTTCTGGGCGGAGATGGGACGTCGTTGACCTCCGCCAATTTCAGCCTAGGATGGGCTTTTTGCAATGCTTGGGACCGAGGAACCACATCGCCAGCAAACCGCGACCTTCGGTGGGGCTGCAGGAGAGACACTGCGCGGGGTTTTCCGGACGCCATGCAGAAGCCGCCGCCGTCGCCGCTGCCACCCCCGCTGCTGTTACTACAGGATACCTGAACTGACCCTCCAAAATTGCAGCTTGCTCCCTGACGGATCTGCTGGTTTCCTCCAACTCTCGCCCCCCGCCCCCAGAGGACCAAGGCAATAAATAGCCGCGACAGAAGAGGTTAGTGAACTACATCAAACCGTCCCCGTCTCCCCCGCGTAGAACTCCCGTTTGAACATGCTTCCCGGGACCACAGCTCTCTTTTCGGTACCGAAGGCTGTCAAATGGACGGCCCCGGGTTGCCTTCACCAGATTGGGGCGTTTCTGGGGCACGGATTCCCCGCATCGCCGATGCCAGGGAGAGGCTGCTGCTCCCAGATCGGGCGGTGGGGGGTGGGGAGCAGTAGCGAGAGGGGCTCTTGGATGGACCCAGAATTCGGGAAAGGCGGCACGGAAACCCCCCTGCGACGAAATCTCTCTTTGGATTTCGGGGTTCCTGATGCCGTTTCCGCCCAGCCACCCTGCTAGAACTTAAATCTGCAAGACAACAATATTAAAGGGGGGGGGAGAGAGAGAGAAAAGAAAGGTGGGGTTCTTTCCCCGCCCCCAACTCCGGTGCCTATGATGGGGGAGGAGGGCTTAGAACTTCCGACGCAGCCAATCATGACGCCCAGGACAGTGAATGGCAATGGGGGAGGAGGGGGAGGAAGAGGCTGAAATTTGCAACCTGCTCAGCCTCCGCTTGGCACCCCTGAGGACTTACTAAGACTAAGAGCTTCTACTTTTCGCCACCGTTGCAGCAACCATCCCGACGGACCTGATTTCCTTTGCGGCGACGCTTCTCTCTCGCCTTTTGCGGGCATGGAGAGATTTGGAGAGATATTTGGAGAGATATTATTATTTTTGCAGAAAAAACCCACTTGATTCTTTTGCCTGTCCTTTGTAATTGTCTATGTTTATTGCAGATTCTGGAGGGAGCCAGCCATGGTGGATCCGGTAGCGGATCCTGGCAAGGAAACATGCCCCAATCCCGGGGCTGCCGCGGGGGGAGAAGAGTCTGCGGCAACCGCTACCTCCGGGACGACCGAGGTTGCGATTCAGCCGCCCGCCGCCCCCCCTCCGGCAGCGGCGCCTCCTCGAATCGCAGAGCCGGAGAAAAGTCGCGAAGAGTCGCCGATGCTGCACCTGGATCTGTACAACTTCGACTGTCCGGGAGCCGAAGGCAGCCGCTACGTTCTCACCAGTCCCCGCTCCCTTGAAGCCTGCGCTCGAAGTGCCGTCAAGCCGGTGGAGCTGCTGCCCCGGCCACTCAGCGAGCTGATCAAGGAGGCCCCCGGCAGGTCTATGCGTGTCGCCGCCGGCCTCTATGAGGCCTACGAGATGGATCGGCAGAGGAAGCTGCAGCAGTGCCGGGAGGAGAGGGAGAGGATAATCCGAGAGGAGAAGCGGAGGCTTTTCGCGCCTGTCCTGACCGGAAGCCTGCCTTCCTCCCCGGCCTCTAGGACGGCCTTTAAAAACACCCTGCCCGATGGGAGCTGCCCTCCGGCCGGTAAGACTAAAACGGCTGGAGGCCCCCCACCTCCTCCTCTGAGTGGCCCCAAGACCAAGAAGAGCCACTCCCTGGATTCCCTGCAAAAGAGGAGAGAGGGCTTCTCCACCAAGACCTCCTCTGACTCTGGTGCTTCGTCTTCCTACAGCGGGGACAGTGGCAGGGACAAATGGACCCAGGGGCTACCTAGGACTAAGAGCGTGGCCACCATGACCTCCCTGGTGGGCCGCAGTTTCAGCCTGAGTGACCTGAGCCACTCCCCGCAAACCACCCAGAAAGTGGAGAGGATTGTCAGGGAAGTGAAACAGAAGAAAGGCTTCAAGGAGGTGTCTGACAGGGACCGAAAAATTGCCGCCCTGATGATAGCCAAGCACCAAGAGGAGAGCCTGTGGAAGGAGCAGCGGTACAGCGCCCACCTCCAGTGGGATGTGCAGAGGAGGGTGGCGGAGCAGAGGAGGGAGCTGGAGGAGCGGGAAAAGCAGCGAGCTTTGCTGCAGGGCCGCCGGATGTGGGAAACCCGGCTGGAGAAGCGACGTGGCAGGCTGACCCATACCTGGGAGGAGGCTGTCCAGATGAAGCAAAGGCAGACCTTGATGGAGGATGAGAAGTGGCGGGAACACGTGGAGAAGCAGGAGCGGCTGAAGAGAGAGAGGCTGGAGAAGGCTGCTGTGGAGGACAAGAAGAGGAAACGCCACCAAGAGCACAACCTGAAGGCTCAGGAAGAAAACAAGAAAGAAGTCCAGGTGCGAGAGGTGCAGCTGCTGCAAGAAAAGCTCACCTTGGCAGCCCAGAAGAAGCTTGTGAAGGAACATCTGATTCAGAAAGAGAAGAAGCTGCTCAACCAAGCTGACAAGCAGAAACACGAGACCATTCTCAAGGGACTGGCTAAGCAGGAGGCCGAAGAGCGGGCAGTGCTGAGGGCAGCCATGGAAGGGAGCTTGACCAAAGCTCAAGAGAACTATGAGCAGCTCATTGAGAAGAGGAACCAGGAGCTGAGAGAGAGAGCCAAGCGGGAAGACCAGCAGATCCAGAGAGCCAAACTGGCAGCAGAACGCAAAGACCGGGAGCAGAAGGAGCACTTAAGAGCCTTAGCCCAAGCATCTGAGAGGAAGATCCAACATGCTGCTCAGGTGGCCGAGGAAGTTGTCCAGCAGAAAGCTCGAAAGGTGGTGCAGAACCGGCTGGAAAAGGAGAAGATGCAGAAAGTAAACAAGAGGAAAGTCGAGGAGTGTGAAGATATCCGCCGGAGGGAGATCCTGTTGTCTATTGAGAAAAAGCTGGAGCGAAGTGAACAGATTTGTAAGGAGAAAAAAAATGTCTTGGATAGTGCAAAGTCTGTGGCTCGGGCATCATTCCACGTGAGGGAAAAAGTCCGGGAAGAGATGAACATGCGTACTTTTGATAAGATGGCCTTTGAGGCAGAACTGCAGGCCACTCTAGTTAAAAAATGAATTGTCTTTTTTTATTTGGGATTCGGTGGGGATTTCTGTTTTGCTGCCTATTGTCAGAATTGGGAGATTTTTTTAAAAAAAGAAAACTTTATTATTTTGTGGAGCACAAAAACTCGGGCATATACTTCATAGACTTTTTTTTCAAATGCTCTTGTTATACGTATTCAAAAAAAAATATTTCAACTATCTATACAAAGAACATATGTATCCTTTCCTCTGTTGAATAAAATACTGTTTTCATGGAATAAAATCAAGATACATACATTTTATATAATAATAATTCTTTTCCCCTCCTCAAGGGCCATTTCAGTTCCCTCAAGTTCAAACGAAGTATTATCATATTGATATATTTGAGTCTTAATTTGAATGTCACTCTGCAATGGAACTTTTGGTTTCTTATATGTGTCCATATTTGAAAAGAGTTTATCTGGCCCGTGTGGTGCACTTTATTTATCCTTGCTGTTGGAAACTCTAGGCCTTGTAACATTTTAATAACAAAACTGAAATTCTGATTCATGACATGAAAGCATGTGGAAAAACTTGTTCCAATAAAATGGTAAATGTGTAGAAAGTTATACAGTCCCTTTCATTGACTATTATTTATTTATGTATGAATCCTTTCAATATGGCTATCTGTCTCTCCAAAGAGTTCTGAATAACAAGCAAAGGAAAAAAAACAAGGTTCTCCATTAAAATCAAATGAAAACAAAACAAGTGAAGGCCCATAATCACCATTCACATGGACCAATGCCAGAGCTCCCATAATTAACACCCTGGCTTCAATATCTGGGGAAAGACCCAGGTCTTCGTAGTCTACATTTCTCAAGATTCACAATGAAAAGATTAAGCCTTATGTATATGATTATCAGTAATGATATATGCAAATAATTATGCCAAACGCATTGGGTCAACTTTAAAATATCATCTTGCTGCATTCAGATTTGTTCTAGTATAGTGTACTTGCATAATAAAAGGATGCTTTTGGATAAAAGAGAAGCATAACGCTGCTGAGAACGGTCTATGAAAATCCTATAGATTAATAATATACATTCATCAGCTCAACCCTGTATAATTGATGAACCTATATGTCAAGGATGTCTCGGTTGGTGCTAATAACAAAATATACTAACATGTTTTGGAATCAGTATGTCTTGTAATATCCCCGCTTGCTCAACAAGCGAGCACATTTTATTAATTGTGGAATATCTTTAATGATGTCTAACCGCATGAGAGTTATTCCATGCAGAAATAAATCACATTTATTCTCTGCTTAGCTGTTAAAATCAGAACATCTCACTATGCAAGTGGTGTCTTATAAGTCTGCGGTTTAGAAGCTGTTTGCTTTAAAAGCTCCAGGGCAGGCCCTATTTTCAAATAAGGCAATGATTTAAGCAGCAGATGCTGGAAGTGAGGTGAGAAAGAACTAGCACTGAAGTAGTGGGAAACGGGGCTGGTTGGGTTATGTGGAAGCAAGATATGCTGCTCTCCTCCTGCCAGAGTGAAAGTAATCTCCAGCTGCCAGTCCCATTGGCATCTGTACATGGATATGGCAGGATAATACGATCTTGTCCTGGATTTAAAGATAAGCATCATGGTACGGTATTAAAAATGGCTATTATGAAACAGATAACGTTGCAAGCAAAATTCACTTTTAAATTTGACAGATGTATCAAAACCATCTACCCTTATAAGCAAACAGAATTTTCTGGATCATGAATGAGGCTATATCATGAGACTATATGCCAGATACCTTTTGTAAAAAGGAAGCCTTTTGAACGGTATCTTTGAAATATTTTTATTGTGTTGCTTAAAGGGTATGATAGTCGTGATACGGCATTTGATAGCATCCACACAAAATTTAGGGGGTTTGTAATGCATAAACTTGCAAATTTGCTGGGTTCATTCAGAATAACCATGATTGCAAAATGCAGATTTACTTACAGTAGCTTATATCCTGTGACAATATCTTGAGCACTGTCAAACAACAGTATTTGCTTATCCCAGGTAATTGGGAAAGACTCATTAGTTGGATCAAAATGCCAAATCCAGTCTAAAGATCTGGCTGACTGCTCAATGAACCATAGTGGATAAAGTTTACTGGTTTTAAATTCCTAAACTTAAACTAAAGTGCATATTACCTGTGGGAAACTGCATTCTGATGCAGGAACAAGTTATTAAGCAATCAAAAACAAATCATGTTAAGTCAAATTTACATTTTATTGAAGATTGGTCCTTAAATATACCATTAAAGATCAAGAGAAGCCTTACATTGTAAAAAGGAAGTGTTTTTTAAAACTGCTGGTCAGAATATTGTAAGTTCAATAGGATGCATTCTTACATATGTACAGTATAAATAAAATGTGGTGGGGCACTTGAAATCAGACTATTGTAGAGTCTTCTGTTTCAACGTCCTATTGTCCAGATATGTTGATTTCATTTTCCAAAATTCCTAGTCCGTGTGAGAAACACACAATAGTTGAGAGTTGTAAGAGCTGAAGTTAAACATACCCGGAGGGCACCATGCTACAAAAGGGCAGCATTATTTTACAGAAGAAATTCTGTTACAGGTAAGACAAAATTTCATTCACGGGAAGGCTGCATCCACGGAAAGAGTTTGTTGACTTCCTTCACGTACTTTTTCATCCATCTACAACTACAACTCGTGTGTGTTTGATATTTGGGACAACCTGACCCCCCACCCCCCACCCCATATGGTCGCCCTTGAACCTGCTGTCTTTAGAAAGACCTGGCTCTTTCCCCAGCTTGTTGGGTCTGGATGAGTGAAGTCCCAGATGGTTGAGCAGTAGCATATTTTAATTTGGTCACCATGTTATAGTTTACTGTATTAATTGTCTTTTACCGGATTAAATTTTTTTGGGCTTAGGTTGGATTTACGGTGATTTCACGTTGAAACTAAATGGATATTCTATTTTTGTTTTGTTTTTTGTTTTGTTTCTTTGCGTTTAGGACCATATAGTGCCTATTTTAATGTTATGTACCATGTATTATCAACTGTCCCCCTCCCCCCCGAATGGCATCGATGCTGGCAGAATGTAAAATGATTACTAAATTAATCATCCTAGCTGATGTAACCTCCCGCACAGAGACTTCTAAACAGAGCATCCAGATTATTTCCATTCTCTTATTTTGCCATCTGCTTTGTGAAGCTATGCAGGGCAGTGAAAGCTTAATACTGAGGCTTTCCAAGACATTCTTTATTCCTTGTTGACTTTCCTCTTTTCCTATCTACCATCCAGAGTCACTTTGTTTTGAGTTGAGTGGCCATATTAAACAAAAATCCATATTTTAGGAATATCGTTGAACATCACATTGACATCTTACTGTTCTTTCCAAAAATATATTAACTTACATGGATATAATATGAAACCCAAGCTAATCTAATAAAAACCATTTAAAATTAAGCAGCTCCCAAGTTTTTTACAATGATAGGACAAAATATTTGATGTTCAATCTTTTTTGTCACTCACTCATACACACACACACACACACACACACACACACACATTAGTGTTTATCTTGCAGAGAGAAAAGCATGCTATGCCACACAAGGCTTTTAGGTGATTATTTATTTTTTTAAAAAGATATCTGTAACTCTCTGCTCTGTATCATTTATTCCAGTGGCCCCCAATTTTTCTGCTTGGTGGGTCGGGGGGGGGCAGAGAGGGGATGGTTCATGCTCACATGCACAAGCAGCTCCATTTGCGTGAGTGGTGGGCATGCATGCCTGCTGCTCGCACAAATGGAGCTGTGCACACATGCGCTGCTTGTGTGAGTGTAGCTATGTGTGTGTTTGCCTAGTACAGGGGTCAGCAACCTGCGGCTCTGGAGCCGCATGTGGCTCTTTCATCCCTCTGCTGCGGCTCTCTTGTCACTCAAAATATGTGTCACAACCGCCAAAGTATGAAACCCACTAACACACAATTTGTTAAGCTTTTCGACCCCCAGTAGGCCAACCATGGGTAAGAAAAGAAAACTTTCAGAAGAAAGCAGAACATTTAATTCAACTACATATGCTACTTTTGTGGCCGCTTAGGAAATAGTCAGGCACAGGAAGGGTTTTGTGGCTCCCGGTATTTTCTTTTCTGTGGGAAATGGGTTCAAATGGCTCTTTGAGTGTTGCCAACTCCTGGCCTAGTACTTGCACGGCCAGGGGGTTGATTTATTCATTTTAAGCTGACACAGCCTTTACCTGAAGAACTAAAAGATAGCATTCACTAATAGGAAAAAATACCCTCCACCATCTCTGAACAATGTTGTTTTATTTGTTTCATTTTGAATTTCTTGTATATTTAGAGAGCATTTTTCTTAGGTTTCATATACTTTGTGCATATATTCATTATTACAGCAGCAGCAAATATCCTTTATGATGGATGTCCTGCAATTGCAGAGAAAGGAAATATAACAGAGTCAATACAGGTAGTCCTCAAGTTACGATCACAATTGAGCCCAATATTTACATTGCTAAGTGAAACAATTGTTAAGTGAGTTTGTCCCACTTTATGACTTTTTTTGCCACGGTCGTTCAGTGAATCATTGCATTTGTTAAATTAGTAACATGGTCGTTAAGTGAGTGTGGCTTCCCCATTGATTTTGCTTGTCAGAAGATCGCAAAAAGGGATCACGTGACCCTCGGGACACACCAATCATCATAAATATGAACCAGTTGCCAACCATCAGAATTTTGGTCATGTGATCAAGGGGATGCTGCAGCGGTTGTAAATGTGAAAAACGGTCATAAGTCACTTTTTTCAGCGCCATTGTACCTTTGAACGATCACTAAATGAACTGTTGTAAGTCGACGACAACCTGTGTAGTACAGTAACACTTCAACCATTCATTGTCCTGTGTAGCTGTGTTTTTCTCATACATGCTTGACAAAATAAAATAAATAAAATAAAATGAATAAAACAGGTGGCCAAATGAGTATGAAAATAATCTGGATGCTCCATTTAAAAGTCTGAGGGGGGGGGGCAACAAACATCAATGAGAATGTTTATTATTTTATATTCTGTCAGCATTAAAGCCATGTTGAGGGACAGTTAATACAAAATTGATATTTAATATTAAAGTACGGGTTGGAGCTATGAGGTTTTTCAGACGTTGCTGATCTCTAATTCCCAGGATCCCTCATTAAAAGAAGCTTCCCAAAAACCATGAATCCTTTCCATCTCCTGTATCTTGCTGGTACCTACAACAACAGTTAATGTTATGCAATTGTTTTTAGAGTAGAGCATCAATTTAGTAGAAGAAGTAACTAAAAATATCTCTCACGACTTGCTAGAATAAGAATGCATTGAAGTAGAGACTAAAGCAGTGGTTCCCAACCAGGGTTCGATTGAACCCCAGGGGTTCGGTGAGACAGTCCCAGGGATTCGGTGGAGGAGGGCAGGGGTTCATTTTGTGTACCTATGTATATAAAATAAAATATATACCTAAATATATACCTATGTTTTGAATTTGAAAAAATTATATTTTATTTTTCCAATTAAGAAGGGTTCGGTGAATGCGTATATGAAACTGGTGGGGTTCGGTAGCTCCAACAAGGTTAGGAACCACTGCTATAGAGGAACATGTGAGACTGGTCAGAGCAGTGCTAAAGGAACTCTGCACCGCTCAACTGCAAAACTCTCCAAGTGTGAATTCCACAAAGACAAAATTGACTATTTAGGAAATCACATTTCGCACGAGGGAGTGGAGGTGGACCCAGAAAAGATACACACTGTACTAGAATGGGGGACCCCACACACTTGAAAATAGCTCCAAAGCTTCCTTGGGTTTGCCAATTTCTTTTGGCAATTCATCCCATCTTTTGCCCAAATAATGCTCCCCATCACAAATCTCCTAAAATCAAAAGGAGAGGGGAAACCCAAACCAAGCCAACCCCTTAAATGGAACATGGAATGCCCTTAAATGGAACATGGAAGAGGCTTTGAAAAGACTTAAAAATTTATTTGCTGCTGAACCCGTCCTCAAACACCCAGACCCAAACACTCCATTTGTTATTCAAGCCGATGCTAACGCTGTAATGGTTGGGACTGCCCTGCTCCCAAAAAATGCCCAGGATACCCTACAACTATATGCCTACATCTTTAACTAAAGGTAGAGCATGGGAGTGCAGTCTGGGAAAAAGCTTACACAGTGAGGTGGGTAATTCTTACTTGGAGACACTTTCCAGAAGAAAAAGTTTGCAGATTATAAAAATCTAGAGTTTGAAGATGTCCCATAAGCTGTCTCCAAAGCAAGTGTGGTGGGCCCAATACTTCACTCACTTCAACTTCACACTACAATACTTCCTGGAGGGAAGAACTTTCTGGTGGATATCCTCTCGTGATTACCCCAATATAATAGCTCAAAAAGGGAAGTCATAAGCCCAGTTATCCTTTTTAACCAGCTAGTGGCCCGTGCCAGCCACCAGAGCCCAGAAAAAATCTCCTCCCCACACACAGATAGCTGACAACCTGCTAATAGTGCTAAAGGGCTCCTTGACTAAATATGAATGGTTAAAACATCAAATGAACTGCATTATGCCTGATGGTTTTGCCTGGGTTGGGGATAAACTCTATATGCTTGAAAGCAAATGTACACTAATCCTACAAAGGAGCCACGACTCCAAAACAATGGGGCATTTCAATATTGTAAAAACACTCCCATCTAGTAAAGCACCAATTCTGGTGAGCTTCCCTAAAGAAAGGCACTGAACGCTATGTCACTAGCTGCCCCAACTGCTCCTTGGAGAAAGGCAACCAGGGAAAACTCCTGGTCTCTTACAACCAATGGCTAACTCCAGAGCACCTTGTAAAGAAATTTTTACAGTGGGGCTGCTAGAAAGCTCAGAAAATACACTGAGTTGGGTTGTCATCAACCTCTTTTCCAAACAGATGCACTTTGTACCGTGCTCCAAAATCCCATCAGCATGTGTTGCTAGCAAAACTCTTTCTGCAACATATCTATAAACTCCAAGGTGCTCCCAAGAGGATTATCTCAGGCTGCAAAATCCAGTTCACATCTCAGTTTTGAAAAAAGTTCCTAAAATTGCTGGGCACCCCAGAAGGGCTCAGCTCCTCTCTTCATACTCAATAAATGAAGGCTGTGAATTCTGTTTTAAAGCAATACCTACACTGCTACATCAATTACAAACAAGACAATTGGGCTGACCTCCTCCCTTTCACTGAAGTAGCTTAGAATAATACTGTTCACAGCAGCACCAGCTTTACATCATTCCAAGTAGCCACTGGCCAAGACTTTGTGACCATGCCCAAAATTGCCCCAAGCAACCCCACAAAATATATTACTTAATGATTGGATCAATACTCTTCAAAGCACCTGACCAGTAGTGCACAAAATACTAGCAATAGCACTTATATACTGCTTCACAGTGCTTTACAGCCCTCTCTAAGCAGTTTACAGAGTAAATTCCTAGCTATTGTAAATGCCTAGCTTCTCCAGAGTTGGCAGTCTCCATGGCAACTACTCTCTTCTGCATTCCAACCAGCCATAAATCACTTCAGCTCATTCTACAACAAGAGAATTGCATGGCAACCACGTTTTAAAAATCCCATAAGCAGCTTTATAGCCAACCCAGATAGAAGTCATTATTAAATGAGCTATTTGATTCAGTTTGTCTGTAAGCTGGAAGACAATTGCTTTTACAGGAATTTCTCAAGCATAATTTCTTCAGCAGGCTAGCCTTCATAAAAGATTGTCTAACTTCAGTCTGACCCTAGACAAATAGCTGAATTAACGCTTTGTTTAACAACTTGCTTACAATCTACTGCCTGCATTCAAGCTACTTATTGCAGCATCCTCTGGTGGCCAGTTTGCAATCTAAAATCCTGCATCCAAGCCGCCAGATCGCACCTGCACTCTCCAAAGGCTTGCAACTCACCCCCAGTGGTCAAGTAGTGAATTGCAGTGAAGTCTTCCTGAATTCAACTACTACTTGCAGTGCCTCCATGGCCAAGTAGGGAATTGCAACATCATCTCCTGAATTCAACTACCCACTTGCAGTGCCTCCGTGGTCAAGTAGTGAATTGCAACTTTGCCTCCCGAATTCAACTACCCGCTTGCAGCTTGCAGCCTACAGGCCAAAGGGGTGAATTACACCTAGAATCTCTAATTTTCAAAAAAAAAAATTTGCCAATTAAAGCAAGCAATCTTCATCAGCCATGGCAGAGGCTTCTACAAACATGCCAAAGGAGCCCAATCCTCCACCCAACCTCAACACAAATGCAGAACTTGAGATCCAACATCCAGAACTGGATGTCCAACTTTCAGAGGAGGTAGAGGTACCTCAGAAAGCCTACGACCTCAGGCTGCAAAGAAAGCTTACAGAGGTTGCACAGTCAAACTTGAGGAAGGATTGGGACAGGCAGTATAAACGCTATGCAGACTCATGGACAGTGTTGCTGAACATTTGCGACATGCCCAAATGCAATCTTTCCCCCGACTGCATCCATTCATTGGAGGACGAATTGGTCTTCTCGTATGATGGAGAAGTAGCGAACATGACCTCAAATCCATCCAGTCGAAGCTGTGTGACTAAAAGCTCCAAGAGCACATATAATGCTTCGAGAAGTTAAAAGGGGATCGTGAGGACCATGTTCAGAGAGCCAAACACTGCAGGAAGCACTCCAGGAAGCATTCCAGATGCCAGAAATACAGAGGGAGAGGACAACATTCAAAGCAATCCATCATTTAAATGGGTCTTCCCAATGGACACACGGAACTTCTCACCAACCTAAAAAAATCTCCTCCCTCCCCAACACATCCCGTCGATCACATGCGGCTTCCTCTCACCATTCCAAGAAAGCTGCCTTCCTCCGCCCCAAACCAGTCAGATCTCAGGTGGGCTCAAGCGTCTCACAGCAATCCTCGCACTGCAGTCACTCATCACGAGCCTCGAGAATAGTGAACTTTGCGAAACTAGCAGCAGAAGCACATATCGAGGCCGAGGTAGCAAAGGCAGAACTACGTGCAGCAGAGGAGGTGAAATTGCAGAAGAATTTGGTAGCAGCTGCGGAGGCAGAAATGGCCAAAACTCAAACTAACAGGCAGAAATGGTAAAGACTCAAACCAAACTGGAGCTGACTGAACAACAGGAGACAGCAGCAAAGACAGCACGGGCCACAGCATTGCAGAAGGAGGCCAACGACGCTTCTCACAGCTTCAATCCTGGCGAGTTGGGAGGAGAGAGCCCATACAAGCGTGTTGAGGCCTACATGGAAAAACAGAATTCACTACGACAGGAACGTGTAGAAACAGTGCCACTAGCTAGGGAGCTTCCTGAACCACGGGAACAAGAGGAGTACCTCAACTATCAGATCTATACACTGATCACAAAGCCGGCATCATGCGACCCAAAATCCGAGACTCCCTTCTCAAAACTAAAAAGATCTACCCCGACAAATCACGACATATGAGGTATTCAGATTAGCCCACCAGTGACAACAAAGGCTTCTCAGCTGGCAGACACCCAAAGAGTCACGATGTCCAAACTCAATCCAGAAATGAGGGAGTTTCTGCCAGACCCTCGAGATAACTTGAGCTTGAGCGAAATTGAAAGCAGTTGGCCTGCCCAGCAACAACAAGAGGAACAACCACCCCATGTGTTCTGGGAAGATGAACTTATCACAAAGCATTATGAAAGAACCCACAAATTGTCTATGTCACATGCCCCTCATCCTATAGGCCATGCCTATGCAGCCCCAATGAACGATCTAACATCAGGGAGTAGATATAGAGAGTGGTCACCGAGGTGGAGAAGACCGGACTTGGCAGTCGGAGGTATGTACAAATTCTCCAAGAAGCCGGGCAACAATTTTTACTATGGAAGCATATCGTCCAGACCACCAGCAAAGAGGAAGGGTTGCGGCCAGCCAAAGAGCTCAAACATATGATATCATGGCTAGGACCAATATCTGCAGAAATGGTAGGAGACATCTACTCGGCCCATCGAGGTAACCCAGTCATCACCTATAAGGAAGTTTGGAACACGCTTGATCAGCGATATAGTGCATCTACATTGAATGAGTCCACTTGTATAAAAAGTTTTATTGGTTAAAAATAAACAATATTATCGCTTACAATATGTGGAATTTTCATTTTTCCCTTTAAGTAAAGGTATTCTCAAATTTTTTCACATAGCAGTGCTTCCCTTTTTAATATTCCATTGTTAACAACCAGATTTACACAACAATACCAATTCACTATCCAGAGAAATATTATAGCTTACCATATTAAGAAATATCATAAAAAACAAATACCAAACATTGGATTATTCCCTCATCATTTCTTAGTTTTGGACCTCAGGACTCTGGCCTCGGCTCCCCCCCACCACGAACCACCACAAGCCCTCCGCCGACTCCCACTCCTTGATCATCTGCTACCTCCCCTTCCTCGGTTCCTGCATCTTCACCCTCTAGCAGGG
>JAOYMU010000001.1:98177125-98203280 GCA_025802295.1 Psammodynastes pulverulentus | reverse complement strand
CACAATCCAGAATTTTTTGAATTATCATATTATCTGTCGGGATTGTGTCTGTCTTCCAACATTGTGCTAAAGCTATTTTTGCCGCCGTTGTGATATGTATTATTAAATAATATATCTTTTTTATATTGTCTCTGTATAATGCCCAATAAAAACAATTCTGCTTTTTTCTATCCAGCTGGATAAGTATCTGAGTAAATTTCCAAGATGTTCCAGTTCTATTTAAACAAACTTAAGTTTGGATTAAAAAAAAAAAGTAAAGATTTTCCTTAGAAATGTTTGGAGCTAACAGCATATGGTATATTTGTGGCCATTTATGCATTTACATGGCTGCCGAAATCAAACCAGGTGATTCTAGTTGGTAGACAAAAAGAAGCCCATAATTAATATAAAACAAAAAATTAAATACTAAATGACAGGACAAAGAGAACGGAAAATCCTTCTCTTACCATCATGGACTGAATTCAACCTGATCCCAGGGCTAGGAGGAAAAGCCAGGTCTTAACTGCTTTTCCTTCCTAAAGGCATGTATGGTTGGGGCCAACTTTATATCTAAGAAAAGATCATTCCAAATGGCAGAGTACATTACAGAGAAGGCACACCTCCTGGGTCTCATAATTTCAATGAAAAGTCCAAGAGTTTGCCTTCTCCTTCGGAATATATGGGGATCAGGAGCAGTTGGTCCAACAGGCAACACAGTCTTACGTCAGGTAGGATATCATCAGCACTTTGAATTGCACCTAGCCTGTAGCTTTCAGAAGGGAGTTATCATGCCAGCAAAATAAATATCCATAATTAGATGGGCTGGTGCATTATGGTTCAATTGACGTTTCCAGTAGTCTTCAAGGGTATGTAAATCACCAACAGGTTTTGAAAATAAGAAAAAATATTTAGGCAAGTACATTTAATACTTTGGCATGTTATATTTGGAGGCACTGGTGCGTGTGGGGAGGGGGACAGATGGACGGACAAAGTATGCTTTTTCACTGGGGTTCTTCTAAAATTGCTTTATCTACTCTGTTTCTGGAAGTGAATAAGGGAAATAAAAACGAGACAAAGCAAAGTATAAACCATTTCCCCTTGAAGAATCTACATACTGCTTTTTTGTCACCATTAAAAATGAGACAACTTATTTCAACAATGCAGCAAATAATTTTTAATATAATAAAAACATATTTAAACAGTTCACAATTAAAGTGAAAAAATTAAAAATAAGGCAGCCATCCATGGAATGATCTCATGTGTACAAATGATTTAGAAAAGACATTAAAATTACACTTTAGTACACGGAATCAGGTATACAGCTATGACCAGGGAACACTGCCCATAAAATCATAGCTGGTTAGGGACATAACAGAAACACGTAAAAGTTTGTATCTTTTTGAAATGGATAATCTCCTTCAAATGCTGCTGAAAGGGCTTCCCATGTTCCAAGTTACCTATAGTTCATCATAAAACAGCACAGCAGCACAATTTATTGTTCAAGTTTTCCCATTCCGGTACAGCTGGATATTAAAAATTATTTTCACTTAGGATACTGGAAAAGTACTTTTGAGCTTCTCTTTTCCATTGTTTTAGAAATTCAAAGACATTTCCTTTCAATTGAAGATACTGCATTTCCTTGGTATATCTGTCAAATATTGCAAACTTAAGTTTCTCCAGCATAGGCAAAAGATTGTTTTATGAATAATGGCAATTAGGTGACTGAATGTAATTTGCATACAGACACAATTCATAGTAAATATTTCCATTTTCAACTCAGTCTACAACTGATGTGACTTTTGGAAGTGTTGGAATTTGTAAGAATGTATTAATGATGCATCTCTATTTTAGCAATCCATGACTTTCAGGTTTACTGGGAAGTTCAGAATACAATTTGGATGTGATTAGTAGTAAGAGTCAAGAAAAGTAGAATTAGACTACAAAAAGCAATGATTTTGCATTGATTTTTAAAATCTGAGCAAAATTAAAATCCATATACTCAAATCCAGAAGATTTCTCAAAACGGAGCTTCTCAGTATTACAAGAGATCAAATTTCTGGAATTGTGCTACAGAATTTGTTTTATTATTTTGAAATTCCCTTTTCATAGCTCACCACTGCTACAACAGCAGTTAGCAATTAAATACTGGCAAAGTATTCAAGGCACCTTTGCTCCCACATAGGAGCAAATCAGCCCCACAAGCATTCCCTGTACTGCCTTATGATGTTTATTGTGCAATAAACATCACACATTAAGCCTATTCGTTGCCTTACAAATAATAATTTAGTTCTAGATACTGAGCCCAGGGTAGTGAAATAGGAAAGATAGAATTAATAGACTTGCTTTCACAAATTTGATTAGTTTAGGAAGTTTCCAATTAAGTTTTGCAAGTAAGCACTTAAAGCTGAGTCTGACTTAAAACAGAATTCCTGAAGTTCTCTCTCAGTTACATACAATGATCAAATAATTTATTAAAAAATGTATGACTTCAACTCAAAATTATATCCTAGAATCCCAATTCTTTTTCCAAATATTTCTATATTAATGACATTTCAATCAAGTTTGGTGACTTGCCATTTTGCCATTATTTTCCAACTTCCTAGATGGAAGAATAGACATTCTTGTCATTTTCCCCAACAATGGTAATTTGGCATTTTATGACTTTTATTTTCAATCATTAAGTGTGCAAACGTGACAGGCACATTAACCACCTCGATTCATATATCAAATAGTACATCTGGGGGTTTTTTGTCCCATGTTTTGAGAAATATGTTTCTATTTTCTCTTCTAGCACAGAAGAGAAGAAATTTCTAAAACTGTAATCTTTGAAATGCTTTCTCACAGATCAAGTACAACTGGTAGATCCATTTGTGATGCACTAGGCAATTGATAGCACCATTTTATGATGCTTGATCCACACTAGCACAGATGATTTATCCCAGTTATTGATGATATAAATATACACAGCTGATAAACACATATTGGAAAGAATAGCAGTCAATAGGTCTGTTGAGTATTAGCTTTAAAAAAAACCTTTAGAAACAGTCATGTTTGTATTATTTAATGTTAAGTCCTTTCTGCTTCTGACACATTGACCCCCCTCCCCATAAAAGGCAAGATTTTAAATGAAAAACTGATATTGCCTATTGATACACAATCAATAGCCACTCAGTAAGTAAGAACTGCCAGTTAAAGCATAACCATTCTGAACAACCTTAATATCCACTGTCAAGGAAATATAAGATGTGAGCAAGGCAGGCATGGAAAAGAAATTTCATTAATTACTGGACTGTAAAACATTTACTGAAGAAAGGAACAGATTAATCTCATGGAATAACCAGTCCAGGAAAAACCATTTCACTCAAACACCATTTCATCTTGTTTATAAATAAAAATTTAACTATTAATGACCTTTGACAATGTGATTGAAAATTTAAAGTATATATAAAACTGTGCACCAGTAACCAACATTTATTTTAACCATTTAATTTTCTTTTTTTAGTCAATGGCTTTGACAGTTAATTACAGTTACCTTTTTGAACCACTACGATGTGTAGAATTGTGTTCTAGAGGTGTATTGATACTCAGTTTTAACAGACTTCAGACATTTAATTCAATACAAGCTCACAACCTGGAATGATTTTTGGTAGTAATATCAGAAAGTATTACAGTTTTAGCTTTTGAGGTTGATGTCTGATGAACAGGGTTTAACTTATTCTACTTGAAAAGCAACATTTTGTAAATAAACTAGCATTCATTTGAATAAACAATAATATTTCTTAGAGCTCAGAACAATCTAACCTTCTGCTGAATGTGGCTCTCTTCTGTACTGTATAGCCTGTTAAAATCAAGGAACACATGTGCTTTCATAATAATTCAATGCAAGAATCCTATTGAACTTCTTTATCTAATACAAATTTCGCCTACAAATTCATCCTCACAAATATTTCTTCACCAGATGCCTCCTTCTAAGTCAGCCCATGCCATTATTAATGCATGAACATTTGGAAGATGTGAACAATCTTCCCGCATATTAGAAGGTAGTATCGTAATGTCAAGAGATCAGCTCTGAATGCTGACATACAGAATACTTGGATTATGATTTCATGATGAATTGCAAGGATCTTCCCAGATAATATCCAAGTTCCAGCTTCCCTGAGAATAGGTAGGAAGTCATAATTAAAATATCTTTAGAAAAGAGAAATTATGCAGGATTTATAACTAGCTGTCGAAGAGTACACACACTCTATCTCTTTCTCTCTTATATTGAGTTTTCCCACAGTTTTCTTGTTGAAATGATGATCCTCTCCAACTCCTTAACATACATGGGGTGGTTAACAGGGTAAGAGAGACAGCAATAAAAAAGCAACTGACTGCTGCTTATATCAGATTGAGGGGGCAAATGCTGGTCTTCCAAGTTTTAATGTTGGTGTCCAATAGATAGAATCAGAGGAATCAAACAACCCAGAACCAATGCAGCCACCTCCAGGCGACTGAGTCCCTTGCCTCCAGCAGATTCAGGTTTATGGCTATGTCCCATTCCACCCACTTCAGGAAGAACATGAACTGTGGCAACGTACAGGAAAGTCCCAGCAGAGAACAACATGGCAACTCCAGTGGCATTGACTTCTGAAAGTGCCTGTTTACTGCTCTGTAAAATAAAAGAAAGGCAAAATGCTGATAAAATATAAAGCTCATCCTTCTTTAAATTGTTCTTCAATGGCTACTCTACTGAAATTTCAAAAAACATCTTTAGAAAGCATTATACCTTACCTCAAAACAAAAGAGAATGTTCTGGAGATCTAAAATCCTCTACTACCAATGGAAAATTTACCCTGCAATTTTTTTGTCAGTGTAAAAAATCTAAATGCTGACAGATGACTTATATAAAATCCATAATTTGGTGATAGTTAAAAAAAACTCAACGCCCGACCAATTAACTGCATTTTCTATGCACTACATTCACTCAAAGAAAAATTCATAATCCAGCAAAAATGCTCTATTAAACAAAATACCAAATATTTAAGCATCTGCAAAACTGCTTCCCTAAGAAACATACTGATGCACAACTGGCTGGTAAATATGATTAATCTGATTATTTAAAATGGTTCATGTTTCCCAGCTGTTTTACCTTGCTTAATCCCAAATAAGTCACCATTGACAAAACAGGTGCTGCTAGTGCAAAAACCAGCAAGTGCTTCCTGATTCGATTCCGTTCAAGGCCAGCATGCATAAGAAACGAGACAAGCCCAAAAGCAGCCGGTGCCTAAAACATAAAAGCAATAAAATATGTAATGCTCAAGTATAAAACAAGTTGCACTCCCTTCATTTGCAAAGTAGAATGTTTAGTAAAACCAAATGCCAGTAGCACATTACTGAGCTCTTCCTTAAGCTTTTCTGTTGGTGGAGTATAATGTACCATTAGTATAGCACTTCCTTAATGTGAGATAGTAGAGTTGCTACTAAAACACTGTATCTAATGGGGAGGATAGCACACTTCGAGTATAATAAAACACATGTTTTCCTCTTCTTTATAACATTATACGCCGTACAATTGAAAAAAGTTAATTCTTAGTAACAAATACTTTTTAGTAAAAAACTAATACTAAAATGCTTATTTTAATATTAATATTAAAAATTAATAATACACATACAGATTATTATGATAAAAGCATCCTGGAGAGCTAAAGAGGCTGGTGAGTAGCAACCTTATTAGTTTGCCTTTAGGTAATTTTGTGATTACAAACATGCACCATGGCATTTTGTGAAAATATAATTTCTATGGCGGCAATCTCTAATTTAGTCAAATTAGAATGTAATTCTGGAAAATCAAAGAGATTGCTTGGCCCTGTTACTATAACAAGAAATCCAAAATATAAAATTAGTATAGTTTCAGGTCCAGTAACTGTTCAGAATTAGCCACTACCTCTTATACAAGATCTATGTGATTCTATCGAAAATTAGCTGTATTTAAAGTATCTTCTAAGTACATTAAATCCAGCAGTAAGAAGCATTGCTACTTGCTACATGTCATTACTGGTCTAGCACAAAACTCCCACCTACATAGTACATAACCGCATACCTCTACTCCTAGATGCAATCCTAAATACAAAAGCAAACAGAAATGCTTTAAAAAGTGCATGGATATTTTTTAAAAAGAGGTTTTGTACTTCACTGAAGTCTGTGATGCCTAGTAACAAATAAGCATGGAAACGTTTCATACTCAAAGCTTACCTTATGCAGCATAATTGCAACAAATACTATTAGCTGGACACTAGTCTGAGATGTAGAAGCAGCTGCACCCAAGGCAACACCATCAGCTTAATGAGGGAGGAAGGAAAAACAAGCCACACAACAGTGAATTCATCCACTAATCAAAGAGTTACTGAGCTAAATTATACAAGAGTAAGTCTCTAAGGTAAGATTCTCTTATCTTAACCTGCTCTCCCATTTCTGATGGTGGTTTTAATATTTAATATATCGGAGTAGATCCATGGCAAAAGTTTTGAATCAGGAATGGTCACATAGCCAACAGTTTTGTTTAGTTCTTTGCAACATTGTGTTAAAACATATGCTTTGTTGCTATATTTTTGGTTCTTCTGGTCCCAATGATCTAATCGAGTTGTATTTCCCCATTCAGGAGTGGTGCATAATTAGGAGATCCTCCTGGATTCACAGTTCTCTGAGCAGGAACCAGCTGTGATCAGGAAGGCCGTTGCATATATTCATCTGGTGCACCAACTATGCCTTTTCCTGAACTGGGCTAACACAGAGCAAATTGTTTGAGTCAGTTTTGAGCTGGGCGGGCCTTTTAAACCAACATAAGAAATAAATTTACAACTAATAGCTTTCCTCCTTAAATTATCAGTAGATTCATTGTGAAACCTATGTATATTAAATGTCAATTTTGCTTTACATAATTAATTGGGGATTTAAAGCTCTAAGACTCATTCTAAAAGTTGAAAAGGGAATGTATGTTTGAGAGCAGGAGATAAGGGTCTAAAAATTCAGATATATTGCTACAGTGTTTGAAATGAATGTATAAAGTAGCAGAAGTAAATTTATTTACCATGCACTTATAGTTAAGAACAGTACAGTAGCAACAGAGAAGCAGTAATTCATATTATAATATTCAAAAAATGTAAACCCACAATATTTCTGAATTTTACATCGTAACGGTTTTGCAGAAACAAAGTAAAAATATTTGTTTAGATTAAAAAAAAAAAACCTTAAAAAGATTTGTCTCCAAACATAATTCTAGAGGACTAACATTTTTTATTAGAAATAAAGCTCCAGAAATGTCTCCAACTTAAAGCCTATAGACCGAATTAAATATGTATTTTCCTATTAAAAATCACTATAGTCCTGAGCTGCAGAGAATCATCAGGCAAATATTCCTGCAGTTCAGTTTAGTCTCTTCTCTGCTCTGCTCTCTTATCTCAAAGTGGACTAAACTTGGGTAGAAGAATAAAAAGAAGGTCCACAGCATTATTCCATTATTAGTAGCAGTAACTACTGGGATAATGTCGTGCAAATTATAGCTTAATACTAACTCTCATAACTTGACAATACCTGCATCGTTTTTTTAAAAAGAAAAACATAACTAACCAACAAAATTAACCTACCTGCTGCATGGACAACTAGTCCTAGTGTAGTAGTAATTTTGGAATTGCCCGACCTTGCTGCTTCTGGGTCTGAAATAATAAAGAAATCTTAGTCAAAAAGATATAAATAAGAGAGCAGGAACAGAAACTGAAATGAAGAAATAGTAGAAAAGTTAATATTAAAATAGAATATAGGTTAAACAGCCACTTTAGTAAAGTGGTTAAGGTGATGGCCTAGAAACTAGAAGACTTTTTATATAGGATAAAAATATAATCATTATAATATAATAGCGCATACAAAAAAATTTGGACAGCATTTCCCACTGACATTGCAAAATGCTACACAGTTTGGATCTGCACATATACTACGCTGATACATTATGACATTCCAGGTCCTTGGGAGGAACTCGATGAATAAGGAGGCCAACACCAGCTAAAGAACTGGCAGCTGTGACTTTACATTATTGTGAACAGATTATAAGAACAATTTTTCATCAAACTAAGTTATCTCTATTAATTCTTTCTCAATGCCTTTGAATTTTTCCTTCCTTCTTTCCCTTCTTCCCATTTAAGAGGATGGAATATTCCATGAAATGGAATCCTTTCGAAAGATACTGCTTAATATTTATTTAATTATTTATTCATTCATTCATTCATTCATTCATTCATTCATTCATTCATTCATTCATTCATTCATTCATTCATTTAAATTTCATTTCATTTCTATGATGCCCACCTTGCCATCAAGTGACTCTAGGTGGCTTTCAACAAGATAAAAATGATAATATAAAACATTACAATATTAAAGTGATAAGTATTAAAATTAACACAATAAGTTAAAGAAGCAAGCAATATGCAGTGGGGTGGAAGCAGGATCTTTTCTTAATACACTAACGCCCCCATCAGGACCCCAGGCCAATCAGCAGACCCAGGTTTTAAGTCCCATCTGGAAGGCCAAAAGTCCGGAGGGGGATTAACATCGACAGGTAACCATTCACTGTTAAGCAGTGAAAATATCAGACAGGAGCCTTGAAATGCAGCTGTTAGATGGAGCAATCAGAAAAGCATGGGCTCCAAATCACCTTTACATGGTTTAACAATGATTAGATTAAGTTCCTGTCAAGTAGAATGTAACTATGATTTGCAGTAGGTTAGTTATGGGTTAAAGAAATATACTGAAGATGGGATTATGTTCTCTGTGACATACTTATTATATCAAATCACTGTGGCTTGGCGCGGAAGACATGCCTCCCCAGGTACCTGCATAGAACCAAGCACAGTGTTTCAGTGCTCAATATTCAATGCTCAAGTATTTCTGGTTAAAATAAACACTTTCTGCTATTTACTTTGTTTTGTAGCAGAAAACTCAGGCAATACTACTACACTGAATTGAGCCATCACAATAGTTGTTTGTGTAACCAGTTAGAAGATTTATTTACACAAGAAAAAAAAATTACTTAAATTTCATTTAAAGCTAGAAGCTCATTTGTTCATTTTCCAAAGAATCTCTACAAATTCCAATTTTTGCAATTTCTAAATGGAGACTTTCCATTTAAAGTCCTCACCTAATGGCCATTCAGTGACAATTTGAAGTTATGATGGTGTTGAACAATGTTAGTGATGGCTGGTCCATAAAGTTACAGCTGTGAAATCACTTCCATGGTCACAACTAAAATTTGGCAGCCCACCTGCATTTATAACCATACAACTGTATTCCTCCCACCACCGATCTTTCCCTCCATTACTACCCTTTTGGCCACCTTTTATTCCATTGCCATCCTGCAATCCACTGCTCCTGCTGTTAATTTCTGCCATCTTCTTCCTCCTGCTGCTTGCAAAGTGTGTCTGACCTGGCCCTGTGCAAAGCACATGAGCCCTTGTAACACTAGGAGAAGCCCAGCAGAGCGCAGGATGGCCAAAAGGGCAGTTTGGGGGAGTTGAGATGGAAGCAAGAGCAGCAGGGCAGGACAAGGGTGAATGAAGGTCTTGCCTAATGATAGCACAGTCCTAGCCACAACCAGAACTACTAAATCTGTCACCTCTTAGTGGTGCAATCATGTGATATTTCACCTAACAACTGTATCACTTAGCGATGGAAATTCCCATTTCAATGAGTTAAGTGAGGACTCATGTATACTATTTTCTTTCATCATTAAGAGTGTAAACTTTTGAGCAAACATTGGGTCGCAAAACTTATTTTGCTCCAAAATTCATCCCCATATTTTTTTTCATATTCACAGTATCATGTACAACAAATATTTAGTTATTTGAATATTTCTAAATAATTGTTCTCATTTTGATTGCCTATTAGGAAAAGTTTGGCTTACCATCTGCAGTGTGGACGTGAGAATTGCCAATCTGATCTACCAGCAGCATAAAGACAAAGCCAAGAACAAGAGAAACACCAATGTAAGCATGTAATCTTGAATGGTCATGGTTGTGGTTATGATCGTGCACATCTGGAACATCTGCTTTGTCAGATTCAACGACCTTTTGACTCTCGCTGACAGGGTGGTGTTTTGCTAAAGGAAACCAAAAAGAATGGATGAAATTAGAATTGCAGTAGGCTCAATTCCTAACATATTAAAAACACGCTTCGGGGCATTTTTAATTTTAAAAGTGATTAATTAACTGTCAACTTGCCCAGGCCAGGCCCTCCCAG
This sequence comes from Psammodynastes pulverulentus, assembly GCA_025802295.1. NCBI lineage: Eukaryota > Metazoa > Chordata > Lepidosauria > Squamata > Psammodynastidae > Psammodynastes > Psammodynastes pulverulentus. The sequence goes on along the minus strand of JAOYMU010000001.1, from coordinate 98,193,035 downwards.
CAACTTTAACCCATGAGAAGAACCACGTTGCTGAAAAAAGAACTCCATATTTTCATGTAACCCACAAGTCTGTCTCACCATTACTACTGTTAAAGGGCATGAGTCTACCACTAGAAAGCTGCAGATATACATTGGAAGTATGCCAAAAGGAAATATTTGCTGCCCAAAAAGAACACATCAGAGCAAGTTTGCTCATGAATGCCTAGACAAACACCGGGACTCCTAGAACAATGTGCTCTCAACAACCAAGGCCAAAAAAAATAAATCAAATTATTTGGCCACAGTATCAGGACACATGTTTGGTGAAAACCAAAGGCAACATTTCACCAGATGAACATTATATCAACTGTAAAGAATGGTGGTGAAAATGTTACGGTTTGGGGTTGCTTCAAGGCCTGGGAAGATCACCATCACAGAATCCACTAGGAATTCTTCATTGTTCCAGAGGGTGTTTAGACAACAGTGAGACCATTTGTTAGAAAATTGAAGCTCCACCAAAAGTGAACCTTGCAACATGACTCTAAACATTCCAGGAAACCCACCATGCTGTGGGGTGATTTGAAAAGGGCTATGCATGCAAAAAACCTTCTCAGATATTGCACATTTGGAATAACTTCCTCCAGCATGAAGGAGTGGGAAAAAATTCCTCCCAGTCGATCTCGGAGAGTGATAGACAGTTATAAGAAATGTGTATTTGAGATTATTTCTGCCAAAGGGAGAAATAGCAGGGATTAGAGTGTACTTATACTTTATTTATTTGGCCAAGTGTGATTAGACGCTCAAGGACTTTGTCTACAATACAGAAGCACTCAGTGTACTTGCAAAACAACGGAACACAATAATAACATTAAAGTTTACAGATAATAAAAGAGGGAAGTAAAAAATAATAAAGGGAATAAATAATACTGCAGCCATATTCTACCGTATAACATACATATACAATGGGGAAAAAAGTAGTCACTGCATTTGAGTCAAGGTTGTGCTTGCTTTTTCTACAGAATGAAGGCATATCTGTTAATCTTTTGTTAAATAAATAATCCAAAGTCAATTTTTATAGCTTTTTGTTCAATTAGATCATCTCTCTTTATGCCCCCAGAGATGAGCCATGCCCCCATGCTCCTGGCCTTTCGGAAAGGTATGAAAACATGGCTTGCTTTGGGCTCACAGAAGAGCACACAGCTGTCAGGCTGGTTAGTGCCCTGAAAGTCCTCCCCCCTTCCTTTTAACATTTTTAATCATCTTTGTCTCTTTTTAAATCTCATGTTTTTATGGTTTAATATTTTATTTGTACACTGCCCACAGTCCCTCTGTGAGGGAGATGGGTAATTTCAAAACTTGACAAATAAATAAATAAAATATATTTTTGAATGAAAACAAAATATTGGTATGTCCATATACGATAAAAAAGAAAGAAAAACTTTACAGTGTACTGTGCAAAATTTGCATTTATATTCATTTAAATTGCACAATGGACTACAAAATGTAATTGGTGAATATTTGTTATATCATCAATATTATTAAAATGAAGATCACCAGTGGAACATTCCAATGGGCTGTACTTCCTTTTTCATGTGACTGTATTCCTGGGTGGATAACTGAACAATTATGGTACTGAATAATAAAGAGTCGGCTTTTAAAAGATATTCAAATAATAAGAAACATGATGATTTCATGTTTTCTTGCAATAATGATGAATACTAGAAAGATGCTTTTCAATTATCACTATCTTTAGATATATCACATCATACATCAGCCACTAGGCACAGCTATTTTGCATGGCTGCTCCAGTGAGCTTGACAATCTGTTCTTAATTATATTCAATCTTCAAATATACCAATCAGGATCTATTAAACTTCAAATTTAAAATGTTATTAAAATGTGTAACATCATTCAAAACTGAGAGAAATGTTCAATACAAAGTATAAACAGAGGAATTTGCAGGCCTATTAAATTACGCAAATCTCTGCGTAGCATTTGCTCATATTTTCTTTTTTCATGTGACTGGGCCATGAATTGGGAAACCTAGTCCAACTAATCCACTGAACTCTTTTCAAGTGTAGGAAAGAAACTCCTAATTGTGTATTTGTATTTTCTTCATTCCTTTAGAAGCAACCATCAGGAGAGCTACTGTATCTGATGCTTTGGGTGGCCCTAGATTATTACCCTCCAGACAAATGCAGCTCTTTCCAGCAGTCTATCTGATGCAGGGGTTAGCAGAATAAGAGAGAACCATGAAGAATAGGAAAGAGTTAACATCTGACGAGCTGCAATACTCTAATTGCTATTTCAAGGCTTGTATCACTTGAATTACTGTGTTGAGATGCATTGTATCTCTCCACATTCCATTAAAATGGAATGCAGGCCAGATCCCTTCCCTTGCAATTACATAGTATTTTTGAGAAGAAATCATGCTTATGGTTTACAGCTGCCAAGGTTATTAATTTCTTAGAGAGACAAATATCAGCAAACTAAAACGATGCAAACATATTATCCCTTTCTCAGCTACTTCTGCCTCTCCTTCACTGAATTGTTAAATATCTGAAACCATCTGTTAAGCTCGGTCTTCTTTTTTCTACTCTTATTTTGTTTTTGGTATTTGTTGTAATTTTTTTTATCCTTTCAATTTGCAAACCTTAATAAAATTATTTGAAGAAAAGATGTAGTTCAGGATGCTAAAAAGGCTTCAAGGTATGCTATCAAAAAACAGGTTTAAAGAAATAATCTTTGCCCCATCTCCCAGATTAGTAAACATTGCTTAACGGTCATGTAATGTTTGAATAAAGGTTTTGGACTGAAGTTATTTACAGGGAATAATAGCCAATAATGAAAGCCAGTTTGGTGGAGTAGTTAAGGCACTCGGCTAGAAAACGTTGAATTTTAGTTCTGTTTTAGGAACAAAGCCCCCTAGGTGACCTTGGGCAGTTCCTCTCTCAGCCATAAGCAGAAGGCAATGGGAAACTATGGTACTTATTTGGGATGGTTTGATAAATCCTTGTAAACTATTTTACAAATGAAAGCATTATAAGCACTAGAAAATTTCTGGTTTTACTTATTTTTTGTTTGTTTTTTAAAATCCAAGCAGTATTTATTTCTTAATTATATTTATCTGAACACCTAATATTAGATGAACTCTAGTTATTTTTACAAAACATGCTTATGAAAAATATACAATATTGAATGATTAAAACATTAACAAAAATATAAGCTAAAACAATATAAAATTGAAAGAAATTGCTAAATCCCAAAGTCCCCTAGTAAACGCACGATTCTCATCTGCTTACAGTCGGCCATGAGAGTTGGGGCTATCATAAACCTAAATAAGTGTTTCTGTGGCCAAAATAATCTGCTATTCTCCACTGAGAAACTCTTATTCCCTGCTTATCTAAGTTCCACCAAAGCTGTATTTACTTTCTTATCAGCACTCTGTTCTATCTCTCCCCTTATTAACATGAAAATGATTTTAAAGAGGCAATGAACTATTAAAGGCTTCACTTTTAATATACATAAGGCCTGGCCATTTGCTGTACCTGTCAAGTTTAAAGAAGTTTAAGGAGCTTCTTGGTTGAAAGGATTAGCTAACAGCATCACTGCCTAGGGTGGGGGGTGGAGACACCTGCAGGGAGGGGGGTCCTTTCATATCCTGTCAAGGAGCTGGAGCGAATGATGGGACCTGACCCTGCTATACAGCAACCCTCAGTCCAAACCTGCCTTCAAATCCAAAGGCAGGTTTGCTAACCTCCAACCTGTAATCCAGCAGCTCCCAACCTTTTGGGCAGCAGGTTCCATGGAGAAAGGTTTTTCCACAAACCAGAGGGGGCATGGTTTAGAATGCTGCCTGCATTCCGTGGATAGGGCCTCACTTGTTTTGTGTGGCCCAGTTTCTTGCATGTTGCAGCTCGGTACCGGTCCACAGTCTGGGGGTTGGGGACCCCTGATGTAAATCACTACATCGTAGTCTTAATGTTGACAATTTGAGACAATGTAAGCATTTGATAAAACATTGAAATTAAAGCTGATAAATCATATATGGTTGCTCAAGCAGGATAACCATATGTCATATTATGTGATATTGTGCTGATCTTCTTCTCTAAGATATATGGGCAAGAAAATGTATTATATATTTTTTTAAAATGTATTGAGATGCTGTAGAAAATAGGACTGTATTACCAAAATGCCTATGTTACAATCAAACGTAATTATATAAACTTGCTTATTTTAAATACATTCTCCAATGGTATTTATTCATCTGATTTCAGCCTGCTACAATGATTCTCCACAATTACATCCAGTTGCTAGATCAAGTGAAGGAAATAAGAAATAGATCTGTCCCTGACCTCTATATTATCTTCAAGCTCCTACATTGTTTTTGAAACATCTAATGTTTATAAACATAAAGAAGAGAAAGTCACAGAAAGCTGAATTGCAGTTGATACAAAGTTCAGTTGTTATTCAGTTTGATCACATGAACCAGAACATATAATCTGCAGGATTTCAATTTACAAATCCCTTTTAAATCATAACAATTAAGTGTAAATGCCAGGAAATAGCAAACTTGGAGAAAGGAACTAACCAAGAAAAAGCTATATAACTTCACATATACCTTTGAATCACAATGTATCACAATTAAATTTTAAAATGCCATGGGATAAAAATCTGTTGTCCTCCTGCATTTTGCATTTAATTTTGGGGAGGGAAAAACAAATCTCTCTTCCATAGTAGTCAATGTTTACAGTCCGAACAAAAAGTCTGTTTTATTCCAAATTCCTTGTACCAGAATAAGAGTCATTTTCTTACCCTCCAAAAGATCTTCATAAAGTGCATGTACTCCTTCAGGCACAATGACAGCCAAGGCAGTTCCACAAAGGAGCCCGGCACCAAGAACTGTAACCAGTTTTAATCTTTCCTGAAAATAAAAGGTAAAATAATTAATCAAAGGAAATTCGAAGATAAATGTTGTATGTATGGGAGTGTGGATATATGTTTGTGTAATATATATGGCGAAAACAGTCCCATCCTTCATTTCCAGTGCTTACTTTAATGGTGGATAACTGAGGTGCTGTAACCCAGCTAATCCACTTTCATCTCTAGCTTGGAACTGGAAAAGGTCATGGACCTCTTTGCTATCAGACCTTTGAACCATACTGTACTGTTCTTCCTATAAAACACTCCCATAGTATTTTTGACATACTATGTACTTGCTGTTTATTAATTAAGCTTTACTTCAGTGACAGTTCCATATGCTTCACTGTCTCGTTTCCACTCCAACACAGACAAAAAAAAGGTCTCTTTTCATTATCCTCATCCTGAATACAAAGAATACAAAAGTATTCTTATTTATACAAATAAAAGAGAATAAAATAAAACACAGTAATTTATTGTTTCTAAGTACATTATCTGAATGGAGGACTGTTTTACATTGATATTTACATAACCTGTTTTATTCTTATTCCAGTAACATCATAGATTTCAAAAGAGGAAGTTTATCACTCCAGAGATTTCTGGAACGCACGTGCATAACACGCACTTTAGCCTATACAATATAAGCACCAGTTAGCTTAATGACAATGAACTGTCTGTCAGAAAAGACAGAAGGTCTCGTATTTTAAAAAAATAATCTAAAGTAAAACACTTGATCATATGAAAGATCAACATTATCCCAGCCTTTAAAGATGAAGCAGACATTATTAAAAGTAACAAAATCCAGATTTTATGGTTTACAATAAATATACAGACTACTATAGTATACACAATCCACAAATGCTTTTGGAATGCTTTTTCAAGACACCTGATGTGATTATATTTTATTAAGGAAATTAGACAATGCAAATCTATGTGACACATGTATTTCACGCTTTTACAATGAGCTGTTCACATTATCTTTTTATTTTACATATTCATTAAACTTTTTTTACAAATGTTGAAGGCTGTTCAAAGTATGGTGACAGTCTCTTGATTGTGACAGCATAGAAATAAGATTGATGAAGAAATATATGGCCACATTAATTCTGAAAATGCATGAATGCTACTGAAAGAACTGGACAGAGATTTTCTATCTCAGCATGAAACAATAGAAATTTGTATTTAAGAAAACAGATTTTAAATTAATATTTTATTTTAGATCTGTGTAGCTATTTAAAGCTTCTTTCATTTAAATCATCCTGAGATTTTCACATTTTCAAATCCTTACAGCAATTTCAGTTTAGAAAATTATTTTCTCACATTATTTGGAAAATAAAGAACCTATTTTCTCTAAGCAGACAAACCAGATGATCACCCACAAATATTACGTATAGGTAACAAGCCAAATGACCAGGCAATTAGCTTGCAAAATTTTGAAGCATGGAAGTAAGTTTACATATTTCTTTTTTCTGTAAACAAACTATTTGTACAGGATGGAAAAAATAATATACCGGTAGCTAAAATTTCTTCCTCAAGCTATTTTAACCTGGCATTCTGTTTGGTTATTTTTATACATACTACCAGTATGCACTTCCTGCTTAATTAAGCCTTACTTCAGTGGACAGTTCTATAGGCTTCACTGGATTTGAAGTTTACTTTTGAATTGTGCAGTAAATGAAATTACATTGGCTTCCAAGTTGCATTTTTGCAGACATCTTTGTATAACCAGAATATTTTTTAGTATCATGGGCAGGATGTTTTGGCATCATGTGCATAATTTGAATACAATGACAATTAATATAGAGCTGCCTTTGGCATGTTGGAAAGTATTCCTTCCAAAATGTAGAATATTTTACTACTTTGCATACAAATACAATATGGGCATGTATTTTTTTTTAATACACTCACTTTTAAATGCACATATGCAAGAGATCAGAGAAAAACAACTGTGATATAAGGTTTCTTTCTTCAAGTTTTAGCCAACAGAACGGAAAAAAGAATAGGGGAATTATCTGGAAAAAAACCCAGGGTTTTGCATACAGCAAAATGATTTCTTATATCAAATTTCAAAAAGACTTGATTCCCTCAAACTTTAAAACTGCTGGACATATATCTGATACGCACAAAAGGAAACTGGGCTTTGCAGAAAGAACTGGAGAGGAAAATCCTCTAGTTGAGTACAGGTAATCCTCGATTTACAACCACAATTAAGCCCAAAATGTATGTTAAGTGAGAAATTTGAGTGGGTTTTGCCCCACTTTACGACCTTTCCTGCCACAGTTGCTAAGTGAATCACCAAAGTTGTTAAATTAGTAACCCGGTTGTTAAGTGACTCTGGCTCCCCCGTTGACTTTGCTTGTCAGAAGGTCACAAAAGGGAATCACATGACCTTGGGATACAGCAATGGTCATAAATGTGAGTCAGTTGCCAAGCGTTTGATCATGTGACTATGGGGATGCAATGATCACAAGTGTGAAAAATGGCTGTCACTTTTTTCAGTACCGTTGTAACTCTGAATGGTCACTAAATGAACTATCATAAGTCGAGGACTACCTATGGTCAAGAAAAAGAAAAGCTGACATGATTTTTTTTTCTTTCTGCCATTTACCTTCCTAATTCTGCAATACAAGCACTGAGGTTAAAAAGCGCCAACCTTAACGAGGAGCTTATTCCAAAGTTTATTTAAGGAGGATTTTCGTTTCCTATTGTATCGAATTTATTTGTTCTTTACAACCCACCTCTCCTCCCACCTCAATACCGGTCTTCAGAAGTGGAAAAAACCAACGCCGTTGCTCTCCGGTACTCTTGGTACCGGTACCTTTCCTTACCTCGGAAAAGTTGACGGCCAAAGGGATGATCCCCGCCACATAGCAGCCGATCAGCATAGCGAGGGAGAGCAAACTGATGGATAAAAGATCATCCATGGCCGGCTTCTCCTCCAGGCTCAGCAGGGGAATTCGCCCTCGCGGCTCCGAATAAAGCCACACATGGGCCAACCACCTTGGCCAAACTCCTCAACGGCAGGTAAGCGGGGCGAGCACCCCGTTTTCGTGCAGAAAGAGAGAAGCCAAGAGAAGGCTCAACTGCTTTGTTGCCGAGTCTCACGGAAACCTCCGAAGAGGCAGCTTCTCAAAGTCCCACTCCGGAGTCCGGCTTCTCCTCTTCCCCACAGCTGGGCTCCCACTCAGCTCAGGCAAGAGGCTCCCCACTTTCTTCAGAGGGAAGGCAGGCAGCCAGGCCTCATTACCGAAGCTCAACTCCTCCTCAGCCAATAAGGAATTACACCCATGGAAACAGAAGGCGGGAAAAAAAACCGCCTGCCTTTCCTTCGTCTAACCCGCTATTATCTGTCATCTCCCTCCGCCAGCGCCATAAAGGCCAAGTGGCAGTCGGGCCCTCCACTTCCGCTCCCCTGCTCAATTTCCGGGAGACTTGGCAGTTGAAAGGAAACGTTATAAAGTCCAGGTTTAGTTGTTCTTTCCCTTCCGGCCCAATTTAAGATGGCCGATTTCCTAAAGCCAGCGTGCTATTATAAAGTCTGGGAGCAGCGACGCCCTTATCAAAGATGGACGCCAGATGACAACTTCCGCCTTCTTTAAAAAACAGGGGGTGTGGGGGGCGGAAATCTCGCGGGACAAGCATAGAAGCCTCTCTAGCTTCTGAAATCAGAGAGCGAAAGCAACGGCGTCTCTATGGTTTCAACCCGAGGTGCGGGAGGGGTGGCGTGTGTTAACGCACGAAAGACTAGGTGCCCTGCATCCGGCAGCCGCGGTGCATTGTGGGAAGAGGCGTCGTGGGGAGTTTGTGCTTCGCGCCCGAGCCGAGCGGAACGAGTCGCCATGGTGAGTCGAAGAAGATAAAGCGTGAGCGGCCGTCGTTTTTGTCAGGCTGAGGCCTGAAAAGACGGGCTGAAATTATTTGTAAAATAAATTAAAATAAAAGAAGGGAGTCCACGTAAATAAAACACCTTCGCCCCGTTACTCCTTTGCACGGGGCCTAAAGTGGCCATGGCGGCGGTGGGAGGTCGGCCAGTTGACTGGGATTCCCCCCCCCCCTTTTTTTTTTCTCTCTCTCCCACTCTCGAGAGACCCAACACTATTTCCAGTATTGGGACAATATTGGGACAGAAAGACCAACCCGGCCTCGGGAGGGATATTCAAGGAGGGCTACTCGGAAAGGCGATGCCAGCGCCGCATCCAACTCCGTGCGGAGTTCCCCTGAAGACTTTCTTTTCTTCTTTTCCTCCCCTGACCTTGTATTTGCCAAACCCAGAGGAAAAGGCCCGCTTTGAGCGGAGAAGAGAAGTAACGGTCCCCTTCAGGCAGAGGGAATGTATTGGGACGTTTTATCACCTGGGTTTTTTTTAATTATTATTATTTTAAATAATTTGAAAGTGAACTGTAGAAGAATCGAAAAGCAATTCCGATGATAAAACGAATAGGAGTAGTAACAGTTGAACTATAATCGGTAGGGCTTTACAATGGTTTTTTTAAAAAAATTCTAATTGTTCCGGAAAAAAATAGATCGAGAACCATGTCAGAGGCCAGTCGCTGAAATGGATATAGTGAATTCATAGAATAACAGAGTTGGAAGGGACCTCGGAGGTCATCTAATCCAACCCCCTGCTCGAGCAGGAGAGTTTGTTCCAAATATTAGCCTCTATCTAGGATCGAACTCGCAGCCTCCTGATTGTGAGGCAAGAGCTTGAAGGGTGAATCTTCCCATAGTATGTATGCATCAGAAGAAAACTACATTGGTTTCTGTATGTAAAAATTGTGTGTGCGCGCAGGAAGAAAAAATACTTGCATTTGACACATCTAACCTTTTAACACTTCTGCAATCTTTGTTGATGCCCTTTTAAGATTGTTGTCTTTCCTTTTCAGTCTCACACAATTCTGCTTGTTCAGCCTACCAAACGACCTGAAGGCAGGACTTACGCAGATTATGAATCTGTAAATGAATGCATGGAAGGTAATTTTTAAAACTTTTGAGTTTTAAAGGGCAGCTCATTCTTAAAATGAGCTGACGGATTTGCAGGAAAATAGCTAATAGGTCTCGTACTCTTGTACCATGTGCCAATTAAAATAATACAGGTAGTCCTCAACTTACTACAATTCCTTTAGTGACCGTTGCAACAGCACTGAAAAAAGTGACTTATGACCATTTTTCACAGTTACGATCTTTTCAGCATCCCCATGATCATGAGATCAAAATTCAGGTGCTTGGCAACTGGTTCATATTTATGCCCGTTACTGTGTCCCAAGATCAGGTGATCGATCACCCTTTGCGACCTTCTGACAAGCAAAGTCAATAGGGAAGCCAGATTCGTTTAACTGGGTTACTAACTTATCATCTGCAGTGATACCCTAACAACTGAGGCAGAAAAGTCATAAAATGGGGCAAAATTCACTTTAAAAATGTCTTACTTAACAACAGAAATTTTGGGCTGAATTGTGGTCATAAGTCAAGGACTACCTGTAGTTAACTTCACAGAGCTTCTTCTATGTGCTTAGGAACACTGGTTTGGAATCAAATTAAAAGTATTGCACAACTGTAAAGTCTTTACTTTTTATTAGATTAATGAAGTTAAATGTCATTGGTGATACCTGCTCTAGCAGTTTGACCCAAGGATATCTTATGAATCCCAATCCCCCTCAGCTTTGGGCAGAATAATGAGGCAATACCTAGATTAGATGATGGGTAGTAAGGGCCACCCCTTACTAAATGAATATTGGAAAGTTTGATTCTGTGAATAATGCAGAAGGTTGAAAGTGATGAATCTAGTAACTCCTTGCAATTCTTATACAAAATTGTAAAGGTATTTATATTTATCCATTCACTAATAGGTGAATTTATTCGTAGCTTTAGCATATTTCTTCTGATTGCTTGTATGTTTTTTTTAACATTCAAGTACTGGGACAACTAGGTGGCACAAATGTGTAATGTAACTGCTAAACATCATCCTTTTCTTTTTTAGGAGTCTGTAAAATGTATGAAGAGCACCTGAAGAGAATGAATCCTAACAGCCCTTCCATTACATATGATATTAGCCAGTTATTTGATTTCATCGATGATTTGGCTGATCTTAGCTGCCTTGTGTATGTATCATATAATTTAAATTCTACAATTTTACTTCTACTGCCATATATTTGCTGGTTAACATGTGAGAGTTAATGAGTGTATTACTCTGAATGTAAATATGTTTTTGAAACAAATATAATTTATCTGATACTGCTTTGGTTATTTAGAAGGTATTTATTTGTCAAATTAATATCACCACTGATCTCACAAAATTCCATCTAATTTTCGTTCACCATTGTAGAACCAATGCTTAGGTACTGTAGTTTATAATTTGCTATAAGCCTAAAATTATCTTGACAGTGAAGTAAAAAATCCTGATTTTGGTATTAACTGGTTAGGACTATTATCAAAATACCAGAATTCCACAGCTTATTTATATCTGTAATGTAGTGGGAAGTAGTGATTGCTGCTGATGATTAATGGGCAATATTTTTTTTTTGCACTTTTGATTCCTGGTGACTGCCTGGATTAATCTCTGCAGTTTTCTTGACCAGGTTTTTTTGCAGCAGTGGTGATGGTGTCATTACTTCCTTCCCAGGGTTGAGAGAGAGTGACTGGCCCAAATAGAAGTATATCTATAATGTATAGCTTTCTGCTGTGAGATAAAAACTACTTGTGATGAGACCCCCTCACCGTATATATATTTCTAAGTACAATCTAATGGAATGTCAACAGTTCTTTATTGAATATTGAATATACTGAATCTCAGTATAAAGAGAAATTGCAACAAGTATTTGAACAATGAAATTATTTAAGAATACATTGATCGGTATTTTATATTGTACTAATTCACTGGTATACTTTTATGAAGGAGTTGGTTTTATGTGCTACTTTAAAAATGGCTGATGTAAGTGCAAAATATTATAAAGGCTTAAAAAGAAAAGATTTCCCAGAATGATGAAAATTGTGTAGTTTTTGAGATACTTAGATTTTAGCCAGCTTCATATTGGAGGAGGCATTTCTTAGCATATACCTTTTTAGCAGAGCTGTGCAGCAATCTGGATTTACAGAAAAAAAGATGGTTTGGAGGGCAAATGTCACATCTTTTGAAATCTCCTTAAAATAAGCCTTATATATAAGCAATAACATAAGTGTCCTTGCAATGTGCAATCTCCTTTGCCTTTTCAGTTCCAGATTGCTGCACAGTCCTAATCTTTAGTTCCTTAAAATACAACTAGTCCATTAATTTGGGCCCAGTTGCTCACTGAAAGCCAGTGCATAGACAAAGTATATGTATTCAAGAATGGTATACAGTTTATATTTTGTAGGTCTTAATGTAAACCAGTAGAAGTTTCCAAACCAGGTTCAAGATTTGTAACATGTTAGAATAATGTTATTTATGTGCATATTATAATAGCATGCATAATCACAGCAAGATTATCTCTTTTGGAGGAGCAACAACTTAACACTATAAATTTGAGCATCCATATTAAGGTCAAGTTCAGGCAGCATTCCCTGAATAAGAATTATTCAATTAACAAAGAATCAAGCTTTACTTCCTTAGTTGAGCATCTAGCATCAGTACTTCCATTTACCTGTAGTGAAATGGGTTTTCTAGTCCTAGACCTCTCCATTATTATTGTTTCAAGACTTTTATTGCCTTACTGGATTCTCTTGTGAATAAATAAAAGTTGGCTGTCATACTTTATTATGAACTTCTAAGCAACATCATCCATTTAATTAGAAGATTATGGAAACCATGGAGTAATCTATTGGAGTATACTAATTGCTAACTCCAGTGTTGTGATAGTAGATCTTTCAAAATGCATTCCCTTGTAAAGACAGAACAATTGTTAAACAGTTCTTTAAATTTAACTTCCTTAAATGATAGCTAATATTATTCTGATTTTTCTTTTCTTTTTTGTCATTGAGTGTTTAGATTTTAGGAAGCCACCAGAGGGCATGCATGTCATATTGCCGATTGCCCAGAATTGTATTTTATAGATTGGGCAAGTAAATATATAAAGACTTGTAGATGACTTTTAAGTAAACAAATATATATTCCTCTGTAGCCATAATAGTCTAAATGACACGTCTAATACTGCACCTTTTATGACATGCTATACTATATTTGATAGTATATGTCTACAATAAAATTCAAAGAGCTTAGACTCTTTTTAAAAAAGGAGTAAAAATTAGTTTAAAAATAAACAACATGGAATAAATTATGTTACATAAAATATGTAATATATGTTATTACATATTGAAATAGAATGAATATAGTGTATGTTTAATTTCTGCCTAAACATTGTTATAGAATTACACTCAAGGAAATAATTGTTATTTCAGAAGCACAAAAGAATTGTTTCTGGAAATAGAGGATTCCAAAGTGTTGAGAATTACTGGTTTTAAGAAAATGTTTTTCAGAAATGTTTGATGAAAAGCAAAATGAAAAATATTAATTGATCTATTTTTTTCCTCCCAGCTATCGTGCTGATACTCAGACATACCAGCCGTACAATAAAGATTGGATAAAGGAGAAGATCTATGTTCTTCTCCGCAGACAAGCTCAGCAAGCAAGCAAATAATGGGGCACTGAGGGAGGGTGTGGACATCAGGTGTGTACAGCATTCTGTAGTGAAAGTCTTGTATTGTAGTTCATTCTTATAAACCTATGACTAGGACTGAGTCAGTTAGAACTGTAAGAGACTTATTCAATTCCAGAAGAAAATGTCTTTTACAGAAGTTTAATTTTTAATTTTTCACTTTTCTTAGTTTATTTTGTTCAAGGTCCGCAAGATTATTCACATCTCCTTTTCCACCGTTGCTATATGTACTCCTCAGAGAAGGGGAGATCAATAGTATTACTTGGAGGCAGTGAAAAATCATAGTGAAAAATAAAATAAATGCTCTTTAGTTAAACATATTGAGTGGTGGTTTTATAAGCTGGGTTTGTAACATATTGATCATTTATTTTTTTTTTAAAAATCCTTTTAATGTATTTTCCAGTTCATACTGAGATTCTGAGTTCACACATTAAACCAGATTGGGTGTAACTATAATATGTTGAATAGCTTTATACAACATATTAAAGTATAAACCAGGAATGGGCAATCTGTCACTTCTCAGCATTCTGCACTGCCAAATTTTGGTGATAAAATTGTCACATTTGGGATTCCCCCTCCTCCTATTTTTAATAATTAGGATTAAAATGGATGAAGTTTTTGGATTCCATTTCTGCTGTTGCCCTTCCTCTCCTCTAAACCAATCCAAAATTCATATTTTTGGATTTGATTGTACCTAAACTTGGCAGTTTACTAGGATTTAAAGATAGAAATAGCATATTTATAGGGGTCGTAATGCTTCCGTTTTACCTGGGCTATCAGATTATTATTGTTTATTAAATTTATATGCTGCTCGTCTCATGGTTCATGGTGACTGAGTGGCTTACAGTGTAGCAAAACAGATAGAGAAACAATAAAACACAGATTAAAATTACAAAAGATTTTAAAAGATGTAGAACATTTTTAATTCTTTGCTGCCATGTAGTAGGTATCTGAAGGTTTGCAGTCCAGATCTGCTGCCGTAGATTAAATTTCCCCAAAACAGTTCAGGGAATAAATGTGGTTTTAAGGGTAAGAATGGAAGAGGAAAGAATTTCAGTCTTAAAATATGAAGAAAAGCCAGAATATTTTGGTTTTGCTCTTTTCAGTGGATGGGTTCCAGCAACCTCTCTCTGCCCTTTCATTGCCCATTCTAAAGAGAATCAATGGCTTATTCATTGCGATAAGCAAAAATAAGAAAAACTATACATATTTACTGTTGGGCACAACATATAAATCCAGCTTTGGGTTGCTACATCATAACATTTCATGCAAAATAAAAATACAAACAAACAGTCTCTTTGGAATTTAGTGCTATGAACTAAGCCTGGGTTCTCACTGGTTGCGGTATTAACACTTAAAATAGTTCATTAGGAAAAAACAAGTATTCTATAAATCACTGCAGCTGAAGTTCTTGTTATCCCCATACTGACTTTGCTCAGAAGCAGGTCCTTTCTCACTAGGCAATATAGTTCCAACCATTGTTTCAAAACTAGTAAGCAAAGGAAGTATATCAAAACATTATATACGAAAGAAGCAAGATAGAATGAAAAATTCTGCTTTTGGAGTGATATATGTCAAATTATTGTTACCGTACTATAAGTGATAAGGTTTTTTTATTACATTTAGCATGACAGAATGTTAAGTATTGTGAATGGGATTCAGAGTTGCTTATCCATTAATACAGAGGATCTAGTTTTGACTAAGGTCAGCAGATACTACTGCTTGTGGATAACAGTGTTATTGTTTATGATGATACTGTTTGGCTGGTTCTCTCTGTCCCCTCACTGTTACCTCTGTGTACAACTAGTTCACCCCCCCTGCGTTGCACCCTGGGTAGCTCACGAGCATGAACTAAATAAACTAGCTATCTTAGGTAGCAAAACTACTCTGTAATAACATGATAGACTCCCTGGCTCTTGATATACAAATGCCATACACTAAATAATAATCACGGTTCCATCTCACATTCTAGAGGACCTTCCAAAATTTTCAGGACAGATTTGCAGGGGTCAGAATGGAATCAAACAATCCTTCAGAAACCACGTTCTGTTGAGTAGAGTCTATCGCAGTCCATCTGTATTTAATTCAGTATATTTAAACCTTGGAGGATATAACACTTTAAGCAAAATGGTCTTGCAACTTTACTTGATATTTTTAATGGATTGGATTGGATTTTTATATTGGTTTTTAATTTAGAAGTACCGTATTTATTCGAATATAACGCGCACACGTGTATAATGCGCACCCCTAATTTTTGGTTAAAAATGGGTATAAATTTTTTTTTCACTTTTTCTCGGTTAGGGGGCACGTAGGGACGCCGCCTCTGCCTCGGGAGCTCGGTCCGCACCCGGACGACTCTCCTGAGCCTGGGCTACCTGAGTGGT
>JAOYMU010000001.1:98140934-98154258 GCA_025802295.1 Psammodynastes pulverulentus | reverse complement strand
TTGAGCCTGGAGAGATTCGATCTGCCAAATTACAGGCAGCTGGCTTGTTAGCAGAAGTCTGCAATTACAATTACTGCCTCCTATCTTCTGCGCCACCAAGGCTCCATCATAAATGTGAGTCAGTTATCAAGCATCCGAATGTAAATCACGTGACCATGGGGACGCTGAAACATTCATAAGTTTGAAAAATGGGTCATAAGTCACTTTTTTCAGTGGCCTAACTTCAAACGGTCACTGTTATAAGTTGTGGACTACCTACCTGTGTTCAATTGTATTCTGCCCAGAGGGAAAGTTAAAAGCTGATGAATTCATGTATCCTAAGCATGCTATGCCACAACAACAATGTGCAGCCCTTCCCTAACGTAGAACAGATAGCGGCAAGCTTTTATATAGTTAGATTTGAGGTCCGTCAGTTATATTCAGCAATTTTAATGGTCAGGCATGACGGAAATCACATACCACCCAAAAGCATTTGTAACACCTTAGTATTTAATAGCATCTATTTAATTCAAAAGCTGCTGAACATAATCAATTTATTTATGATATTTTAACATGTAATAAAGCATTAACCTGAGTGTAAGTGGTTAGCATGCCCTTGCAAGACTAATTTGATAATTTTCTTTTTAATTAACTAACACTTCAATTAGCCTATTCGGTGACTTGTCTGTTAATAGATGTCCCATTCTGAAGAAGCCACCAAAAAAAAAAAAAAAACACCCCACCCCACCTACTGAGGTGGTGCTCACTGTGTGGGGGTGGGGTGGGCAAAGGAGGATAATATGCTGTTATAGACAGATCTGACAAAAGAAGTCAATACTTTCACTGCACTTTAAGGCTTCTTGTAAAGCTGAAATTTCAGTTAATGAATGGATTTGTTCGTAAGCTTCCTTTGCAGTTGAAATTCAACAGAATCAGGTCTCACACAAGGGAACGTAATGATGACAAGCAGTTCTATGAAAGATACAGCTCAGTTTCCTTTAGTCATTCAGGTTTAGAGCCATATTCATGCTCTTAAAGGCTCAGTTTTCAAGAGAAGTCAGGAATACTTTCCAGACACTGGAAGTAGGTAACGGTATTTCAGCATTTTTATTTTTGTTGCCTCCTAGGTTTGAATCGAGAATCTGTTTTTGACTCACATTGCTTCCACTTTGCTGAGATTCAAACACAGAAGGTGACATTCAGAGAAGGACATTATTGCTGGCTGTCCCACAAGGAAGAAATAGGAAAACATCAACAAGGAAACCAAAGTGCCACATGAAGCCTTCATTGATTAACCATTTTTCAGAGATCACAATGAATTCAGCAGGGTGGTATTTCACGATATGCGGGGGTTTATAAATGGGGGTTTAAAGTGTATTATGATTCCTAAACGACTTTTGGGAGTTGAGGCTAATTTTGTCTGTTTTTAAAAGCAAGACTGGGCTTGTACGTATATGGAAGATGGAAGATCATCAGAGAATATAATGGATGGAGGATTAACTAAGAATTTGAAATACACTATAGAAAAAAGCAATGGCGAACCATACCCATACCATTCCCAATAAAACTACAAAGAAGTATGATATTCAACTCAAAAATTGTACACTGAGAAACATATCCATCACATGAAATCATTTGATTTGTAGTCAGCCAACATTAATTGTAAACCCCACAAGAAGAAAAAAATAGGAAAAATCTGGAAGGCAGCGTGAACACATTCAGAGGTCCCTAATATACTGAAGAAAAAAGGGACGTGTGCAGGAAATGAAAGGAGAGGTACATAACACAGGATATAAAACGGCAGAAAAGCATAAAGCTCAGAAAGAGCAGAGGCTTGTGAGATACACTAAAAGTAACCACAACAAATAGAATTAAGGTGAACTAAAGAAGGCATTGCTCTATAGCAAGGAGAAAGTGACGAATCATTAATAGATGATTGAAGGAAGGCAGAAGTTCCCAAGTTCTATTTTGTATCAATCTTTTTTAAGAAGAGAAATGAACATTTCTTAAACAAACCATTTCTATTTCTCCTAATGTATCCAACCTCACTTCCATGTAACAAAGTGGGCAGCAGCCCGCTCTTATATTCATCTGTTTTTCACCTATTTTGATGAAGATGCATTACTTCCAACAGATCATAATACATTTTGTATATTTATCCATAAACACATAGAACAAGTGAGGGGAGTTCACACACAATCTTGCTCTACTAGACCAGGGGTCAGCAACCTTAAACATTCAAAGAGCCACGAAGGTCCTAGCCAGAAGCCCCCTGTTCAATTCTGGAGCCGACCAGAAGTCTGGTTCCCCCACCATAGAGCCTCCTCCTAGCGCAGCATCCTTTTTCCTCTACCTGTCCTAACCAAAAGCCCTATCAATTGTGGAGCCGACTAGCGACAGGGAGCCGCAGCAGAGGGATGAAAGGGCCACATGCGGCTCCAGAGCTGCAGGTTGCTGACCGTTGTTCTAGACAATGATGGAATGCCAGATAAAGAGGAGCAATGAATGTTGCTGTACTGTATGGATAAAACCAGGGACGGGATTGACCCAAGTTTAGAGTCTTGCTTTCCTTGCAATAATTCTAGAGGCTGTTCATTAGATGCAAAGTAATACTTGAAGGCTGCATGGATAGGACCAGGGAGCAAGCTGCCCCTGATCATATGTCCAGTCTGGGGGAATTTATTGCATTCCAAAACTAAATTTATAGACCTTTCATGATAGTTTGACGCTTTTGTTGCAATTGTTAAACCATTGGGATGAGAAAACCTTTGACAAGCTACTGAAATTCTCTAAGAGATCTACCAACACATCTAGATGGAACACGAAATTATAGGGAAAAATCCCAACATAGGATCCTTAAATGAAAGGACGGGGTATTAGAAATTGGTGCAGGGAACAGCTGATTTTTTTTTTTTAAAAAATCATATACAAACCTTAATTATACACATGACTATTGCATTTTCATCTAGTTGAACAATGGCTTAGTTTCCAGGATGCATTGCAGAATGCTTTGCATTGGTTTCCATGGAAATATTACCAGGGATAGTTATTAGTTTCTTAGTCAATAATACCCACTGAAACCATGAATAAAAGTAAAAATAAACATTCGGGGTAATTATGTCTATAACCACATAATAACAGCAACATGTTAAAATCAGGCTATGCAGCTACTAGTTGTTGGGATTTTTTTATTTTTTTTTTGCATTCTACTTCCTTGCAATGATCAAAAAGATTGTCTCTGGGAAAACAGCAAGTAAAAAGTGAAAACAAAAGCCTTTTCCTATAGCTATCCTCCAATTTTTGATACTCAGTAATTGCCTTGGATGCTACAAGTGAAAAGATGGGTTACAGATCAAATAAATATTATCTTCTAGCCATGGGGATTCCACAGCCCTCATGGAGAGGACCTCTTTCTCACAAAATAGTCTAATTTAAGTTTTAAAACTATATAATAGACACCAGCCCTTGTGTCAACAATTTCCATAGACCGGTGTTTCTCAACCTTGGCAGCTTGTAGAAGATGTATGGATTTCAACTCCCAGAATTCCCTAGCCAGGGGACTTCTGGGAGTTGAACTCCACACCAGTGGTGGGATTCAAAGATTTTTACTACCAGTTCTGTGGGCATGGCTTGGCGGGCGTGGCATGGCTTGGTGGGCGTGGCATGGCTTGGTGGGCGTGGCAGGGGAAGGATACTGTAAAATCTCCATTCCCTCCTGGGAGAAGGTTACCACCGGTTCTCTGAACTACTCAAAATTTCCGCTACCGATTCTCCAGAACTGGTGAGAACCTGTTGAATACCACCTCTGCTCCACATGTCTTCAAGTTGGTACGGTTGAGAAACACTGCCATAGAGCAATTATTTTATGAGGATTTTTAAATTTTTAAAAATTTTTAAAATAGTTTTGTAGCCTTCCTGAAGATACCAACCAGAAATAGGTGACATAATATGACCATTGCAATAACTAGTTTTTTCTTTAACTCTCACCAAGTTGTTGACAGGATCTCTTGAATTGAGAGGCTGTACCTCTGTACGCCCATTTGATCCTAATAATTATAAATAATTAAAGAAACTCAGCATTGCCAGGAAAGAAAAAGATGAGAAAAAATTATTCCCTTGATGGCTTCAAACCTCTCCAGGCTTACTATATGATTCATTTGCTTCACTGAGGTATTTTTTGCTAGAAAGGCAAATTTCTAAGAAGAGTCTGTATAAATTTCTTTCTGACAAATTAATCTTTACAGTTCTAATACCAAAAATAATAGGAATATAAACTTTAGCCAATAGTTGTTCTTGCTGCTAAGGGAAAAACAGTAATTAAAGTTTCCTGTGCAGAGAACAGGAACAGATTAATTAATCACAACGGAGGCATGACATAGTGAACAGGAAGCAAGTAATTAAGCAATTTCAAAGAAAAGAATAAGGTAGATTAATGAAAGAGCAATTGCAGACAGAAGGAGAATTTCCTGAATATCCTTCTGGTTTATTAGGATGAGATTTTTGGCTATGCAGGTAGGAAATGCTGTTAAATTAAGTACTTTCTGTGACTACTGTTCTAGTTCTTCTAGCTGATAAATGGAAAAGCAATGCCTGAGTGATGCAGTAGATCTTTTCTTAGGTACAATCCTAAAGGTTGGCTGATTTGTGCAAATGAAGGCCAAGAAACATCACTTTTAGAAGTGGAGTTTATTTTAGCATCTTAACAGACAAGTTCTGGTACATGCTTTGGTTAAAAAGGGAAGAAAAAATATGTTGACATAAATTACTTTTGACAAAATGTGTTTGTAATGAAAGAAGGGGAAAAAATACAAACCCTTCCAAAAATATTTGGGATTTCATTTTCAAGCCCCATTCAGTAGATTTTGATAACTCTCTATCCTGCACATTCAGTGTATAGTGGATTGCATTATATTCATTTGTTTGTTTATAAACCCACTACTCTCCCTCCACCTCCTTTCTGCTATCAAGACACTGTTCATTGTTTGGCTCCATTTACAAGCTGAAGACTTCTAATTTTCAAAAGCATGACCAAAAATATATTGACGAGTCATTGATGAAAATATTGTGTACTGGAGTGGGCAGTGTGATGTCTTTGAGCATGAGCATTCCCCACAGATGATGTCCTTGATACTCACTAGGCTCCCTAATTTATCTGATTTTAATACAAAAAAAATTAAATGGCAAGTTGTCATGTTCAAGGCAAAATCTCAATTTACACAAACACTTCTAGATCCCATATTGATATTATTAGAAAATCAAAATTGACATTTGAGTCATAGTGCCAAAGCTCATCTGCCCAGAAAAAATAAAATAAAATAAGAGCCCTGGAGATCAAGCATACCCTCTGCCTTTTAATATAGGAGTGTTTTGTGACTGACTTTGCTCCTCAATGTAGCAACTTACAGTAAGAATGCTTGCTGGCTACAGGTTTTGCCTACCTCAGTGTCTGCCCATAGCTACAGGTTGAAATTCTTCATGCAATCATTCCCTTTTTGACCAGACTATGTCATGTACAAAATAGAATACTGGATCTTGCTCTGCAGCTCTCATTATGTTGATGATTCATCATGACACACTGGAGTAGAACCACAAGCATTGAATTTAGCAAGTGGTGCCAAATGGTCACACTTCAGCCCACCAGGGTCCATACCTGACCACAAATAGACCAAAGCGGCAAAACATGTATTGTGATATCACAATGCAAGCGATGCTGATACATTCTTGGTATTGTAACATTGCACACAAAAAATGTAAGTGACGGAGTTGACATTTTGATCCATGTTTCATCATCCTTTTTGTGGATACCTATTTTTCAGCCATCCCTATCTTCCACTTGGATTAATGCCCTTCAAAGCTAGCAAGTAACACCATTTGCAAGCATGCGCACGAATGTGTGTCTGAGTCAGAGGTCTCTTTCTGAAGCAAAATTGGCAACCGTTTGGCATATATAGGCTTTAGAGGGCAACCGTGGTGAATAAGCTTGACGAAACCAAGATTTCCAGGCTATTTAAGACAAGTTGTTTCTGGTTTTACTAAGATAAGTTTAAATAAACCTTGAGCATCTTTTTGGTATTTTCTGTCCAAACATTCGGAAGGAATTCATGGTTCTGTATTTCAGTGTCACACGTTCTGGGGACTGCAATAAAAGGGGGCTTAAGGCCCATATGGGGGCCATAGACTTAAGAATGCCCTTCTCTGTCTCAAAAGAATGTTAGGAAGAATTACTCTTATGTTTCCTCTTAACATCAGTTTATGCTCTTAAGCATCAGATAAGAGAAGCATTGCTTTGGAAAAAAAATTGAATCTGGAAATCAGTGCTTGCCTACTATCATCTTCCTAGGATATTTTTTTTATATTGTTAATGCTATTTATTGAAAGGTTTAATAGTGGTTTTTTCCATTTTCTCTATATTGGTTCCACCCCTCCCCCCCCCACTGAAAAGTATTCTGGGAATACATG
Organism: Psammodynastes pulverulentus; assembly: GCA_025802295.1. Taxonomy (NCBI): domain Eukaryota; kingdom Metazoa; phylum Chordata; class Lepidosauria; order Squamata; family Psammodynastidae; genus Psammodynastes; species Psammodynastes pulverulentus. Next base: position 98,147,820 of record JAOYMU010000001.1, on the reverse strand, counting down.
TCAAGGTTACTGCACCATAGAAAATCCCTAGAAGCATCCTGGATGGATGGGATTCCCAGGCTAGGGCTGTTATTGAAACCCAGGCATCTTAAAGTCTTGGAATCTAGTTTAAAAACAGATGTAACATCTGGAGTGTTTCAGATTAGTATTTTGTTATGCAAATCCCTCACTTTTAAGTAACAAGGTGGATGGTCTCAGTTACAGTGGCAATGAGTGCACCATTAGGAGACTTGAAAGAACGAGGTAGGGATACATTGTCATGGAGAAAATCTATGTGGTCACTAGGAGTCGAAAATGACACATAATCAGTTCACCAAATATTATAGGAAATCTTCCAGTTGTAGCCTCCTTGCTTCTTTCTACTATCATTGCCACATTTTTTTCTTATTATCAAAACGTTGTCCAGAAGGACTGATTCACAATTTTTTTTCCATTGGTGGTGTTAGGAACAACCTGTCTATCTGCACTCCTAAAATGTACTTACATTGCAATTCTTCACTCTTTTCTTGGGTATTAAATTCCCTTGAATTTATTATTCTGGGTAGATATATACAGGATGCCATTCGTAATAAATAATACGAACATTCAAATCTTTGTAACTGTCAAACCCTTTCTTACATTAAAGGAAAGTTCTCAGTTTTTGCTATATATATAATACAGAGTTATACAAAGTGTGTGATCTTACAATTTTGAGAGTCTCCATAAACTGTATTTTACTACCTTGAAAAACCTCCTACACTCTTCATATTTTCTCCCAGAAATGGGCCGAAGAGCTGCTTACAGGTCATTATTGCATCCACCAAAATGAGAGTCCAATGTAACCCATAGAAATAATTAGGTACTGAGGGAAGGATTTTCCTAAGGTTTAGTGATATCAGTCCTTCACATTTGCAGCTATCTGTCCTAAAGATACTGTCGTAATAATCCTGGTATTACCTTTGTCTATATGGGAATGGTTTCTTATACTGGAGATGATTGACAAGCAGAGAGTATTCCTGTTGTGCAAATGACCAATTCATTACTTAGACTCATAATGACCATTTAAGTGTAACTTATGTCTTGTTACTTTCATATTTCAAATCAGAGTGGAAGAGAGCATAGTATTTTGACAATTAACTAAGAGGAAAGGCCCATCAAGTATGTTATCTCTAATTCAGATTTGATCATTAAAACTTAGTACCTTGGCATATAGCTTCCTCAATTGATAAACAGGTTGATATATTGCTGATGTTCAACCAATGTAGTCAGCGCTCAGATCCATTGACATACAGATGATATTTAGATCAGTGCCGCATGCATCTACTTAAAAATAACTTTCACTTTATTCAGTTGACTTTGTAAGAAGAGAGGTGTGTGAGTCTATGGTAGCCCAAAACCGGAAGAGATTTGGTGCACCTCTTGCAACTAACCAATTTTATTAAAAGGTATGAGTATTTGTGAACTGCAGCTCACTTCATCTGATGCATTATGATAGAGTGAGATGCAGAGACTGAAAGATTATGCCTTTTAACATAATTAATTAGTTGGCAAAGATGATACCAGACTCCTTCTGATCTATTCAGTTGAGATTCCCAAGCAAATGTTCATTAAAAAAATGCTTTCTTAAATGAATTCAGAGTAAGCACTGCCATTTTGCCATCAGTAAAGGCACCAAGGATCACACTCTTTGACCTTTACTGGGTGATATGGAATTATTGTGATAATCATGGCCAACAGTCCACGTTCATGTTTTTCAGTGAGCACATACACACATAAGTAAAAAGAGCTTTTCTTTGGGCTTGGCTCCAAAAGATTTCCCAGACAGAACTAGGCTGAGAAATAGGTGATAGGCCCTTAGGAAGAAATCCAATTTTGATTAACCTAAAAGGACTGAGTGGAAAAATACAGGCACAAGTTGACCCTTTGGCCATCAGCCCAAGCTGTGTTTGCAAAAATACAGAATTGTTATCATGAGCTGCCTTTTCCCCACAATTGTATGCCAAGCACATATTGATGAAAGCAGAAGGAAATAATATGTGTTTTCTCCAGAGGCTAGAAAAAGGGACCCTTTATTCATGTACTTTTTAACAATATTTCTATGCTTCAGGTTTAAAACACAAGAAGACCAATTTAGTTTTCTTCCTGAAGTTTTATCAATCCTACCTGCCAGAGAAATCAAGGAACCCTTTCTCTGCAAGGGATGATATCAATCTGCTCCAGTAATCAAGCACATTCAGAAAACAAAAACAAAAAAGCTTTACCTCTGCCTCAATTTTCCTCAATGATGCACTTTTCCATAGCTTAGCCTGTCCCCTTTTCTTGCCACCCTTTCCATAAATTAAACAGTATGACACACATGCAAGATGAGAAGTGACACGTCTGAAATCAAGCAAACTCATCAGGAGTTCACATCAAGCATATTAGTCACAGACATCAACTGCAACAATTCCATGGGATCATAGACCACAGGTTTCTCTGGAGACAAAGGAATAGAAGGGAACTGCTGTCAAAAGGCTCAAACACATATTGGTTACTGAGACAGATTCTTCCGCACCCAGTTCCCATTGTTATTCAAAGTGGGACAAGATGGGCCATTTTGACTGATGTTGCCATACAGCTTCGACTTCTTCTTTAACATAAATCCAAAAACAGTGACATTTCATCTGAAATGGTTATTGGCTGAGGATCATAGTCAAAACATTTAGGTTTAAAGAAAACCAGAATTCATACCCCACCCTAGCCCCTTCCGTTCCCAGAGTCTCATGCAAAAAGTATCAGAACCAAAAGATGCTGGGCAACCATCATGTGGCTTGGAGCAGCTCCCACTGTTGACCCAGAATATCCGACTGACAGATGTTGGTCACTAATCTGCTGGACTCATTTTCTAAGCATAGGCCACTGACAAAATGTTGGATGAAGCTACTTTTCATCTTCCATTTCTGCAAGGGGGAAAGAAGAAAAGAAAAAGAATAGCATATGAAACGTGTCCTCTTCTTTCCTTCATTTCTTGTTGTCTCTCTTTGTCTCCAAATACCCATTTACTAATGGAAACATCAATAATTTAGCAAATTTTTCCATTTCTTCTTTAATACACATTATCATTTTATATTTTGATTAGGTCTTTTTCTAATCTCATGGCTTTGGCTGATCTTCATAAGCTAGGCCAGTCAAAATTGGTTAGTGTTTGGATGTCAGACCACCAGGAAAGTCCAATTGGGAATTTGAAAATTAAAAAAAACACCACTTATATTTAAGACCACAAAAACAAACCACTCCCATATCATGATCAGGAAATAGAAGGATTGAGTTTGAAAGAAATTTTACTTCAGATTCAAGACCAATCCATCTATGAAACAGCCTTATTTTTCAGGAAACCTTCTTAATGATGAAGGAGCATAAAATGCATTATCCAGTCTGTGATGGAAACAAGGTTGTTTTCCTTTAAAGAGTGGAAAAAAGAGAAGTCTTGGTGTATTCGGGACGCCATCGCCAAGATACTTTCAATCCTACACAGGAAAAGACCTGAATACACCAAGACTTGCATACCTATACCAGTGAAAATCTACGAATATATATGGTTCATATATATATTGAACCACTGAAATTAGATTGCTTTTGCTCTTTGGTAAATCTTGTGTTTTTGGTGAATTATCATGCTGTATACCTTAGTATCGGTTAGCCAACTATATCGTATATAATACAACTGTTGTAATATTATACAACTATATTGGATGGTAGCTCGGACCGACCCTTTGGAGTAAAAGGGCACAAGTGAGGACCCAATGCTTGCCTAGATGGATTTCTACGGTATGTATCCAAAGAGGGTATATTTTCCTGGAAATTTCAATAATGAGGTAACATACCCTCCTTTTAATAAGTGGATATCTGTTTGAGTACATACAAAAATGCACTCTCCTCACCAATCTTGATAACTATTGCTGGGTCTCCAGAAAGTTGCCAAGATGGTGGCAGAGCTCCAAGTATGGAACCTGATTGGCTGAATCTTTTCAGTCAGGATTGTTGCTAGGGTAGAGTAGGAAATTGTTTGGATTTCTCCGATAAATAACATGCATTCTTTTAAGCACCATTACCCAGGATATATTCTGGATCATTTGCAAGGTGAGGCACTGATCTTAGTTGTTCTGTTTCTTCCTGAGTGGGCAATGGTAATAGGGAAGAAAAGGAAGTCACTTCTGGGGTGCCTCAGGGCTCACCTCTCTTCCCCATATTATTTTATATTGATGTAAAGCCATGTGGAAGACATTAATTGGATCTGAATTATGCCTAATTATAAATCACTTCCCAGTATGACACAGATATACAGGAAGTCCTGGCCTGGAGCTTGGAAGATGCTAGAGTCTGAAATCAAATTTCTGTAAGATTAAAGTGCTGTTGCCCAGAAACCATCTGGCATTGTACTATTCTGGATTGGGAAGCCCACCTTAAAGTAGCAAATCTGCCTTAGAGGTCCTCCTACGGTACTACTAGATAGTGTGGATGGTTTTTGACTAATTTTCACGGGTGCACCAGTTGCATCTCTTCCTGAAGCATGATGCCCTGGGAGCTATTACCACCAAACCTCTTAGCTATATTATTACAATGTGTTGAACACGATGCTATCTTTCAAATCTACCTAAGAGTTACATCTAATCCAGTTGGCTTCTTGGAAACTTCACGCAGAATTCACCATTCATCCCAAATGGGTAGGCCGAGAATGTTCCCTACGTAAGACTGAAGATGTGGTTGGGGTAATTTTTAAGCTTTTTTAAAATGCTTTTTTATTATGGAATAGGTTACCTCCAGCGGTCTGAAGGGCTGTTCTGATAATTTTTTTAATGTCTGAGGAACTCTGATTTTTTCTGGTATATTTGAGGTCCCATTTTATCCCACATTTCTGAGATTTTTGGTGACCTCCCACTCAAATAATAACCACCTTTGACATGCTTCATTTGGGGGAGGGGAAATTAGGCGTTGCTGTCTGCTATTGGTGCCTGCTGCTGGTGCCATAAACTTGCTTATGGTAAGTTTTTCATAATTAATGCTAACCTAGCTTTAGCCAATTAACATACAAACGAGTACAGTAACTGACAATAATACAGTAGACCATTTCTGTGGTTGTGATTCAATTCACTTGTATTATACAAATCAGTCTATGAGTAAGCACTATCTGAAGCCTGCATCTGTTTCATTGATCTGAGGAAAAGGCAGCAGAAAAGAGAGGAGGTGCATAGGTAATTTCTGTGCAACCACTGGAGATTGCTTAACTGTTTCATCTGCCCTGTGACTTTACCCAAATCATATGTGATGTGAAACAGAGACCTGAAACAGAGACCCAATCCCTTCTGCCCCAGACAGCTGGCTTTATATTTCACTCATCCTATGTGTTTGGTAGAGCATAATGAAACTTTACAATAAATAGCAATCACAGTATTAGATCAGGGAAGGCGAAATCTCAAAATGCAACTTGTGTGGCATCTGTCACTAAAGAAGATGAGAGTGTTCTGCAGCTGAATGGTTAGAATCCTCTTCTCTGCAGGGCCCTCTTCCTTCATCACCTTCTTTAGCAAGACAAAAGATGCTTTGTGACAACACACTCTTGGCAGCCTCGCATCCCACAGGTATAACACTGATTCTTGTCTCATCTGCTTGGCTGACAAGGGCAACAAGGGACAAATGGGGAGCTTCTATTGAATGAGTGAAATTCATAGGCTGATACAGCACATGCAAGGAGCAAATAGTGCCATTCAATTGACCTGAACCTTTTTTTTTTTTTTAACATTAATGCTAGCATTCCTCCTAAGTCAGATTTGTCAAACTCAATTGCATTGAGGGCCATATCAGAGTTGTGTTTGATCTCGGGGGGGGGATGTATGGGCATGGCCAGGGTGTGTGTGGCCAGGGTGGACATGGCCAGCTTGACATCATTCATGTCAGGGGGAACCTGTGGTGGCCTGGGCGGGACTCTGCCAGCGAAAACAGAGCCCGGGAAGGCCGCACACAGCCCTCCCAAACTCCATTTTCTTTGGCAGAGGCACCATAGGTTGGTCCTTTGCTATTTCCAGGGTGGCCCCACAGGCCAGATCTAAGCACCCTTGTCCTAAGCCCCTTGTCCTAAGTCATTCTTCTCAGGCTAGCATCTCAGCTGTTTTAGACTACCAAGATCTCTGACTCTGGCTGCCAATACGCAGATATTAAATTTTATAAATATCTAATGCAAGGGCCCATATCAGCTTTTGTCATTTATACTTTTTCTTGGGGAAAAAATCAGCTGTACCTGCTTATTCACTTCTCCATGACATTGTTTTAGTAGCTGCAGTTAGCACCAGGCCACAGTCATATTAGAGAATCTTTCAATGGCCAAAACAGCACTTGTTCTGCACCCTTTGAAATGAACACACATGCACACCCCAAAATGCTTCAGACTCAGGTGCCACTGCTATTGCAACTTGAAAGAAGCCTCTACTTGAGCCTGACCAAAAAAGTTATGGCTTCTTTAAGGAATCCACTTATTAAAGTTGAAGTTACTTTGAGTGCTGTACAGACAGAAAAGCAGGATATTAACCAAACACAGGAATAAACAGCAACAATAGCAGAAAATAATGATGTGATCTCAGCTGCTGGAGATGGGGTAGAGTGTATGCAGACCTTTCCAAAATTTGGAAATAATTGCTAGCAATTTATATGTATAATTTTATATATACAATAAGGTGACCAGACGTCCCGATTTTCGCAGGATAGTCCCGTTTTTCGGGAATTTGTCCTGTGTACGGGGACGTGGTCAAAAAGTCCCGATTTTTGATAAAATTAATAAAAAATAATATATATTTTTTATTATTATCGAAAATTGGGACTTTTTGACTTTTGGGGGAGTTTAGGGAATAAAAAAATATTTTTTCCCCTAAACTCC
>JAOYMU010000001.1:98120675-98140834 GCA_025802295.1 Psammodynastes pulverulentus | reverse complement strand
CATGCTTCCGCCACGCTTCTGCACGCTCCCCCGCCTTTCTGCGCATGCGTGCTCCCCCTCCCCTGGTCAATGATGTCCCGCTTTGGTAAGCGGGACATCTGGTCGCTTTAATATACAGGTAATCCTAGACTTACAACCACAATTGAGACCAACATTTATATTGTTTAGTGAGTCATTTGTTAAGTGAATTTTGTCCCATTTTACAACCTTTTTTGCCCCAGTTAAGTGAATCACTGAAGTTGTTAAGTGAGTGACCAAGTTGTTAAGTGAATCTGGCTTCCCCATTGACTCTGCTTGTCAGGTCGCAAAAGGCGATCACATGAACCAGGACACTGGAACTGTCATAAATATGAACCAGTTGCCAAATGTTGAATTTTGATCACATGACCTCAGGGACAATGCAACGGTTGTGTGAAAAACAGACATGTCACTTTTTTCAATGCCGTTGTAACTTTGAGCAGTCATTAAACAAACTGTTGTAAGTCGAGGACTACCTTAGATAGATTATTTATTATATATACCATTATAAATATATGTACAATTTATATGTATACATTATAACCCACATCTATTTTCTTGAAGCTGGACTTGTGAATTAAATTTACTCTAATAGCTTTCACGTATACAGTGTATTTTATATTATAGTATGTAAGAAAAATGCACATTGCCAGCTTTGTGTAAACTCCTCAGAGTCTGTTGGGCTATATAGCCATACACTATCTCCCCAGTCTTAAACCAAAGTGGTCCCTTGCCAGTTCTACACTACACTCCAATTATTACAGCATCACTCAAGAGCAAAATGAATAACAATAGCAACATCGAATAGCACTTAGACTTATATACCGCTTCACAGTGCTTTACAGCCCTCTCTAAGCGGTTTACAGAGTAAGCATATTGCCCCCAACAATCTGGGTCCTCATTTTACCCATCTCGGAAGGATGGAAGGTTGAGTCAACCTTGAGCCAGTCAGGATCAAATTCCTGGCAGTGAGCAGTGAATTATTAGCCTGTAATACTGAATTCTAACTATGCACCACCATGGCTCTGAATTCAGAATACAGTATTTCTAAATACTGTATAAAGATCACAATATGTATATGTTAATTTTCCCAGAGGTGGGCAGCCTAAAATTTTGAAATGTAAATAATTATAATCAATAATCGAAATAATTCCACAACAAACAGAACAGAGATTGTCCAGATGAGATCTAACATACACACTCAGGCCAGCTATGCCGGGTGGGGGGGGGACTTCTTGGAGAAGCACTCTCAACATTAGAAAAGAGTTTTGTTTTCTGCAGAGAGATGATATAAACAAACCTTATAAATGGATTAAAAAGACAAACCATTCTACACCGTCTGCAATATTTTTTGTATAGGCAAAGGAACATTCTCTTAATAGTGTTAATTAGAGCAGGAGTCTCCAACCTTAGCAACTTTAAGACTTGTGGACTTCAACTTCCAGAATTCTGGAATCAAGTTTCCTTTAGGAAAATTGGAGATCAGAGATTCTGTTTGTTGGTTTAAGAAAGATTGCTTGGAGACCATGGAGTTATCAGGTAGTCCTTGATTTATGGCCTCAATTGGACCAGAACATTTCAAGTGAGTTGTGCCTGATTTTGCAACTATTTGTGCTATTGTCATTAAGCCAATCACCATGGTCATTGAGGGAATCCCCGTTTAATTTTGCTTCTTGGAAGCTAGCTGGGAAGGTCACAAATGGTAACCACATGGCACCAGATGCTACAACCATCATAAATACATGTAAGTGCGAAGATCAATTGTAAGTTGCTTTTTTCAGTGCTGTTGTAGCATCAAACAGTTACTAAATGAATGCTTATAATTTGAGAATTACCTGTAATTTGAATTCTAATTCAATTAGGACTAGAGCTACTTTGATCACTGAATATAAGACAGCTAGCAGGGTACCTGTGCTTTGCTACAAAACTATGTGGTCGAGCAAGTTTTTGGGGAGGAAAATAAGGGGGAAAAATTCTGCCTCTGCCTACCAGCATCCATCGGTATTCATCTGGCTAGCGTGCTGTCAGCGTGTGAGAGTTGAGGGCTGCTTGGAAACTGCAATAATATTTGCTGTGTGAGCAAGAAGGAGACAGCAAGGAGCCTGGGAGTGGCTTAGCTCAACTGCAGTTGGAACAGATTTCTTTTCAGGTGGGGTGGGGGAGTAGAACTCCTTAGTATCAGAGCATGTTAATAATAATATAGGAAAAAGTAACGTTCTGATGGTCATTTCAAAAAATCCTTTCTTAGTGAGCACCTAGAAGGCAAGAGGAATATATGTGCCAAATTTCAAGTTACTAAGCTTTATGGTTCTGGAGATTTTGTAATGATGCGTGAGTGGTATTTCGCTTTTATATAGATAGATTCCTCAAAGTCTCTCTGCAGGTCTTTCTTTCCATTGTATTTTTTTTGTTTTGTTTTATCATTCTGAAATGGTTGGGATTCAGAACTCAGCATTCAGATGCTCCTAGTCTTTCTTGTAAACTGGCCCTCAAAGCTAATATTAAGGCATTCTGGCCAGTTGTATTTATAATATCTGTATTATTATTATTTGAGATAATTCAAAGATAATCCCCCATCATTTTAATCTGATATTAGAAAGGCAATAATATTCTGAACCAGCTTCTGACATTGAGATTTCCACTTCTGGAAGAAAGAGCCAGAGGCTATATACCTTTGAGAGCCCTTCCAATTTTACACATTTTTTTCATGCAATTGGCAAGGAGTAATCCTTTCCTCCTACCCATCAAGGAAAAATTGGTCTTATCAGAGACAATTGATCATGATAGTTTTCTGGATAAGAGGACCACTAATCTGTAACCACTTTCAGATGCAATTGATTCTGTTCATTGGTTTTTTCAGTAGTGGCCCATAATAGCAGGGTACGCAACAAACATTTTCCCCTGCTAATGAATGATACTATATAAAAGAATCCCTCCATTAATTGCAGAACTTGAAATACAGCAGCTGTTTTAATAATCATTCAGTTCAGTGAAATCATAAAATAAAATAGGGAAAAAGAATGAGAACCAAGGGTGGAAATTACATGCAGGGGGCTACATTTCCACAACCCTTGTATCTTGTAATTAGCTAGCTACAAACAATGGGCTTGATTTCATTAATTTCTCCCATATTCCATCCTGCAGTTCCATTTTTCAAGATACCATCCAGGGAGCGGTAATGTAACACAGCTATGTTTCAAATTTTGCATCTGATAGCTTTATTCAGGGTTGGCTCTAGACATTTTGACGCCCCAGGCAAAGCCATGTTCTGATCCCCCCTGTAGTTTGACTCATCTTCCAATTTTGTAGGACTTTCAGAAATGCACCCTCTAGTTTCTTTCTTTTCTTGGAGTTTTTGAGCTTGATTTTCAGCCCTGGATAATTTTTCTCTTTTCTCAGACATTTTCATTCTATTTACTGTGAAAGAATGGAATGGAATAGAATAATTAGAAGGAACTTTGGAGGTGTTCTAGTCCAACCCCCTGACCAATGGTTGTCCAATCTTCTCTTAAAAGCTTCCAGTGTTGGAGCATTCACAACTTCTGCAGGCAAGTTTGTTCCACTGAGTAATGGTTCTAACTTGTCAGGAAATTTTTTCTTTGTTCTAAGTTGCTTCTCTCCTTGCTTAGTTTCCATCCATTGCTTCTTGTCCTGCCTTCAGATGCTTTGGAGAATAACTTGACTCCCTCTTCTCTGTAACAGCCCTTCAAATATTAGAAGATTGCTAACATGTCACTCCCTAGTCCTTCTCTTTGTTAGACTAGTCCAAGGGTGTCAAACTCGCGTCATCACGGTGGTGTCACATGATGTATCAGGACTTTCCCCCCCTTCGCTAAACTGGGCAGGGGCGGAGCCATGTACCCGGCTCATGGACCATGAGTTTGACACCCCTGGACTAGTCATACCCAGCTCCCGCAATCATTCATTGTATACTTTAGCCTCCATTCTCCTAATCATTTTTGTTGAACTTCTCTGCACTCTTTCTAAAGTCTCAACATCTTTTTTTACATTGTAATCACAATATTCATGGTGATTTATATTTATACCCAAAATGTACCCTCCTGAATAGAGGAGACTTCTCCCAATCTTCCAGAGGCAGAATAAGAAAAACAAATATTAGAAGCACACACACAAAATTTCTATGTTATCAATCGGAGCTGAAATCAATTCTGGAGAATTCCCAACCTCACTATAAATGTAATTAATTGGGTGTGCATGTCCACATACTGATCAGAAACCATATTCAGAAAATGACAGGAATAAAAGAAGCAATAATATTAATAGAGTTGGTAACTACTGATTAAATTAATTGCCTGTAAAATAAGGCATCCAATTTATAAAATTAACCAATCCCTTATCTGCAGGCCCACACGTATCCTCTTTTCAGCAGAAATAGCAGGCGAGGGGGAAACAGATCAGGGATGGGATATTTGAGGAAGGGAATCACTCAGCACAGCAAAGGAAAGAAAAGTGAGGAAAACAAAACCGAATGGAGATGAACAGGAGGCCGAGGAATTATCCAGGGAAGGTGGATAGATGCTTTTTAGCGGGAGAATAGCTGCTGTGAGACCAAAAAAAAAAGAGAAAGAAGTTTCTTTGCTTTTGCCTCCCGGAGCACTGAGATCTCTAGAAAAATGGTTTGGAATTCAGTGACGATGGAGGTTCCCTCCATGGACTTCAACCTTTGTAGTGCTAAATGAGACAATTTTTTTGTTCTCCTTTGGGCAGCTTCTGTTTCAGTAAATCCTGTTTCCTTGCAAGAGCATTAATTTCTATTTTGTTTATGGCTTTGATGTCATTTGGGCAGCCAACACAAGCAGCAATGGCAGGAGCATTTAGACTTGTATACCACCCCATCGTGCTTTACAGCATTCTCTGGGTGGTTTACAACATCAGCATTTTGCCCCCAACAATCTGGGTCCTCATTTTACTGACCTCCGAAGGATGGAAGGCCGAGTCAACCTTGAGCGTCTCAGGATTGACTCCAGGCTGAATTAGCCGGCAATACTGGATTCTAACCACTGAGCCACCAAGGCTCAGTACTCTTCTTTTGCCTCTCCACTTGGCAATTTATCAGCTGTATTCTGCATCATTTTCAGCTTTTCGACCATCTCATGTAGCGTATAAAACTCAAAAGAGGTTCCTAAGTGCATGGATCCAAGCTATTTTGCTCCAATTCAAATAGGAATATAGCTAAAAAAAATTCCATGCTATGGAGATCATCTGTATTCCTAGCAAGAGACAGAAATTAGGGAGAATCCCAAGGGATACACCTGCTTTTTTAAGAGAGAGAGAGCAAGAGTGCTGCATCATTAAAAACTGGTAAATTTCTAATTTTTAAACCCAGTACCTGCATGTTATCTAAATTCATTTTTAGTCTGCCAGACTTCACCCCCAATTCTAAGCAACTAGGAAGACCTACAACAGATAAAAGAGAAATAGAGGTGAGTGTTATATATTGATACCACATTTCAAATGCCCTCTTCCAGTTATGCCATACAAATAGCATAGTTCAGAGGAATTCTGGGGGTTGAAGTCCACAAGTCTTAAAGTTTCCAAGTTTGGGGACCCGTGGCATAGGAGAATGATTAGACCCTTGTGAGACCCATAACATGAGATGCAAATCTCCTTTCTTTGTTACCTAATAGACGAGAGAGCAGATAATAAAAACAGACATGACTGCCCATTGTTACTAGCTTTGACCCAATTCCACTTCCAAACCAATTGAGACAGCACTATATCAGATTGCTCTTGAATTCCCGCACTGCTATTGTGATAGGAGCTTTGAGAACATTATAAAGCAACACCTTTCAACATGGGATGCTGAAGAGGTAGTGGGGAGAAATGATTTGTGTGTGTGTGTATCACGTGGATTCTATACAATAACAAATAGAAAGAAATAGTGGGAATAAGAAAGTCAATAGACAGAGCCCACTTCCATGTCTAGGAAACTAGTTTCTGTATTGTAGCTATTCCTTGCCTTAATATTTTCCAGAGATGATCTTTCCATGGTGGAGACCATATGGTATATGAAAAGAATAGCATAGAAATTATTCACATATGAGTCAATGTAAGACATATTGCTTACTTAATACCAAGACTGGGCTTGGAAAACAGTGCTTCAATGGCTCTGATTATTCCTGGATGCTGTGGTTTCAAAAACTGATAGTTTCTGTCATTCAGACTAAGGGGAGTAAAGTAGAGCTTTCAGAGCTCTGGACTTTGATTCAATACCTGTGTTGATGATTGTGTAGTTTTGTCCTTTTTCTTCACCTAAATCTTCCAGGAAAGTGATAGGGTGCCTCAATTTGAATATAGATAGGGTATAGGAAAGTATGAGGAAAATCAATCTGCAATATGTGTGATGGGACCACAAAGTCAACTAATCTGGACAGTAGTGTAGAAGGGATTCTGCATGGGATTGCACTTTCCCTGAAAATTCAGATGAGAAACTTGGAAGTAGTCTTGGATATCATCATATGTGGAGAAGCCCAGTTAATGGCATAAATCAGGAATAGTTTTTTTTTAATTAGTGAAGATAATTGCAGTCAGACCAAAGCCTCAATTATCCATGTGTTAGGTATTTCCAAATTATATTAGCATAACACTTTTCATGCTAATGCTTCTGAAACCGACTGAAAAATTGCAGCTAGGTGAAAATATGATTGATTTGATATTGGACATCTGTGCACCAGCTTAATCAACTATCTCTATGCATATTCAAGACCTACATGGTTTATATGAATGCCTCTCTCCATCTTCATTACCTTCCCCGATCATGGTTGAAATTGGCTTTGTTTGTTTCCCTGATTTGTTTTAGATGATGATACCATAGTGGCGACCTTTCCTTCACTATTTAGTGGCTGGGTTTACACTTGCCCAAAGCCATAATGGAGTTGGCTTTTTTGTAGCTCAGCATAAGATATGGATCTAGATATTATGGTTATAAATTGTGGCTTATGTCAAATGGGTGCATCCAATCAACTGAGATAGTTTCTCCAGGTCCACCTTAATCTTGGAAATTGCAGGCTGCTGTCCTCAAGTGGAGGTGTGACTTGATATCATGCTTCATAAAATTAATCAGCTAAGAGTGGTAGGCAGCATTACCAGCAAAGTGTCAGTTGTTTGAAAAACTGAAGGATCACCTCAGTTCCTGCTGCAAGATTTCTCACTGCAGCCTGTAAAGTAGATTCTGTGAAAGGTTTTAAGAGGCTATTGGGGGCCTTCTTCAAAGGCTGGTTAGTACACATAGCAATCACCTGCAGGGTAGATCACCCATAACCCTAAGTTCATCTGTGAGAGCTTTCATGACATGTGTGTTGTATCAGCTTTTGGAGATATCTCACATTGGCCAGTTCTCTTGGTGAACGTCTGCTTAGGCTTTCTGTGGTTTTAAAGATTTTAAAACATAAAAGTCTTTGTTTAATTCTTCCAAGATCCACAATTGATTAAAAGGTCTTGAAAGAATTGATATAGTGTTGGATCTAAAGAAGGGACCGTTCATAATTCCTAAAGTTTGCCAACAACTAGATCAAAAAGGTTTCTAACTTTAATATCAAGCTGATCACAGTTGTTTGACAATCACAGATAAGTGCCATTCTAACAGGAGGTGCTGAGCTTACCACAGTAATTAAAAGCTACAGGAAAGTTTCCAGTACCAGGAATCAAGATTCTTTTTCTTTGTGTATAGGATTAAAATCAAATGTTCTTATTACATTTGCTCACATTAGCAGGATGCAATTTAAGGCAGTTCTTGCCACCTCTTTCATTTGCTTTTAATTTTTTTTTCTAAAGGCCATTTAGAGGTTCATAAATTGTATTTTTTTGCTGCATGTGGTAGTAACTGCAACAGCCACAAACCTTTCTCAGAAACTACACACACCAGAAGTGCTTTAAAAAAAACATTCCAGTGTGCAACTGAAATTATGCTTTATCACAATGCAGCAACATTTGTGGGATATTCTGGGGAAGAATAGGAAGACATTAGTGGCAGGCACCAATTTGGTCTTTAATGATATATAATGGCTTCTGAATGAAGGCCTACCATGACGTTCCCTACCTAATACTTGAGGGAATTATACATCAGGAAGTGGTGGGAAATGGTGGCTGATTGATGACGGCTTTCTCTGCTACATTGTTGTCGGTAACTTTGACTGGTTTTTTAATTATACTTTTTTTTTTTAGTTTTTATAATGCATTTTTATTACCTCATTTTCTGTGCAATGCGTGGCTACATAAATGTGATGAATTCTTTCAGAAAGATCCTCGCCAACATTTAACTCTTCATTTCAGAAACTTGAGTTTCAAGGTTAAAACCATTGCCTGCATTAGTTCTCCATATGCATATAGTGACACAGTAAAAGCAGGAAACCCTATGTCTTTATTTGAGGCTGTTCTTCTGGTACAGGAATCGTTTTCCCCCAAGTATAAGATGTTCTACAAAAAAACCAACCCACTTCTTTGCTTCAGATCTGTTTGAATCTAATAAGCATTTGTCTTTAATTGTGTGAAACATTTTTCCACTCCTAATGTTTGTAATATACTGTGATTTTTAAAGAATTATTAATATTTATCATGTATTCTTTTATATACTTCTAGAATAGACTGCACTTTGGTACCCAGTTTTTTGGGGTTATATCAACTTCCATAAACACAGTGGAATTATGATAGAGTTCATTTATGAAGAAAAATGCATAGCATGACATATTACTCGCGTGGCAGTTCTTTAAAAAAGTAACAGTTCAGATATCAACCTGGTTGGTTCGTCACTCCTTAAAAAATGTTTTTAATTCATTGTACATTTTTCTTAGTTCAGGAATGAAGAAGCTATGTCCCTATAGACATTGTAAGATTACAACTATCATGTGCCTTTTCCGTTGGCCACTGCTAATTGGGGCTGATGATAGTTCTAATTCAAATCATCTGGAGAATAACCAATTGAAAAGCCTATTCTATAGAAAAGCCATAGAATTGTGACTTTTTAAAGCTATTCTCCGATGGTCCCCTCTAGCAAAATGTCCAGGATCATTTGTGAATACTACATTCATGCATTCTTACTAAAGAATGAGAAAGTTAGGAATGAAAGACAGATGATAGGCGTTGCCATTTTACTAAGATCCTCTTTTTATCAAGTTAATGCATTTGAATGTGCATATTTTCCAGGTACTTTTTACGTGCATCATTTTTGCTTTCCCTACATTTCACTGAAACAAGTAAATAGCCTGCCTCTAACGCTCAATCAAGAGGAAAAATGTTTACTGCATCACACCAATCCCAACCTCAGTGAACTCCGAGGCAGATTGCAAAATTCTTGTACGTTACCATTCAGAGAGAATCAGAGAGATTACTCAAGAGCAAGCCTACCAAGTATCTACCATCTTCAGATCCTGTGAATGACATCCTACCAAATACATTCATAAAATTAAGGCTTGAACAGCCCGGCAATTCAAGTGTCAGTAAAGTCTGTAGTAATACTGTACCTGTCTGCCATCTTTCTGGTTGCATGCCTCAACTGTGACCTGTGATCCAGTGGAAAAAGAGGTGATTGAAAGGCATTTGTCCTGCTGTCTGATTAAAGGGTCACTGAAAATCCACTCCTTTGGGGGCAGAAAGGAAGAAGAGATTTTAGCATAATGTGATAGTACAGGGTCCCCAACCCCCAGGCCGTGGCCCATGATTAGTGGGTCATCGCCTATTCAGAATTGGGCCATGCAAGTGGCTGGCCGGAGTGCATGCTCAGCTCAACTTGTAACCCAGTGGGCGCATACGTGCTGACCTGCCACTTGCACAAATCAAGCTGCATGAATGTGTGCTGGTTCACCACTGAAGCGGCCCAGTTCCCCTCTCCCCCCCAGCCAAGCCTCAAAGGTTGGAGACTGCTGTCATAGTACATTTCCTCAATCATACCTGCTAAATCTATAGGTTTTTTTAAAATAGAAAGCCTGATTCGAACATTTCCCCCTCTTACATACAATTGCCTTTCAGCAGGTATCTGCCAGGGAAGGAGAAAAATGGCATAAATCAGGAAAATGGCCGTCCTATTTTCAGAAGAATCTGTAATTGCAGCAGCATTTTTGTATTGCTGTTGTTATCAGTGCTTGCAAAAAAGTAATTGTAGGTTTCCATTGTAATAAAAAGCCCTCAAGGCTCTTAGGAAATCAGCTGCCTGCTTTCAAGGTTTATCTAATGCATTGACTAGGTTAGTGCTGGGAGTGAGTTTGTGGGAATAACATTTATTTGTTTATTACTTTATTATTTGTTTGCTACTTCTATTTGCAAAATATCCAAATCGAATAAACAAATAAATAAATGTTGTTCACAGCTATTCTCTCAACATCTATCCAGTTTAACCTCGGGAATGCCTTGAGAAAGGAATGGTCCAAGGTACCTTTTAATGGCCATTAGTGATCCCTCCAACAAACCAGCTAGTTTTGTTCTGCCTCGTTTTGTCTAAACAAAATTGGACAGAATTAGATATGATAGATATGGAATAAGTGCCTCTGCCCTGTATTAGTGGGGATGGAAAGATTCCCCTTGTTTGGATTGTGGCGCTGATATGCAAACTGCTAAACATATTGTGCAAGATTGCCCATGACATGCATTCTCTGGTTCCCTAGAAGATCTGCATGCCAGAGGTGGTCACCTGGATAGCTTAACTGGACATTCAGTTATGAGGCCACTACTGTACCCCCATAGCAGAAGTGGTATTCAGCAGGTTCTGACCAGTTCTGGAGAAAATTTTGCATAGTTCAGAGAACTGGCAAATACCACCTCTGACTGCCCCCACCCCCATCTATTCTCTGCCTCCTGAGTCCCAGCTGATTGGCTGCATCTTCTTTTGTTGCCCTGCACAGGAGAACAGAGCTGGAAAGCAGGTTAGTGGGGTGGGGAGGGAAGGGGATTTTACACTATCTTTCCCCTGCCATGCCCACCAAGCCACACCATGCCCACTAAGCCACACCACGCCCAAGCCACGTCCACAGAATCGGTAATTTAAAAAAATCCCATCACTGCCTAATAGAAGTTGTAACTTAGAATTACGTGGACTGTGTATATAGGTTTACTTCTCTTCTATCATGTTCTCATCGCACACTAAATAATAAATAATAATAATTCAATTTGGATGCCACCCAATGCCAACAGATCATTAAACATGGGTAAAAAATGGTGGGAGAAAATGTTGCTATTCTATCTGTGTTAAATAGAAGAACTAACTGGTTTAATAGAGCAAGCTCAATTAAGCCAGATATTGCTGATGTTCTTGGCAGCTGCCATCATTTTAAAAAGCACTGTCCCATGGACTGGGTTTACACTGTGTTTACCAGTATACAAATTGCTAGGATGCAAACTCTGCGCACACATCAAACAAGTACATTTTAAATAAAATTACTATGGTGAATAGGGCAGTGATTTTTTTAAAAGATGGTCAATATCCATATAAACCACTCAGAGATGATATTTTTAAAGGTCAGTTTTTAAAAACAATGCTTCTTGAAAAGGCAAGAAACTATTTGCAAATGTGAAACAGTTCAAATATGGAACGAGAGTGAAATCATGATGTAATTTGGAAAATACCAATTTGGGTACTTCTGTTTATTTAGCTTTGAAGCTGCCCAACTCCACAGCAACACTGAACAGTCTACAAACAAAGCAAACAAAGTACTTCAAAAAAAAATATGTTTTTTCTTAAAATAATCTAGTACAATTCAAAATTCCTCACTTCACAGGGTCTTCCCAGCATTCTAGTTAGTCCCCTCTAATTTGACAATAGTTTGGGACTATCTAGTCTCCTGCAAAAAGATGGTCTCCTATCTACTGGGGGGGGGGGGAATTATTGCTACTTTTTATGATGGTATACCACAAAGTTTCCATTCTCTCTATAATTGTCTATAACTGCACTAAATCAGCTCTGAAATGCTTCACCCTTTAACACTCTGGAAAGGTGGACTGGGGTCTATAAACACCATAATGTTTCTTCTTCTCCTCTTTCTACCGATAAGAATATTTTGGCAGGAAGTGAGCTGAATCCATTTCATTTACTGGTCCAAAGATTTCAGTTTTCTTCATTGGCTACTTTTGGCATAGGCTGTATTACAATAGAGTCTGCCCCTTAATTTCTGGAGCAGAAAATAGTCCTTTTTTAAAAAAAATCTTATACAATAGGAGAACATCTCAGCCAGTTTTTAATCTGTTTCATCAGCTGTTGTCTATGGCATCACAATATGCAATGGATCATTAGGGATGCATTTCAACACCCTTAACAAACCAAACAAGAGTAAAAGCCAACTTCATTGATTTATCCTCTCACCTAAAAACTATCCCATTCCCATAGACAACTGACATATGCTCTCTTTGTTTAAATAATTCCCTGGACATAGATACAGTTCAATGAACTTCAGCCATTTCAAACAACCACAAAATAGCTCAACAAGTCAAATGAAAGAGCACGTTGGATGCAGTCTGCTCACTTATTCCCAACTATTAACAGATGTGAGTGAGTTTTTGTTGGCATCTGGTATTTTGTTGTAACCTTTTGCTTACTCAAGTTGCTAGCATCTAAACTAATTCTCAGGAAAAAAATCCTAAATTTAGACAATGGTATTAATTTATACCATTTTGTTCCACCATCCCTTAGACTATATAACTGTTTTATTGCTATCCATAAGAAATTTCAGGGAAAGGAGCTAATATTTCAAGCTATTTCTGGATATTTTCAACTGACTTGTACTTAAATACAGTACAGTGATATATAATCTATTCAAGAAAAAAATGAACTCAGATATAGCTTAGTATATTCTCTAGACAATTTGTCATCTTTTATTTCCCAACATGATGCTCAGAGCTACCCCCAGCCCAATGCTCTCTCTGACTTTTTACGTTTTAAAGAATTCTTTTAATTTCTTTTATAGGAAAGTGGCATGCTGCCAGCATAATTTTCATATCTAGAAATGCTTCTGGGCTTAAATGAGCTTCAAAAGATTTTTTACAGAATAAAAATAATGAGTAGCAGCACTTGGGTGCTTAAATTGGAAGTACGCTCACTGGCATGGAAAAAGGACAAAGATAAACAGGTAATGGGGGAAGTATCTAGAATAACACATTGGGAAAAATTATTAAACATTGATTTCTAATGGTTATATTTTTCATGGCAGTAATTTTTGGAATAGGTAAGTTATTTGTAGAATTTCTATGATAAATTATTAACGCTGAAGCCCCAGATGTTAGGGAATCCCTGCAGAATTTCACATCATTTCAGGATAAAATTTTTGTGCAGCAGCATCTTTGACTGTTACACCAGTATTACCAGTGGTAATGTATTAAACAGAACCTGCAACAGTATAAATATGCTGTTTGATCTGGTAATTTGAAATTGACTTTTTTTTTTCTTTAAATTTTCCTTCAGGAAGCATTGCCCTTGTAGGCATTTCAGGGAATCTATCTGTATAAACATGATAATGGCAAAAGCATACTATGGTCTGCACTGTTCGCTAAGAACTACATCAATATTCTTAGAACATGGACTCATTTCATATTCTCTTTCTTCATAGACTGAGTTTTATAGAAAAAAGATTGCATCTGAAACAAGTTTTTTTAAAAAAGATGTTGACTTTCAAAATATCATCATTATCATACTCTAAAAGAAAAATTTTCCACCCTATCTAAGAGTCACTTAGGTAAGATGGGTGGCTGTACAAGATGAATAATTTTTTAAAAATCCTATTCTACAATCATGGTTGTCTATAGCTTTCTTTCTAGTCTTGCACATCTGATGGATGCAACAAGAACCTATTGTATTATCTTGTACTTAAATACATCTTGAAGGTCTTCTAAATAAATGTTTGCATCTGGGTCACCTCTAATTTGCTTTTCCATCCTTCCTTATTGCTTTCTTAATGCCACAGAATTGAGCTTTGGTTGCCCTGTGCAGATGGTATTCCTATCTTGCTGGAATACTTGGAACCCAATTCAGTGAGAGGCCCATCAAATGGCTGCCTTTTTCCTTAAGCTTTGTAGTGAATGGCTGCAGGCAATTCTAATTTTATAAGCCATCCAGAGTCAGTTAGTGGAGATGAGTGGCTATAGAAATTGAATTAATAAATAAATGTTAAGGACTGAATAAAAATCAGCCAGTTTCATCTAAAAGTTAAAACATTGGGCCAGGCATGAAGAAACCCTTGCATGGAAGCCATCTAGTTGACTCTGGACCCATCATTCTATCTCACTTCTAAGAAGAAGGCAATGGCAAATCATTCTGAAAATATTGGCCAAAAAACTTGCATGGAGTTTTTTGTCCATGACGTTGACAGGAATCAAGTCCGACTCAAAGGACCTCCATCTCGCTCTCCCAAATCAGCCGATAGTTGATGAGAAGACAAGCAATGTCTCTTCGGGAATTTGAAAAAAGTTTCCAATTCTATAACATTTACCGTTCATATATTATTTTACCAAAAGGATTCCATTTCGTAACACTTCTGGAAGGAATTATGTATTTCTTCCAGGATCTCAAGACAGCCTGCATAGAAGTCCTCCTCTACCTCATCCTCATATCAACTCTTTTGGGGTGGACTGGACTGAGAGATAGCAATGGTGCTAAGTAAGCAAGTAAACCTCCATGGCGGTGGTCCTGAATGAGGGTTTCTGCAGTCCTGATTTAGCTGGCTGTAGCTGCACTGTTCTTTGCACTTTGCTTGAACAGAGCACTGAAGCATGGTTGAGCGATTATCCTCAAATGACTAACTCCCTCTGCCAGAACTACAGATGTGCTGATGTATGCTTCAAATATACATATGTTTTCTCCAGGACATTCTACAGAGCAGAAAAGAAGACTAATGGGAGAACTTTCAATGACCTTACCTGAGTAGCAACAGGGTTGCTCACTGACCCTTTACAGCTTCCAATCCCAGCTAGAGAATTTCCCGCTGTATCCTGGCCCTGAGATTCCAAACAGTTTGCTCCTTGCTTGATGATCCCTGGAATCAGTTCCTTTTCTGGGACTCTGAGTTATTAGAAAGATCATCAAAGACAAAAGGAGAAATTATGAACATCTTGTTTGTTACGTACTCTATACCCCATCAAGTCACTAAATCAGCCATTCCAGACAAGTTGGGCAATTAGGCCAAATTTCTCCAAAAAGAGGAAATTTGTCACTAAAAATACTAGTGAAGAATAATGACCTGCATTTGTCTTTGTAATGCATATACTAATTTATAGGTAGAGGTGTTAATAAAAAACTAATGACTGTAATATAATATTTAATATTATATAAATGTTATTTATAAAAATAAAACCTATTAGTGAAATTTAAATATTATCTCTTCCTCTCTCTCTCCTAGAATGGAAATTCAATATATTGCATAAGGAAGATGGTGTCCAAGCAACCAGAGTGCCTTTTTAGTTTGCTGCCCACCTGCTGAATATTCGTGAGAAATTTTCTCGTTAGTTAGACTTCTTTATCTTAAAGTGGACATGGATAGAACAAATCTTCAAATAACGGGCCATGAATAGGGACCAGGGTAATCCTCATTATGTCACGTTCCCCCTTAAATGCATTCAGTGAAAGATTGCTAGAAATGTTTTATGTCACCTTTTTTTTGGACAAATTACACAAATTTACCACAAGCAAATCTTCACAGACTTTTTTCACCTCCATATATATATATATGCCAGAGGGTTTGACAAACTAATTAATTCTAATAACAAGGAATATTCTATAAAACATTGTTAGAGCTATTTTTCAAGAAATAGCCTTTCTTTTTCCATGTGTGTGTGTGTATTTATGGGGTCTTCAGGGAGGGGTAGAAATCCTGATTGAGGGGCTTGCCAAATTCTTTTTTAGGGCTGCTTGGTTATCTTTGGTCCTCACCTGGTCCTCAGCTCTCACCTGTGGCTGCTTGTAGCTATATCACATATAGCAACCACAGATAAACTGCACAACAGCCTGTTTTCTTCAGACCCAAAGGATGACCACACACACACACACACACACACACATGGGGAGAGAGAGAGAGAGAGATGGAATATACATTCATCTGATATTATCTTTTTTCTTGTATGTATACAACATATCATTATTATTTTCTACTCTTTCATTCTTTGCTAAAGTAGGTTATGTATATTTCAAATCTGTCTTTAAATTTGCCTTTATTTAACAAAAAATATATCTGTTTTTGAAGATCTTATATTTCTTTTGCTGCCTGCAACCCGAGTTCAGCCTCACAGCGCTGTCTACCAATTAGTTTTCCCCGCATAAACTCTTTCTTTTTCAGAGTTCAAAGAAACCAAACATAGAAAAGACATAGGTCAGACAGAGTATAATAGGAAGAGATATTTTTAAAATAAATTCCCACTGGAGCAGTCGCATTAAGGAAATAGTTGATGCTTTCTTATACCACAGTGGCAAAATACATATCATGCAGTTTTGTTGAGAGGTAAAGAATGACTCACTTGAGTTCCGGGTAGACATTCTCCAAATACCATTGAAAGGATTTACAGTTCAGCTTCCTGCGTTGCTCCACTCGGTCTGCAATACTAGAAGCAAAAGTACCTTATATCTATCTTTATTGTAAGCATGAATAAAAGAGAATTGTGTGGCACAGCAGCACACGAGTACATTTTGCAGAATAATGAAAAATAGGGACAGCACTTCTAAGGTGCAACCACATTGGAATCAATATTGTGGAAGCTATTCAAAGACACATTTGCACGGTGGGTGTGCTTATAGAGTTGCCCATGCAAGCTCATTTGTTAATCTTAGAGCAGAGGTACGGAATCTTTTCCATCTGCCCACTGTTCCTTCTTTCTTTCTTTCTTTCTTTTCTTTCTTTCTTTCTTTCTTTCTTTCTTTCTTTCTTTCTTTCTTTCTTTCTTTCTTTTCTTTCTCTTTCTTTCTTTCTTTCTCTCTCTCTCTCTCTTTCTCTGTCCCTTCCTTCCTTTCCTTCGGAGCTGCTCACTTGTCCACGTGGCTGGGAGGTTGCTTTTGGCAACCTCTCACTAGTTTACTCTCCTTTACAATTCTTTCCACACCTATCCCAACTCCTATTCATGTATAATTATGTACAACTGGTTGAACAAAGGATGGATGTAAGAGACGTAGGAGTTACAAGAATTACAGGGTTTGTGTAGGTAATTATATGAATATGAGCCTGGCACCTCTCAAAGCGGCCCAGGCCTCTAAAAAACCCCAGGACGCTGGCAACCTTTCGGACCCGAGGCAAGGCTGTCTCCTGGACAGTTGACCCCCTTTGACCAGCTTTAAAAGGTCTTGAGAGGGCAAGAGATCAGCCTGGCAAGCTGACCCTTCACGGAGGACTCTCGGAAGCGAGCACCAAAAAATAATCTCCTCATCCCGCCCTCGGTTGCCCCCCGCCCCCCCTCCACCACTTTGCATTCATGGCACAAAATCTGGTCTGTGCTTTTTTTTATTATTATTATTATTATTATGAATTCGGCCCATCTAGGAGCGACAAACCCGTTTCCAGATCCTTCTCCGGCCCGTCCGTCCGTTTTTCGCGCGCGCACCCTTCCCTGCGAGCCCCTCGTCCTGGCGCAGACGCCCAGCTATAGTTCTTGGCGACGCTCAATCTTCAGCAGCTCGACTTCGAAGATGAGCGTGGCGCCGCCTGAGAACAGCGAAAGAAGAAGGCAAAAGAGAGATTGAAGGAGGGATGGATGGATGGACGGATGGATGGATGAGATTTAAAAAAAAAAAAATCCTCGCGGCCGGATAGGAAGACTTTCCATAAAAATGGAAGGAGATTTAGATTCCCAAAAATGGATGAATGGCGGCAAAAGTGGATGGAGTTAAAGAAGATTTTAAGGGCTAACTTGCCTGCTTCGATGCAAGAATACGATTAGTTTTGTCTCTACTTGGAAACCGTTTCTGGGCTTTTTGCTTGTGGTGGGGAAAAAAAAAAACCCCATGAAACTTTGATGTGGGGTTTTGGGGTGGTTGGTATAGAGAGGGTTAGTGTAGAGCCTTGGTGGCGCAGAAGATAGGACGCAGTAATTGTAATTGCAGACTTCTGCTAACAAGCCAGCTGCCTGTAATTTGGCAGATCGAATCTCTCCAGGCTCAAGGTTGACTCATCCTTCCGTCCTTCCGAGGTGGGTCAAATGAGGACCCAGATTGTGGGGGCAATAGGCTGACTCTGACTCTGTCAACCGCTTAGAGAGGGCTGTAAAAAGCACTGATAAGCGGTATATAAATCTAAAGTGCTATTGCTATGTTGTTAGGCACAAGTCAAAAGTTGAGGTGTATGTTATTAGCTTATTCTACCGAGAGTCAGAAGTCAATACATTTCTTTTTCTTTCTTTTTTCCTTTTACCCTACACTTTTTCCTCTTCCCCTTCTCCTCCCCTATGTCCCCTGTTAATTCTCATCCTTCTTTGCCTCTCTGCGTTCTCCTATTTTGATAAACTCACAAGCGTTTGTCATCGCGACAACCGAAGTCAGGATAAAAATCCAATGGGAGAAATTAAGATAAGGATGTGAAATTAAAATTAAGATGTGAATTCTTCATTGCTTGGTTAACAGGGTAGGACAGGGGTCAGCAACCTGCGGCTCTGGAGCCGCATGCGGCTCTTTCATCCCTCTGCTGCGGCTCCCTGTCACTCAAAATATGTGTCACCCGCCGGCAAGCGATTTATTGAGCTTTTCAACACCCCTGGTAGGTTTTGAGGCTCCCGGTGTTTTCTTTTCTGTGGGAAATGGATCCAAATGGCTCTTTTGAGTGTTTAAGGTTGCCGACCCCTGGATCTCCTGGACTATGGCTGGATGACTTTGATCCAATCACCAGGAGACGGTGAGTTCTAGTCCCGCCTTAGCACGAAAGCCAGCAGAGTGATTTTGGGCCAATCACCAGGAGACGGTGAGTTGTAGTCCCGCCTCAGCGATGAAAGCCAGCTGGGTGATTAGCGGTTAAGATGCCAGTCTAGAAACCAGGTGACAGTGAGTTCTAGTCCCATTTTGGACATACAAGCCAGCTAGGTGACTTTGGGACAGACCCCCCACCTCACAGGGTTGTTTTTATGGGGGGGAAAGGAGGAAGAAGATGTATTGGAAGTGTCCGCTGCCTTATTGGTAAAAATAACAAAGGTGAGATGCAAAGAAACCAAGAAATAAAATACCTGGGATTTTAGGCGGTGCTCCCCGATCTCCGTAACCTGCGAGATAAGACAACGGAAGGCAAATCAGCCGGATATCAAATGATGCAAGGAAATACATCTTCTCAAGCTCCGGAAAAGTTAAACCTTAAATATGCAAAGGGGCGATGCCAGGGCACAGGTGCCACCTGACTTTAGGAGCACGGTGCCCACCCGCCGTTATTCCTGCCCCGGTTTCGCTCTCCGTCCTTACCGAGTTCTGAAGGAATGACCAATTTTCTTTTCTCCCCTTCGCACATCCTGAAACAGCAAAAGAAACGAGCAAAGGCGGCGTTACAAATCTTGAGGACTAGGATTCTAGCCTCCTGACACTTTTAAACTCTCCTCTTCCTGCTTCCTCCCCCGCTTGCCCGTCGCGGGCGCGCCAAATTTATCCGCATCCCTGTTCTTCAGAAGCTGGCTTTTACCCGAGCAAGCCTTGTTCCCAGCCTTTGATGACCTGTCCGGTGCCCAAGGAGAAAATGAAGGGCTGGTCGCGGGCTAAGCTGCTGTCAAACTCCGTCCCGTCTTCCAGTTTTCCCTGAGAAGACACAAAGAAGAAAATTAAAGAGGTGAGTGAATCTGAGTGACAGCTGGGTTTCTTTTCATCTGAAAATGAATATCTGCATGGAGATCTTGCTTCAAACCCTTTGTTGTTGCTACTGTTAGTTGTGAAGTCGTGTCTGACCCATCGCGACCCCACGGACAACGTTCCTCCAGGCCTTCCTGTCCTCTGCCAGCAAACTTAAAAGCTAAATCCACAGTTTTATGTGTCGTGGCTATGTGTGTTTTAACTTACTGCCCCTGTGTCTGGTTTGCCAATTGCACCGGGGCAGATAGGACAGCGCTCCAGAGAGCGACCGTCATTGCCCAGAGGATCATAGGTTGCCCTCTCCCCTCCTTGGAAGAGCTTTAGAGCTCACGCTGCCTTAAGAAAATTCAAAACATCCTTCAAGATCCACCTCATCCTGGGCACCCTTTTTTTTTTTGAACTATTACCA
>JAOYMU010000001.1:98076534-98090397 GCA_025802295.1 Psammodynastes pulverulentus | reverse complement strand
AATAATAATAATAATAATAATAATAATAATAATAATAATAATAATAATAATAATGTCCAATTTACGATTTGTATTTGCTTATCTTCCTGGCCAGAGCTGTCATTTGCTGCTGTATTATTTCCAGTGGGTTTTTTTTAATCTTCCTGGTTTCTAGGTGATACATATTGATCAGTTATTATTTGATCTTTTTCTTCAACTCCCCCCCCCATCTGTATTAGCTTGTTTGCATCTAATTTTAGCAAAGGTAAAGGTAAAGTTTCCCCCTATACAGTCATACCTAGGGGGCAGTGCTTCTCTCCCTTTCTTAGCAGAGCAAGCCAAGATTGTTTGAAGATGCTTTCCTGATCATGTGGCCAGCATGACTGTATGGCAAGATGCATAGAACGCTTTTATGAAGCGGTACCTATTTGCATTTGCATGCTTTCTAACTACCAGATTGGCAGAAGCTAGGGCAAGAACACTGATCTTATTTCTAACCTGAGCTTCCATTTTGGTAGTGACTGCTTGGCTTTGTTGTTTATTGATTTTGCATCCAAGATATTCAGTTATAACTGAAGCTGTGCCACATATCAGTTGGTTTGTTTCCTGCAATGATTTAGTGCTTATATCTGATATTGCAGTTTTGGCATCTTTTAATACGTATGCTATTTGTTTCTTTGGAACAAGTTTCAATGCAAACAATCTTTTTCGGTTGTTTTTGTGCTGTTCTAAATGCTCAGTTTTTAGTTAGAGAGCTTTGTTCTTTCTGAGGAGAAGGCAGAGAAGAAGGTACCATGTTTGGAAATGAAAATGATTCAATAGTTATACTGTTTGTTTGTTTTTCTATTGCGAACTCCCCCTAGTTTGCCTTTACTGTCTGAGTTACTTCTGGCAAGGCTTCGATTTCTTTGCAGTTCTTCCAATTCTGATTCTGTGAGTACTTTATTTTATATTAAAGAATGACATTGGTCTACTAGCTTGTGTTCTAGTATTTATGATTCTGGATGTTGTTCTTTATAGAGCTGGTGCATTCATTTCAGTTATTCTCTTCTTCTTGGACTTGATTTGTAATAACACATTGTTTTTTTGTTTTCAATCTTTGTATATCTGCAAGCGGTAAACAACTTTTCTTCCAGTAGGTCTGCAGCTGCTGGCCTGGTTGTTCAGCCAACAGTTACGAGTCCTATAGCTGATTTTTCATCAGATGTCCAGGAACTCTAACAGCTAGCCTAATCCCTGTTGACTCAGGTGATGATTGATGTGATATGGGTTTCTGTAAATTACATTTCATTATATTGTTTAGGAAAGAAATACTCTTTTCATCTAGCTCCTCTGGTGAGACCTGTCCAATAGCTCTCATCACCAGTTGTTCTCTGGTGAACAACTGCCATAGCTCTCATCTTCTTCAGAGCACACAAGTCCCACAACCATGTCAAGGTAGTGCCTCACTGGGAGTATTATCATTATGATTGGTGACACAGTCATCAAGATGTTTAGACTGGATATGGCATTTTTCTTAATCTATTGAGTCCTTCCCATAGACCCGGGATAAGCAGATGCTGTTGTTTGATGGTGTTAAAGGTATCAATCACAGGATGTAAGCTGTTCCAAGTAATATTATTATTAGAAATAGGAATAGTTGCTGATGATCATGATTTGCAACATCTAATTTAAAAATGAGGGGTGAGATGCTAATATAGGATTAATGTCTTTTCATTGTTTAAAAATAATGCTGTGATTACAGAAACAGCAATTCCTCTGAAAATCCAGAAGGATGTGAGATACAGATCAGACAATTTGGGCTAAGGCTGTATTTTCTGATAAATAGCCCATGGATCTGAGCAAATGCCTATCCAGATGCTCTTTTAATATTAACAGAGCTTAACAGACAGATGAGGGCAAATTTAGTCAGACATATGTCATGCTGAGTTCAACAAGACTTTCTTGTGTTCCTGGGATTTCAATATTGGATTGTTCTCTTTTTACTCAGCATAAACTCCATTAATCACAGTGGAAATTAATTCTTGCATACATTATGTCCACGACTCTTAAGTCTAAAAGTATGAGGTACCTTTTCACTGTACGGAGCAAAGTGGAGCGAGCCTCATTGTGAAAAGTGATGATAATGCTTGTGGCCGGCAGATCTGGGGTGTAGTGAACAGATGCACATCTGTAACAAATGAGAAAAAGAGTTTTCATCAGACAGATGAAATGCCTCCATTTCTGGAGAACTAACTAATAACAAAGAAAATCCCAATCTGGTAAAAGCTCACCAATCCTGATACATGTATTTAGCACCCAACTGAATTTTGTTATCCTGCCAACACATTTCCCATGCAACATCTTTTATACTATTGCAATTCGTCAAATGCTGGCAGTGCTGACAACAGGGTTTAGCACACATTGGATTATAACTGCCAGGAACACTTGTTAACAAGCCTGTGGTTTCAATGCCATCAAGACACAAGATGGCACCTATTTATACCTTTTGCTGCATAATTGATGCAGAAGTGGGAAGAAAGAAACAGATGTAAATCCAGTAGGGATTAAATCAGCAGGTGATCTTAATTCTTCCACAAACCTAGCAGCGGATGATGAGGTGATGTGGCATGTAGTTACATGGCTCAGCAGCAACTGGGGAGAGTGGAGCTCATGCTCTTAATAGCAGGATGCATGGAGTAGTTAAGCTGACATTATCTAAATCATATGCACTCACACAGGCTGTTGTTATTAATCATTTCTACCTGAAGGGAGAGTTGACATATTATTGGCTTTTGATTTTTTGCCAATGACAGTATGGATTCTTCCTCTTTTTGGTTTCAAGGGTTAGTGTTAGGGTGTATGGAAAAATGACAGCTACACTGGTGATCAATATCTTCATGGCTCAGAAGAACTTTCTAATTATCAGTCAATCAACAATATTCCATTTCTTAATGACATGATTGAGAATCTGCTAGTTTCACCCTTCCAGATACATCTCAATGAAAATGATTTATTATTACATTGAAAGATGCATTTCACCACTTAGGATTGTTTTGGAAATTGAAGGCATTAATACAGGTAGTCCTCAATGATGATAATTGGGGCTAGAATTTTCATCATTATGGGATATAGTTATAAAGTGCAATGTCATGTGACTGCACCTCTTAGCAATGGAAATTCCAGCACTCCCATTTAGTGTTGATATGTGAAGCACTGTGGTTCTTTATGCAAGGACACCCTGTGGTCACCATTTGTGACTTCCCACCAGTTTCTCCACTGATTTTGTTTGTTTGTTTGTAGGAAGTTGACAAAGAAGGTCACAAATGGCGATCAAGTGGCCATGGGACACTGCAACCATAAGTAAGTATGAGAACCAGTCATAACTATCACTTGTTCAGCACCATTGTCTGCTTAAACAGTCGCTGACCAAGTAGACATTACATGAGAACCACTATACCTTGATTAAATATAGTTAATCCACAATATAGTACAAAGACTGCTTTAGTCACCTTAGTGGACAATCTGTGCTGGAAAGAAGATGTGGGGAATGCACAGACTAGATTGGTCAAGGTCAGAAGGAAACAACGAGACTTGACTGGTCTGTCACCCTAACAATACACAAACTGACAAGCTTTAAGCATGTTATAGTATACAGGCAGAATAAAGAGATTCAAAATGGAAAGTTTGAATCTGCTGTAATGGTTTGCAACTCTGAAGGTGTTGGATTTCTTCATTGATGGATTTGAATGCTGTTGAAAAGAAAAAAAGCTGGACAGGTAAAGAATCCTGTTCTGCATTGGTTTGCTGTATTCTGTTGTGAAGGGCCGTTTCGCATTTGAGAGCTCCTTGGGTTACAACTGTCATTGGATTTACACCATTTTAGCAACTTTCAATGGGCAATGTCTTATTGTGCTTTAGGGAGAAGCCAATCCTACTAGCAAGGCAAAATCTTTATTTTGACTAAAGGCAGGAATTTGGAGACAAGAATTTCAAAACAGTTGTGTATTAGAAATCAGAGAGACTTTTTTTCACTTGTTCTTAACCATGGCACAAATATTTCCTGATGACCTCTTTTTTCTGCCAGGCCTTCATGATGTTGCCTTCATTTGATTTCTTAGCTCATATCCAAGGCTGCCTTAAGTTGTCCTTAGCTGTTTCAATATAAAAATAGTTTTTCCCCCTCCTCATCTCAGTGCATTTTAAAACCATAGGCATAATTACAAAGCACAATATGGTGAACTGAAAGAATGGGATCAGCGCAGCTTCATTGGCTACTCTAGGCTTGTTCAGTAATGGCCCTTCCCTTCTGATCCCTAGACACTGTCCTAGATGTGGCTATTCTGATGTGATTAGTTGGAGAGATTGGATTTTTCACATCAGTATTTCCCATGCCTACAAGATTTCAAAGCTGATCCTTGGCTCAGTGATCTGACCTGGAAAAAGGGATCAGCCAAATTAACAACTGACAGACACTGAAAGGCTGTGATATGCTGAGGAAGAGAAACATAATGCAACTATATTAGCCTTTACATAGTAGCCTTGATAGAGTGCTGTCCCGCCATCCTTGAATTAACAGAAAGCTATATCCACCATGAAAACTGCTGTCCCCTCTATTGCCCTCTATTGTTTTTGTTCTCAGTCACTGCCAGTTACTTAAGCCAAAATGGTCAAAAACCAAGGACCTCAGAACTTCACTAGATGTCATCACTGACCCACGAAATTACATTTTAAAAATAGCTGAACTCCTACAAGCTATGCTCTTAGGAACCTTTTGTGATTTTAAACTATTGTTAATTACGTGAAATATTTCTTACATTTTAAATTGTGGTTCTTTGTGATATCGTGAGACAGGCTGAAATGCTACTAACTGCCTAGCAATGATCCACATGGCTGACCCATGGACTAGGTGCAGTAGATCTAGCATACATTATTTCCTATCTGGCAAACTTCTCCTGTTGCAACTTATATTGGAAACAATTACAATCTCTCAGAGCTTTGCATTGTAATTTATTTCAACACAAGGAGATCCTTATCTGAAATCCTTTCCCTTTGTATATCTTGGGCCATGGTTCTTGAAAGAATCTCCAACGTGAATCTCAACTAGGTGCAAATCCATCCTAAATAGGTTACAAATCCCCAAATACATAGTACCTGCATCTTCCATCACCGCTGCTTAGTTAAAATCCTAAGAATCAAGGGGCCTTTTTCCACTTGCATTAAGCATAACATGAACTTGTCCAACAACTCCCCCCACACTCTTTTTTGACTATATCTTCTTGACTATATCTTCTTTTAACTCTTATAAAAGACAGCCTTGGCGATCTTTTTAGGCTCCGGTTTCATAGTAGTGATCCTGTTCTAAAGTACTGTTTTCTACCTCTTACTAAATCCATATTTAAAATTAACTTCACTTAACAGCTGGCAGGGTAAGATGGATGGCAAGAGAAGGGGATGGCAAGAAAAGGGGATGCTCCACATAATGCTCCACTATGACTGACTGTGTGATCAGAAATTGGGAGCTTTGAAGGAACCAGCTAGCCCTTCCTACTCGGCATCTTCATTGAGCCTGGAGATCAGTTGCTGAGAGTATATGCAAGGCCTGGAGTAAATTTTGACAAGAGATCAAGCCCATCAAAACTTCCCTCCTGTCAAAACTGGCTTTCCTCCATCTCCAGCCACAGTCCTCATTATTAAGAGGGATTGATTGATGTTTT
Source organism: Psammodynastes pulverulentus (assembly GCA_025802295.1). Taxonomy (NCBI): domain Eukaryota; kingdom Metazoa; phylum Chordata; class Lepidosauria; order Squamata; family Psammodynastidae; genus Psammodynastes; species Psammodynastes pulverulentus. Next base: position 98,084,722 of record JAOYMU010000001.1, on the reverse strand, counting down.
CCTCCCAGTTGGTGACAAGAGAGGAAGGAAACAAAGCTGAGGGAATGAACCAATTCATTTCCTTTTGGCAGCATCTCTGTGCAGCAGGACAGGGATAAGCAATGGGATTAGCAAATTTTACACCTGTACACCAGTAGCTGTTGGCCAACTTGAAATCATCTTTTCTTTTTCCAGTCTGAGAATAGGGAAAACAGAAACCAATTAATATTTCTTCAGGCAAAGCAACAGGAGAGTGCAACAAACTACATTCAATCAGTTGCCCTATATATATAATCATTACCAATCTTAAAGTAACAGAAACAAACACCATTTCCTCACAAAATAGGAAGCTACCCGCTCTGCTTTTTTCCCCAGTACATACAATGTTCATTTATTTTGATCATTTGTGAGCAATCACCCCATTGTGCATAAAATGTGTGCTAAGCTGTGATGGTAAAATAACAGTTTGTTGATACCTTTTGCAACCAGGTGCTTTCTTCACTCATTGTTAGTGTCTGGAGTGAGGGAGAATGGGGAAATAACATTCTAGATAATATTCCAGGTGGCGGCTAGCAACTCTTAGGGGAGGGGGTAGTTAACTGCAGAAAAAAGCGAGATGAATTTTTACCAGTGAGAAAATAGACTGCCCGTAAACTGACCTGGTTTCAGATAAATTGGCATAGAGCCAGGAGAAGTTCAGTTCTCAAAGCCAGCCAAAATATGTAAGCACACTGGTCCAGATCTTCAACCAGCCTTTATAACAACTACATAAATCAAATAACTCATGCTATTCTGAGAGCAAGCCACTTTGATGTAGAGGTTACGATCTCAATCTAGAAACCTGGAGACTGGGAATTCTAGTCCCACTTTATGCATGAAGCCAGCTGGATGATATTAGGCCACTCACTCTCAGCCCTAGGAAATAGACAAGGGCAAACTACTTCTGAAAATCTTGCCAGGAAAACTGCAGGGTCCAGTCCAGGCAGTTGCTAGGAGTTAATGCTGACTTGAAGTCACAAAAGATGTGATTGAGAAGCAAAAGCACAGTAATTTTCTGTCCCTTGTCATCTTGAATGGCCTGATGTATATTCTAGTAAGCATGTAACTTCATATTTCAGCAGAATTGTAGACAAATGTGCTGTATAGAGGAGGGATGAGAATGAGGATTGAAACTGAAGAGGGTGAGTCAGAAACTGGTACTCCTCAAATGGAACAGAACCATTATATAAACATGAAATGGGAGCTTTACAATCTCAAGCGGTGTGTGTGTGGGGGTCCTTTGAGCAGAAAATATACAGATATACGTGTATGAATCCACATGTTTCTGTGTTCTGTACCAGGCAAGTCTGTGTTCATAAGATATGAGGATTACTTCTATACAGTAATCCACATATCTATCAGTGTACGATCTGTTAAGCTTCAGCTGCTGTCTAGTTTTTGAATGCAGGGCTGTGTTTCAAGACAGATTTATAACTATGCCAAATCTGAAATGTGTTCATTTGGGACCTTAGAACAAACCATGTTTCCTAGCTTCTTTCCTTTTCTATTGGTCTGAAAGTCCTTATTCTAGAGCAAATTTGTGTCCATCCTAGTCAGGTTGTTCAGGCAACAGTCCAGAATTAAGGACAAAACACAAGAATACATGTTCTAAAGAATCTTTTTCATTCTTCAGCAACTGCTCTATGTAAAAAGATATATCCAAACACTTTTTCATCCTCAAAAACTTTAGTCATTTCTCTCCTCCTCACGTATACTTTTTCCTCTCCGTAAATTAGAGCAAAACAAAACTTATTATTGAGTAATACCGGCATTTCCTTTTCCTATTGTACAAGTAGTCCTTGACTTACAACAGTTCATTTAGTGACAGTTCAAAGTTACAACAGCACTGAAAAAAGTGACTTATGACCATTTTTCACACGACTGTTGCAGCATTCCCACGATTGTGTCATCAAACTTCAGATGCTTGGTAACTGACTTGTATTTATGATGGTTGCAATGTCTGGAGGTCATAGGATCACCTTTTGCAACCTCTGATAAGCAAAGCCAATGGGGAAGCCACATTCACTTAACAACTGGGTTACTAACCTAACAACTGCAGTCATTAATAAATGGGGCAAAACTCACTTAAACATCTCATTTAATAACAAAACTTTTGGGCTCAATTGTGGTCATAAGTCGAAGACTACCTGTACAAATAAGCTGCCCCATTCGTAACCTTGGTAGCTAATATTGCTCCCTCCAGCGACAGTAAATCAATGAGCAGACCAATACTGAAGTAGGAGTGAAGTGAGGTCAGGTCTCAAAGAGGTTTCAGGAAAAAAGTGTCGCACAATTAAAATGAAAGAGCTTTTCTCAGCTGCTTCTAAGTGCCTCCTACTCGTTAAAGTGAATACTTGTGTAAGATGGGTGGCCAATAAATTTAATAGATGATGACGATGATGATAGACTGAGTGAGAGAGAGGAGTGGGGCGGACAGACAGACAGACAGACAGACGTAGAATAGATATGTGAGAAACCTATGAGTTTTCCAGGCCCATCATTCATTTAATATTTAACTTCCATTGCCATGTATGGTTGGTGAATGTGTTAATCAGTCAACTCTATCTCAATTTTGGAAGCTACCAGAAGTATATGTCTGTCTTTCCTCACTGGTAAAAATATTGTTCAAAAGGGAATGGCGATAGAAGGCCTTCAAGTGAAGATCCTCAATTCCCAGTAGCAGTAAAAAAAATCTTAAAGCAATAAAGGCCAAAGTTTTCAGCATAGAGAAATTCAAAGCATCGGATACGTAAGAGAAAAAGGGAGGGCCCACCATAAAGGAGTCAAAGTCTGATAGCATTAATACTTAGCTACCAAAATGTCTTTTAAAGAAGCTTCCCCTCTCCCAAAGCTAGGAAAAGCAACTATTCTATTCATGACTTATTTAAATGAGATTATTCTATATATTACTATCATTTATGGTTAATATTGAATTGATAGTATTTTTAATCTCTACGTTCATAGCTATTGTTTATGTCTACCCTAAGTAGCATCTAATTTTTTTCACACTCCATTTTATTACTATGCCACTAGCCAATTATTGTAATTTCCAAGCCCTAATGAAAGGTAAATGGGAAAGCTACAATCAAGCACATTAGTATCTTATTGTGCTAATTCACGTTCTATTTTTTTTCACATGCTATTAAAACCAAATAATATAGAGAAATTACATATGTTTTCATGTCTTATGTTTCTTTGCACAAAGGATTTTTCCTGCTTGTTTCAGCATGGGATGAAATATAGAATAGACATTTCCATAGAAAGGTATCAATTAGGAACACCTGGCTCCTAATCATGGTTTGACCATAGCTGCTTGCAGTTCCCAAAGTATCTGTGATGCTTCTAAATAGCTTCTGGTGAACACAAAATTTAAATTTTATTTTCAATATAAGAAGGACCACCTGAGTATGGAGATTCTCAATCATCCAGACATGGTTGTCCCAAAAGGCCATGTTTCCAAAAAGCAACTGGATTTTCTTGGGGGCTTTTTTCTTTGAAAAATTTCACTTCTCATCTAAGAAGCTTCTTCAGTTCTAATTGATTGGTAGGAGATGGAAGGATTTGCATCCAGTCATTTAAGAGAACTAACAGCCAATCCTCAGAGTGCTAACAACCAGATGCCTGCAAAGAATATAAATCCTGATCAGTACAAAAGTATGGGTTGCCCATCCAAGGTGCAGTATAATATTGCTTTAAAATAGGTGTAAACCTGGCACTAGGACTATATACCTCTTAATACATTAAATGTGTATATGAAAAACATATACAAAAGTCTAGTCTTTCAGCTGCTTGATAAATATACATATGTCATTGGATGATCCAAATGTTCATCTGGGACTAGGGAAGTCTGATTGAAATTATTAAATTCATTAAGTATTCTTAGTCACCACCTCTGCCTAATGGACAAGGTTCTGAATAAGAAAAGACAACAGTAAGTGTAGTAAAGCAGAATGAAGTAGTCTTAATCAGAGCAGATGTTCTTCCAAAATTGACTTTGAAAGCACACTGCTGATATGAATCCCAAATCATCCTTGTATTGCTTGGGAAAATGAATTGAATGCTTAACTCATTCAGCGATTCCCAAAGAGATCAGTAAGTCATGTCAAATGAATCAGCTTTTGGCTGGTTTGAAAGCAGGCTCGGGGCTTGAATTATGTGTGGCATTTTTGAAACCTATCTTTTCTTCTCAAAGTCAACCCACCGGTCCTCGGAAAAGGACTACCTGATAAGAAAGTAAGCTAAAAGAAGGCATTATTGTTATGATGATGTCCACAGCACTGCCAAATGATAGATGATCATATGCAATTTGTTACCATTAAGCTGTCATCCTCAAACTGAAAATGGAAGATTAGGCATATTCCATTTTTTTTAATGTGGGCTTCAATGATTTTTGGGTTGTGTGTGCACCAGAATACATTTTGAAATGTAGACACGTTGGGGCAAAAATTAAATGAGCTGACATAAACTACGTTACTTTAACTGATTGATTTCCCCTCCCCAAACTTTAAAACAAGTCGGTTAAGATTATTTTAATTAAATAGAATATACACATTTGTCTATAGAGCTCCTTCCCCAGATAACTTTCCCTTATTCTGAGGAAAAAGTCCATGTTCCAGAAAGTGCTTACAGATAATTAGCATACAGCAGCAGAAAATTAGGCAATTGCGTAGAGTTTCTGAGATTGGGAAAGAAATGGAAAACCACAATGCACAGCCACCTACAAAACCCTTTCTCCCTCCTGTCACTTGGAATGTTGATTGAATGACTCAGGAAGTTGGAGTTTTGGCGAAGGGATATATTAGCCTTCCAGATAGCCTTGGAAGAAATATTCAGAAACCATTATATAAAAACAGCAATGGCGGAAGTGTTCTTTAAACTCTGGAATGGTGTTAGGAAAAGACTCAGGCTGGGTCTCTCTGACTCACTGGAGAGGGAGAGACAATAAAACACAAGCAGACTTACAAGATTCTGTTGCTATGGCTCACTTCAATAAAATATTATTTTAGTCTTCCTGTGGTGTTGGGATCCTTATAAGGTCTACCTTGTAGGCTGACATCTTCCCTCAAGAAGATGGGATATAACACTCAGGAGCAGCAACTGCAGACATTCTTTTAAGCAAAGATTTGAGGAGAAAAACTAATTGAGGGGAAAATAGTATAAAAATGCAAAAAATCATACCTGAGAATTCTGCATCAGATGTCTCAGGAAAAAGAAGAGAAGGCTGGTTACATTTAGGCAAGAAAATTGTCCTACATTTAGGCAAGAAAAAACAAATGCACAGGTATAGAATAGGTGGTACCTGGCTCAATACTAGTAATTGAGAAAAAGATCTTGGAGTCCTAGTGAACAATCACTTAAATATGAGCCAGCAATGTGCTGCAACTGCCCAAAAAGGCAAGGCAGTCCAAGATCAAGAGAAGTGTTAATACCACTTTATAATGTAATGCCTTCATAACGCAACATTTGGAATATTGCACCCAGTTTTGGTTGCCACAATATAAAAAAATATATTGAGCCTCTAGATTCTAAAAAGAGTGCAGAGAACAGCAACAAAGATGATTAGGGAACTGGAGGGCAAAACTTATGAAGAATGGTTGCACAAATTGGGTATGTCTAGTTTAATGAAACAAAGGGCTAGAAGTGACATGATAGCAGTGTTCCAATATTTGAGGGGCTCCCATAAAAGAAGAAGGGGTCAACTTATTTCCCAAAGCACCAGAAGCCAAGATAAGAAACAATGAATGGAAACTAATCAAGGAAAGAAGCAACCTCAAACTAAGGAGAAATTTCCTGACAGTTAGAACTAATCAGTGAAACGACTTACCTCCAGAAATTGTCGGTGTTCCAACACTGGAGGTTTTAAAGGCAAGATTAGACAACCATTTGCCTGAAATGAGTATAGAGTTTTCTGCTTGAGCAGAGGGTTGGATTAGAAGACCTCCAAGGTCCCTTCCAACTCTGTTATTCTGTTGTTATTCTGATTGGCTGGCGGTTCTGGGAAAACATGGGTGCTTCCTCATTCTCTTCATCCCATCCACGAATCTCATGGAAGAATGGTGAAAAGCAGGTCGGTTTTTGCCTCAGGATTCTGGGAAATACGGGGAAAGGATTTTCTGGTTCTTCTTCCAGTCCACCATCTCCACTTTGCCTGTTTTCAGCAAAGCCCTGGTCTGGAAATTTGTTTTGCCCTTGCCATTTAGAAAGTAAAAGGAGAGACCAGCTGACCATTGATAAGCTTCTCCTCCTGATGGATTGTTTCAAGGCAACAAGCTGCTTGCATTTCTAGAGATTTGAAAGGCTTGGGTGAATTGCAAAGGTTTTCTAAAACTTCACGTTTAGGACAAGTATTACAATATCACTAATATTTCTTAAGTCATATAATGACTTAATTCATATAATATGACAGAAATATCTTCTTGAGTCTTTGAAAAAGAGTTTTCTCCTTTGAGATTATCAATTGAAATTAAAGATCAGCAAGTATCTGTGAAGACAGTAACAAAGCCCACTGATTCTTTCTGATAATGTACGATCACCAGGTGTTTTTTGGCAAGTCCAGAATTGTTGAAGTATTCATATCCTGTTCAATAGACCTGCCAGCGCTATTGCTTTGAACAATAGCCTGCCGGTAATCTTATCTACCACTTCATCCGTTTCATACATTGTTATCTCTTCATGCACTTAAATAAGTATCAACTGGTAAACGATGAGTGCTTCCCACTACATCCATTCTATAGCTTGCAATTCAATGGAAATAGCATTGCCCAGCATCATCTGGAAAAAGACTGTGGGGAGGATGCTACTGTATTGAGTTTTTACCATTCTTTTGCACAGCTGGTGACTCAATCTTTAAGAATCCAGTTTTACGATAGCTTCTAAAGAATTTAGAAAGATCATCAGTTTTGCCTACCAATCTGCAATGCAGCAGAAATAAAATATGTGGGAAGTTACAATAAGATATGTGGAAGAATGAGAATCAATTTGGGGTACTGGTTAAAAGTGCTAGGCTAGAAACCAGGAGATTGTGAGTTCTAGTCCAGCCTTAGGCACAAAGCCAGCTGGGCGACTTTGGGCCAGCCACTTTCTTTCATCCCTAGCAAAAAGGCAAGGGCTAACCATTTCCCAAATTGTTGTCGAGAAAACTGCATGGGAGTATCCAGGCAGTTGCTAGGAGTCAGGGCTTATTTGCACACAACTTCAGAATACCATAAATAATGGAAAAATTGACAACAGATTGATATCCACAATAGGATTAAAAGAGAAAGGATGGTTTATTTTCAACTCACTACAGTCCCATTCAAAAATGTTCCACCCAAAAATGTTCCACTCAAATTGGGTGGACTGAGTTCCAGTGGGATAAAATTTGTAATTGCAGAAGAAAACTGATATTTCTACAGTTTGATGTATGTTGCAATTTAAAAAAAATAAATCAGTAAAATATTAAAGAAAAAGAAAAGAAGGGGAAAAGGGTTTTTTAAGAAAACATACTAGATCATGGCTACAAAAAACAACAACAGTGAAAGCTAAGTATGTTTGCAACCTGTACCAGGTATTCATACACACACTTGCACACACATACACATAGTATATTAAAGTCTTTTCAAATCCTGAAGCTCCAACAGTACAAAAAGACAAACTCGGTGCAGTAGATCACACCGTCATGCCTTTACAGAAAATGCACAATTCCAAAAATTAAATAAACATTCAGCTGGCCCAGCATAGTCTAATCACAATCTACTCTGAAAATTCAACAGCTCTAAGGTGTAAGAACATGTACCAATTACATGCACATCAAAATTTGAGCAAACCAACTAAAACCACAGAATGTTTGTATTTTAAATGCAGTCAGAAATAGCAATGGATACCATTGCCAAAGCTCAAATAATTACAAGTTAAAACAAAGAGCAAAAAAATCAAGTTATAACCAATATAATGAAGATGTTTTGAAAACACACTGAGTGGACCTGATTAACTTAAGTATATGTGTTCATGTGCACACTCTATGCTAGAGCTTCTACTCTGATCAGTGGTGAAATCTTAATACCTCCGGAGACCTCCCAAGAGGTACTAGGGCCCATGTGAACGAGTTCTCGGAGCCCGTATAAACCCATGCCCCATGCCCACCTCCTGGACCCGGTCACCGGTCACTCGCTCCCACCCGTGCCATGCCCAC
>JAOYMU010000001.1:98066204-98076434 GCA_025802295.1 Psammodynastes pulverulentus | reverse complement strand
CGTGAGCCAACACAACATATGGGCACATTTCAAACCCAAGGATACACTAAGGCAGAAGCTGGTCCATCCCAAGGATAAAACACCCAGACAGAAACTGAGCAACTTGGTATATGCAGTACAATGCAGTGACCCATGTGCAGATCTGTACATTGGGAAAACAAAACAACCACCTCAAAAACACATGGCACAACATAGGAAAACAAACTCATCAGTACAAAATTCAGCAGTCCATCTTCATTTAAAAGACACAGGTCAGTCTTTTCCCAGCAAAGTCCACATTTTGGACAGAGAGGTTTGAAAGAGGTGTCAAAGAGGCCATATATGTCAAAATTGAACAGCCTTCTCTCAACAGAGCAGGAGAACACAGATAAACCTCCAAGTGGCCTTGATGACTTGCTCAAAGAATGCAAATGACCAGCTTTCTGCAAGGAAAATAAATCCTTCCATTCTCCATCATCCAGTCAGAGCTGAAGAAACTTTTTGGATGAAAAGCAAAATGTCTTCAAAGAAAAATAAGAGTCCAGTTGCCTCTTGAAAAGCCTCTTGGGTCGGGACAACCATCACCTGGATGACTAGATAACTTTCTGTCCCAGTTTTTGAACAAATAGAAATCGTTCACCTTTATTTCTCATTATTTCCCCAAGTGTTCTGAATTTTCTAATTCAGAAAACCAAATCCAGTTGTTTTCTATGAACATTTACAAAACCATAATGTTTTAATTTTATTTTCTGCTGATGAACTATTTTTTTTCTGCTTTGGTTAAATGCAGTGCATCTGTTTTTCAGCTATGCCATAGCTTTGTAAAAGAGCCCAATGTTTCTGTAGTGTTCACCAGAGTATACCTGGTTGCAAAAGTATAGACACTTGTGAACGCACAAGAGAGTCATGGCGAAAATCCTCAGCTTTGAGAGAGGAAAAATAAATTTTCAATAAGCAAAATTCTTGGGAGGAATTGGAGCTGGCTTTGAATTTGCTGTATTGAGAACTGGTTTTTTTCCTCAAAAATATTTTAATTGGACTTCTCAACTGCATCAGGCTCCATACAAACATTTATTGTTGCAATCATTATAGAACAGGGGTCTCCAATCTTGACAACTTTAAGCCTGGAGGACTTCAACTCCCAGAATTCCCCAGTTGCGGAATTCTGGGAGTTGGGGAATTCTGGGAGTTGAAATCCTCCAGGCTTAAAGTTGTCAAGGTTAGAGATCCTTGTTATAGAGGACAACTTTTTTAAAAAATGCTTTTGTCAGAGAGGGGAAGAAAGGAAAAATATTCACAATTACAAATGAATACACATCACTACATATACCTTATACTTTCTATCTTGACCAGGACAGCAACAGGATGGGGGAAACAGAGAGAAAGAAATACCATGGTGTCCCTCAAGATTATTATTACAATTTCTTTGTCTACCAAGCTAACTGCAGTTCTGCTTTGAGAAGGCAGGGAATGAGAAATACAACAAAGATTGTTATAAATCATTCAAGATCTTTTTGATGACCTTTATGGGTTCAGATGAGGCATCTAGACTGACTTTAAATATTCATACTTAATTTGTAGTACAGATGCCTCGGTGGGCCAGACGGTAAACCTCTCATCTCCAACTAAAATTGAGATAGCATTACATGTATTTTGAAATTGAAGAGGGGCAGGAAGAAATACCAATATCCCTCAAATGTCTATATTGTAAATTCATGAGAGATTGATGGGACTGATAAATTGGAGATGTTAGTACCTAGAATATTAATCTTCTTTGTTTACCCTATTTGTGTCCTCAATTTCTTTTAGGGTGCTCATAACAAAATAAGTTAAGCAGCAATAATAGCCACTGTCCCAAGGGTATTTACTATGTTCATGACTGAGTACATAGTTTAACCCTGATCTCATTAAATCTTGAAAATAATTAAGCCATGACATTCAGTGAAGTTAATTTCATACATTACGGCTCTCTTCTACTGGCTGATAATTGTAGCCCACACCTATGGAAAAGGCCCCGACTAAGCAAGGTTGAATTATACTTTTTAGGTTATAAATCATTTCAGGAAGAAGAAACATATATTCCTAGAAACTGTGTTCTGCCAACAGAAATGTATTTGTAAAATGTGAAGTTGCTCACTCAGTGTGCTGCTCTTCTGATGTCAATTTCTAGCCACCAAGAATAGTTAAGGCAAACTAAGCTAGGGCTGACACCAGTAGTGGGATTAAAAATTTTTTACTACCAGTTCTGTGGGAGTGGCTTGGTGAGTGTGGCAGGGGAAGGATACCGTAAAATCTCCATTCCCACCCCACCCCAGGGGAAGGTTACCACCGGTTCTCCGAACTACTCAAAATTTCTGCTACCAGTTCTCCAGAACTGGTCAGAACCTGCTAAATACCACCTCTGGTTCTGTCCCTCTAGCCTGTGGGCATCCAGGCAGAGCATTGCCTCCAGACAACATATGATGGGTGTACTTTGTGGCTTCAGAGCTAACTTCATCACTGATCATACATGAAGAAGGATTGATAGCAGGATAGTATTAGATGGAAGATTGTGGGAGGAATCATAGCTGAATCCTACTGTTATTCAAGTGGCATGGGCATTAGAAATGTAGCAGGGGGTCACATTGACTTCTATCCAGTGTGGCATTACTCAGCAGGGACCAAGGAGGCATGCAAGTGAATCATATTATTCTCCATCTAGAAGGCATCTCACAAGCAATAAGATCCGGAGGAGGTGGGAGGGGAGATAATCCAATATGATTCAAGACAAAATTCCCCTTCATCTTTGTGTTACAGTTGGCAAGCAAGAAACATTTGCTTGTTAACCAAAGGCTTCAAGCCAGCATATGCTGGCAGGAGTCAAAGAACATTCAAAACAACCACTCTGACCTTGAAATAAGCGGTCCAATAAAAAATAAATCCAAGCTCCCTGGGTTTTGAACATTCCTACTCTCTAAAACAGTGGATTAGGTTCAAGGATATAAAACAAATGGCTTACAATGATAATCATGGAAAAACAGACCGGCATTCATATTGTCAGTCTCATAAATGGTTCTTCTCAGAAGGGAAATATATGGATTTTCTGATCTTTTTTTTCTAATTGGTCCTATAATGTTCTGAAGCAAAAAAGAAATTGTGAAAAAAATGAGCAAAAATCCATAATTTTAAAATCAATATCAACGTAAAGCTTAAATATCTCAGACATCCATCGCAATGAAAACATAATAGAAGATAACAGAATTTTCAGAAGATTGTATCTCAGTTTAATAAGTTTAATAAAAAAAATCTGGCCCTTTGTAATGTCAAATGTAATGTGCTCTTTTGTTAACACTGGCCACATTCAGAATGAGTCATACACCTGTACATGCAATCTCTTCCTCCTTTGTAGCAAAATGATCAGATAAGAAAATATCTAATTAACCAGAGCTTCCTAATGTTCATCCAAATGAGGAAACTATGGTTACCATCTAACAGAAAGCATTTCATGAGCCAGAAAAATTAACTGGATACCACCCAAAGGAATTTTGGAGACGGTGACTGCATTGAATATTGAAGGGAAAAAAAACCAGGAAGCGATATAGCTTCCCCCAGACCTTTAAGGTGAAAAGCTAACAGGGCAATACATGCAGCCCCACCCCTTCTATTCCTGATCCATATCTTCAGCTGAGAGATTTTGCATGATCATAATTTTACTGCTTTATCTGGAACTGTAATAAATAGGGTCCCAGGCTGCCCAGAGCACACATCTTCTTCAGAATATCAAGTGGACATGGGGAAGTCAGAAAGAAAAGAAGGAGAGGCCAGTGGGCCTATTTTCCATAAGTTTGAAACCTATGTGCCTTCAGAGAACCCTTGACTTTTTGTCCAATCTGAAAATCTCTAGACTGCTGTCAGTTCACTTTTAAACAAGGCCAGATATAAGAAGCAGAAGACAATTTTTTTCCCACAAAAGAAGCTATGAGGTACAATGACAATAAAGTGAACTAACTAAAAATATGACATCAAAAGGCCAAGAAAACCTCATCTAGTGTTCATTCAGATGTTTGCAGTCTAGATGTGATATAGACCTAACTTCTTATCACATAGGACCTTCAGTGGTCATCAGACCATTTCTGGGCCTCAATGACAAATCAAAGATTCACAACAGAGCCTTATTTTTCTCTCCTGGCATCATTAGCAGCCTGTTTGACAGGACTGCAGGAAAGGACCTTCTTATTTACTGTTCTTATTTTGGACTTGCTTGCCAAGGTAGGGCAGGTAAAGGCTGCAAAAACTGCTTTGAATCACTATTTCAAACTAACTTAAATTACAACTACATTTGTAGATAGTAGTTTGAATCACAACTATGTTTGGAGGTGGGAGTAACTTTAAATGTAATTTACTGGATTCTCTGAATGGATTGCCCTTGTAACATTGTGGGCCAGTTAGGAAGGAAGGTAACCACCAGATTGTGAGAACATGGCCGAGAAGTTAGATGAGGAGACCCGAACTCATTGGTAGCCTCACAGTGCAATGAACAAGGACATGCATTCACCAACAAACTGGTCAATGTCTGGAATACACTACCTGACTCTGTGGTTTCTTCCCCAAACCCAAAAACTTTAACCTTAGACTGTCTATTATTGACCTCACCCCATTCTTAAGAGGTCTGTAAGGAGCGTGCATAAGCTTACCAATATGCCTACCGTCCCTGTCCTAATGTTCTCTCTTATTCATATCAATTTCATGTATTCATAATCATGTTTATACTTATACTTGTTATCTAATACATGCTTGACAAATAAATAGATAGATAGATAGATAGATAGATAGATAGATAGATAGATAGATAGATAGATAGATAGATAGATACTACTATTGTTGGCCAAGTATGAACAAAAATAGTCAGAGAAATTATTGAAGCCTGGGGAATGGGCCCCTGTCAATCAACAGGAGTGCTGATTTACCACCAGTTTATCAGGTACTTAAAACCAAGGGCACAGCAGCACAAGAAAACAACAATCAATGACAGTCATAACACCCTAAAAGCCACACACAAACAACTAAGTACCATATAAATACAACACATAAAACAACCCAGGGCACATATTCTGGAGAGAGAGAAGCTCACAGATGACGGACTCCAACATGAGTCTGAAAACTTGGAATAATAATCAGTGACCGACTCAGATTGCATCCTGAATCACTATCATTTACTATTATTATTCAATTGTGAGCTTTAACTGCTTTTTAAAACCATGGGTTGCTCATTGATCTGTTTTTATTTGTTTATAAACCTGCATTCTAATCTGTATTTTATTATTAACTTCTTGAGTATAATTGTGGAGGAAATATGAGTTATAAATTGAATAAATAAAGATATTTTCATAGCTGGAACAATGGTCTCTCATTTTTCTAATCAACTGAAGGTTGTATATAACATTTGACAAACTGGAGCAATACGCTATAATTAATAAGTAATTTTTATACAGTAAATGTGGAAAGCCAGTTATAGGACTGCTGGTTGTGGAAGAAGACTAATACCAAAAATTGTGTCAAAAGTAATTTGAAATATGATTGTATCATTTGTTATTTGATCTATCAACGACTTTCCAGGACATTTAAAAACAAAGAGTTGCCGAAAACAGGTAATTATACACTTTTGGCTGAAAAGATAGAAAATTAATGTCTTCGGAAGAATCATTCATTCTTCATAATTCTAAGATACCCAGACAGGTTAAATTACTCAGATTATGAGAAGAAAAGAATAATTGCTATACCTCTGAAGACCTTGCCAGTGAGTTTGGAAACACATGTATGCACAGAAACATTTTCTCTGAGCATAGCCTTTGCCAACCTGATGCTCATCAGAAATGTTAACTGCTCAGGTTGACTGCAAATTAGGAGAACTGAAGCCTAAAATAGATTTTGTTTATCTATCTATCCATATCTAAAGGGATTTTAAATGTAACCCAATGCCATTTTCAGATAATTTCTCAGAAGCCCATGTTCTAGAATAGCAGCATGTTGGCTGCTCTGATAGGTAAAGCAAACCAGATTTTTTTATTAGAGTTATTCTCAGAAATCAGGAATTAAACCTGCAACATCTATCATGCAAAGCCAAGGCTACATACCTGACCCACAGCACACCTACCAACCTGCAAGGTTTTGTTTAATCCTCCTTTTCATATACAATTTACAGTAGCAAATATGCTAGCATTTATTATTCCTCCTTTTCTCCTCACAACTGTGAAATGAGCAGCTGGCCCAAAGTTACCCAGCTAATTTTTCATGCCTAAGGCTAGACTAGAACTCACAAATGGTCTCCAATTTGGGCACAATCTACAGCAGCAAACTCTATAAAAGGGGGGAAATTCTGACTGTCCAGCTGTGCTGAGAACATAGAATCCAAAGCATAATTTGAATTAATTTCGAGGTAGCCTAGATTTTCTGAGGAATTCACTGATGCTGTCACTGCTGAAACAGGAGCCCAAGGGAGATTCCCCGCTGTGACAAAGTTGTATTCATCATAGATGTTGCAGACAGACAATTCCTAAGAATTTGCTGCAAAATATTAGCATTGGTACCAAGACCTACTTTTTTGGATTATTGTTAGCCCCATGGCTGATCCCAAATAACTTTGGTCAGTTGCATTTTAGGAAGGGATTCTTTGTTTTGCACTTTTGTTAATTGTCTAAATCGGATTGATTCCATAACAACTGGGGGTGGTATACACTATTAGATAGAGTTCAAAACAATATAACAAAAATAAGCAGTAAATGTCAGAAAGTCAATAAAATGTATGTCCCAAACATAAAGCATTCCCATTAAAGTCTGTCAAGGCCTGGGGGAAACACTCAGTTTTCAGAGTCTATGTAAACAAGGGCCAAATAGGTGCCATACCAATGTCTGGGGGAATGCTACAGACTACAGGCACAGTGCCAGAAAAAAATCCATCATTTAATTGATGGGACCCAAAGCATGCCAACTACATTCCATTATGCATGACAGGCAGAAACTACAGGAAATAGATGGTCCTTCAAATGCACAGGCCATAAAGCTCTCCAGCAATTTACCACTTCTAGAAACCTGTTCTGAAAAATGGACACAATTTTAAGATGTCATCACCCAGACTGCAACAACTGTATTTGGACTGAAAACCTGGGCCCATCAAGACTGGTTTGATGAAAACCGCAAAACCATTTCAGCAGCCCTCCAGGTCAAGAACAAGGCCTAGCCCTAGGCAGACGGGCAGAATGATCCATCATCTGTCTCAAAGAAAGACAATTTTAAGTCCCTGCAGTCCAAAGCACACACAGAACTGCAAGTAAGGCTGGCAGCAGAAGAAAGCTGAGAAGATGGAACACTGTGCAGGTGTGCAGGCCACCACAGAGCCCCTTAGTGCCATAAAGTCAGTTTATGATCCTTCTAAATCAGGATGCTCCCCTTGCTATCATCGAATGCGTCAAACCTGATCAAAGACTAGGAACGACTGAAAAACCCACCAAGCCAAACACTTTTCCAACTTACTCAATAGGCTGTCAACAGCTGGTCTTACAGCTGCCAGTCTTGTTTGTGCTAGATCTGCCTACCTTCCTCTACTGACGACACCAGGAAAGCAAACTTGCAGATGAGCTCAAATAAAGCAACAGGGCAGGATGACATTTCTAATGAGATCTACAAAGCATTAGACCCAAACACCTTGCAGGCATTCAAGACTTTTGGAAGACATTTGGTCCACAGGTGAGATGCCTGATGACTTCCATGATGGCCGCATCGTGGTTCTCTATAAAAATAAGGGAACCAAATGAGACTGTGGAAATTACAAATGTATCTCACTGCTGTCTCTCACAGGCAAGATCTTTGCCCACATTCTCCTGAACAGACTTGTCACTTTCTCAAAAAGGGGCTGCCCAGAAGTACAGTATAGCTTTCAGCACATGATATTTGCCACGAGGCAAGTCAGAAAAGTGCATCAATCAGAACAAGCCTCTTTATTCCGTTTCTCCATTAACATGAGAAAGGCATTTGACATTGTAAACAAGGAGGGTCTCTGGATTATCCTGAGACATTATGGATGCCCAAGGAATTTGTGAAGTTGATTCAGCTACTCCAGAATGGAATGAAAGGGCAGTGTTTTTTTTTACAAAATTAATATATCAGCTGCATTTGTCATTTTCCAGTGAGATAAAATAGGGTTATGTGCTAGTCCCAGTCCTATTCAATCTGTTCTTTACTTGTATATTGTCACATGCTGTGACTGTCTGAAGTAAGGAATGTACATCAAGTACTGATTGGATAACTTTCTTTTTGGCCTTTGCCAGTTGAATGCAAGGATGAAGTGCCTCCATACAGTCATTCAAGAAATCCATTTTGCTATGACTTTGAGCTTCTAGGGCACAAAGATATTAACCTGCAGTTAATGGCGAACAAATTCTTAGATACCACTATGCCCTCGACCTGATTATCAGCCTGTACAAGACTGAAATCCCATACCAAATATTAAGCCCATAGGACCAAAATTAACTGTTGACAATATCTAGCTGACAAATAAAAGCTTCAAATACTTGGGAAGAATCATCTCAAGTAATGAGTTTTTGGACAAAGAAATTAACTCCAGGATCAATAATGTCAGCCAGACACTGAGGCAGCTGTATACTAGAGTGCTTAATCAACACAACACCCATATCTCCATAAAACTGAAAGTCTGCAGAGCTGCGGCTATCCCTTCCTCCTATATGTTGGCCTCCTATAAGGCCAACAGCCCTTGTTTCAGCCCAGAAGTTAGAAAATTCTGATGACTCATCCTTTACAACTGTAAAGCTGGATTTCTTAATTGTGATGAGGGAGAAATGATGTTACCCTGGGGTAGATTTTTAAAACTCTAGAGAGTTTCAGTCATTTTATGAGCTATTCTTTCTCTGGCTAAAAATATTGAAGTGTCTTCCTTATAAAGCAAAAGAACAGAAGAGTCGCCATGATTTTAGATTAGCTCTTTAAAAAAACAACAGCCGAGATTAATATATAGAGAGAGAGAGCTGGTAAACTACAATTCCAGGAAGAAAGATTAGATAAGCTATTCAGGCAATTACAAACTCTTTGACCCTTTCTCTAGAGTTTGTAATCCTTTCTTGAGTCAGCAGAAAACTATCCTGCAGCTCTACAGATCGGCAACAGGCAGTAGCGGGGATGGTTTCGTACACACAACCCAATCCCGCGCATGCACAAATGAAGCTTCACACACTCGCCCACCTCTTGTGCAGCCTGGTTCCAAATGGCCCACGGACTGGGACCAGTCTGAGGACCAGGGCTTGGGCACCCCTGCTGTTCTAGCATGAAATTGGCCATCTCAACTGTCAGTTCCTATCCTGCCTATATTGCCTCTGTTTTCAGTTACTGCCAAATCACCTGATTTTCCTCCAAAATGATGGGTGACAAAGCCTACAGATTTAATATGCACCTTGAGTTAATACATTTCTAATGCTGATCCAACCAAAGATAACTTCAATTTATTTTACTCAAGGGCTGGAGTTGAGATGAAAGGAACAACATAGGGTCAAGGGCAGAAAAAAGTGACATTGTCAGAGCATATTTGTGTTGTGTGGAAAAACTCATTGCTTGGCTTTTTACTAGTTACTATTTAATAGGATCCTTAATAGGAACTAAATATACATAGCCATCTGGCCCAGTTCATTGCATTATCATATTTCTACAGATTTGTTTAAATGTTAAATGATGTTTCCATCTTCTATGACATCTTTACATTAACTATATCCAGATGTTAAAATAAATAAAACAGTCTGCATTAAGGATGAGAAGTCCTTTGTCAGGTGGGATATAGATAATATCTTTCTGTCTTTTAAAATTTAACTGGCCCAAAGATTAGGTCTCAGAGATGCCATGGTACAAAGTATTGATTACAATCCATATTCATCTGCACGACAGTACCTGTAATGTCTAGTGTCTCTGATGGGCCGGTCACTGCTCAGTTTGTCACTCTCTAACTGATTGAAAGCATGTTGCCGATAAGGGTCTTCTCCAGCCTTCAGTAGCTTTGACGATACATAGGCTTTTTCATCAAATCCTCTTAAGCCATTTTTCTCCGCTTGTGGTGGCTTGGATACCTGGAGAGAGACAGAGTTAAAAGTTAGCTCTATAAAGGAGAAGGGCCTTTTAGGATACAAGTGACAATTTGACACACTATTGAAAACCAGAAATAGATTTTCCAAGTAATACGTACAAAGTTTTATTTGGGGGGGGGGGAAAATCAGC
>JAOYMU010000001.1:98023821-98040941 GCA_025802295.1 Psammodynastes pulverulentus | reverse complement strand
TAGATAGATAGATAGATAGATAGATAGATAGATAGATAGATAGATAGATAGATAGATAGATAGATAGATAGATGGACAAGTGGACGGGTGGATGGGTGGACGGGTGGACAGACAGACATTAACTAGGATCTAGGATGCATGGCTTCTGCTCTTTGGAATAGCATTTGTTCATGATTCAGATGTTTCCAACTCTGTTGGTCATCCAAAGGGACAGGAAGGCCTGGTTTCTTCCTCCCCCCCCCCCAAGCATTGGGACTGGACATACATCATCTGTTGATTGCATCTTGACTCTTCATTTTCTGGCTCCTTGCCAGTGATTCGTGTCTACTTTGGGGACAGCTGGTGTCATGATTACTCTCAAGCTAGGGCTGAATCCCTTTCAGATCTCTCAAGCAGCAGAATTCCAGGAAGTAATGGGATCAAAAAAATAAAGTGTGGCTAGCTGGCCAGTAAAAAGGCAAGAAAAACAAAAAGAACAGGAAATCAGCAGAGTGGAAGTGATAAATCAAAGGACAGCAGAATAACTACCATGTTATGTTTCAAGCACTGAAGGAAAAGTTAAGCTACTTTTAAATTCAGTAATGACATTTAAAGAAACCTATATATCCATTATGCAACAGAGCAAGAAAGAACAAGCAAAAATGTATTTATTTATTTGTTAAGTTGAATCTCCTACTTTTTGTTCAAAAGCAAAAGACAACA
The DNA here is from genome assembly GCA_025802295.1 of Psammodynastes pulverulentus. Lineage (NCBI taxonomy): Eukaryota > Metazoa > Chordata > Lepidosauria > Squamata > Psammodynastidae > Psammodynastes > Psammodynastes pulverulentus. Next base: position 98,040,239 of record JAOYMU010000001.1, on the reverse strand, counting down.
CATATGAGGTGTCCTCCTTCAATTTTCCCCTGCAACCAACGTGTTAGGTAGATTGGATTGAGGGAGAATGACTTGTCGAAAGTCACTTTGTGGTTGAGGATATCTTGAATTTGAGTCTCCCTGCATCTGTCAAATTCCTCAACCACTATATCACATTGATGCTATCAAATTAAAAAAAAGGAAATGCAGCTAAATCTGTTTTAGAATAATACGTTCACTGTATCTCTGTGTATCTTTCTATCCTTGGAGATTATCTACCATAACCCATATACAGTTTCAATATTTCTTACTCTTTGTTAAGCTTGCCATCTCTATCTTTTTGAGAATCTCAGCTCCATCCAGCCATGATTTATTCAGTCTTTCCTCTGTTCTCATTCATTCATCCTTCCTCCATATTTCATTTTGCAATCCAATCCTCCTTTATTCTTTTCTTATGACCAAGTCACCTCAAGTCTCTCACTACTGTATTCAATCCATATCTCATTCACTACCCACTCATTCTTCCTCCTATCTTATCTTTTTACCACACAAAACTTTTTAAAAAATCAATTCCCACTGCATTCAACTTATTTTCATGCTTCCCCTGACATTATCCAACTCTTACCTCTTTATAACAAATTGTATAACATCACAGTTTGTACCCCCATCTTTTCTTCTTTTGACATTCATTCCTCATCACGAACTCCATAATGCCAACTATCTTTCTACTAGCATTTTCATTTCTTAATTTTTTCCATTCATTTCCCCATATTTAATTAACATGATACTGATACTGACTTACAGGTAGTTCTTGGTTAATGACTGATTGCTTAACAACCATTCAAAGTTATGGCAGGCTTCAAAAAAGCTACATATCATCCATCCTCAAAGTTACAACTGCTGCACCCCACTATTCCCGGGTTACATGATCTCATTTGGCGCACTTGCCAACTGACTTGCACTTATGCAACCTGTGTTTATATGATCGTGATTTGTTACTTTTTTTGCCATTTGCTGGGAGAAAATAGCAAAAAATATCTACTCTACTGAATATGGTGGATTTGCTAAAGGACCATGTGGTTCACTTAATGAGTGCAATGACTTGCTTAATGACTGCTGTAAAAATAATCATAAACTAGTTAGGTCATATGGTGGCCCATTTAAAGATCATAATGACTAACAACCCAAATTCAAAGCTCAATTGTGATCATAAGTCAAGTAGGAATACACCTACTTGCTTTACTTGTCTGAAATGTATGAATAACTTGCCATTGTTCTTTCCATTTTGCCTGTTAAACCCACTTACATGGTCTTGATACATTGATTTTCATACCCATGCCCCTACTTGCATAAACTATCAAACATTTGCTACATTTGGATCTTCAACGAACAACCCAAGGCAAAGCACCCATAGATTTATGTAGAAAAATGCCCAAATAAATCAAGAACCAAACAATTGGAATTACAAAATATTATTTATTGGTATGTTGAAACTCTAATGATCATTGGGCTTCTGTTCAAAGAACTGCAGAAGTGCCCAAACAGAGCTAAATTACAGGTTACATGTGTTTGGTTTGTTACATCACATACGATAATATTATAGAACATCACATAGATAATATTATAAAACACATCATGAACTCTACAAAAAAATACCTTTGATATGGTATGGTGGGTGACCTTACTATGGTCACTTCATACTATCAGCAATCTATCTCACTAGATACTATCCTCTATAAACATTCTATAAACAATAGCAATTATTATGTACATATATATCCTCTTTTCACACCATTCTATTCATAGTCTAAGGAAGGACAATAGTCTAGTTTCTAATATAGTTCATGAAGGAACTATTTTTAAATGAAGAAAATCCTTAGTAACATAAATGAATTAAACCTCTATGTCCCAACACACCTCTACAAGCATTCTTACACATGTATTCTTAAATACATTAAGCAAGGGAACATTGCCGATCTCGATCTTCATTCCTGCTTAATATTAACCAAATGAAATATAATATTAACCATTTGTTAAGCATTCCATTTATTCCCACACACACTTTACTTCCATCATAGACCATTTTTTTAATCAATAATCAAACTTCAGCTCCATATTTTCATGGATGATTCCATAATTCAAGCTTACACACTTTCTCTAAATCAACAAATGTTCAAAAAATCTTTAATGACCAGCTGGAGAGCAAAAAATCTCATCTGCACGCAGACCATGCCAGGCACAAAGCCACGCTACTCTTCTTAAATTTTATCCATTGTGACACTTCATACACTTTCAATCAGAAATCTGCCAAATACTTTCCAAGGCAACTTAACAAACTAATCCTCCAGTGGGTTATGATAATACAGTGTTATTTCAGCCTTCAAGCATGAATGCAGACTTTACAAATGCCACTTAAAGTCATACAGTCACTCCATAAGCAAACCACACCCATATTTCTCCTTTCCATTTTTCAATATTCTCAGAGTATTTACAATTTCTTTTTTATCATTTCCCCCCTACAATTTATAGGATTAGTTACACTCTCTAATGTATTATTCCCATACAAATCTGTAAAATATACATTCCATCAGTCTCTTACTACAATTTCATCCCAAATAATTTTATCACTTTTATTTTTCATTCAACTCAAACTGCTGATTCTTGTTTAGTCTTTTCCATTCAAAAACAATTTTATTTCCATTAATTCCAGTATTCTCTACCTCTTTGAATTTTAAACTTCCTTTGTTTTGTATGACTGCATTCTTTGGGATTCTCTTTTTCTCTTAATATATATTATCTAATAACTTTATTTCACACACACCCCTTAATTTTTGGAAGCATTAATTCTGATATGAATTGTTTTCACCTATAGCGTCCTGTACAAGCCTTAGACTGTTGCAAAGAGAAAGTACGACAATTACAGGTCTAAGTACTTTACTGGTGAGTTGTAAATCTTCCCCCAGTAATGGAGGCAGTGTTAATGGGTTGTAATTTAGATAGAGAATAAAGGTTTAGAGAGTTCAGAGAGTGGTTACTCGCTTGCCTTATGCCAAGAGGTCTCCAAGTCTATAGGTCAAGTGTCAGAAAATTCCACAGAAGCTGGTCCAAAAATCAAGCCAAGCAACCAATTACAGGACAAGAAGCAGAAGAAATTGGCACGGGACATCACAAGACAACTAGCCATAAAGCAAAATAATTGTTTCAGAAAAGGGGAAAGGGTCAGAAACACCTTGTTACATAGCCAGAGTTCCTAACTTGGCTTAATTAGAGGAGTTGTTACCCCCTTTTCTCCAGAAGCCATGCTGATCTCTGTTGGTTGGCTCTCTTTAGCTGATAATATGATTTAGGACTTGGCGTTCTCCCAGAAAGATGCTCTGGCTTTTTACTCTTAGAATCAATGGCTGCCTTTACTGGGTCAGATGCATCACTCACAGGTGCCTGACAGCCTTTTGCAACTTGGACTGCAGGCTGAGACTCTTTATCCTCTGAATCAGAGGAGTCAGAAGACTTCACAACACACAACCTCTTTCACCACATCATTCTACCAAATGTCCTTTTCCACATTCCCTATCAGCATAACTCCACACAGCCTGGGGCAATCCATGACATAATTCTGTCTATCCTGTTCCAAGAATATCAACGTTCCATTTCTTCTTTTGGGGAATTAATATATCTCCTTACAATTTTCATACACAGTTCACATTTCCAGCAGTCATTCTACTTTCACTCTGATTTGTTTCACTTCTTTCCTTTTCTTTCATGTCCACTTCTTCTCCAAGATCTACTTTTAACACTACCCCAAAAAGGCCAGTTTCATGCTCAGAACACATTCATTTATGCATCTTTCAATCTTTCATCAAAAAATTATCTAATCAGTCATGCTTTTTTATTTATTTCTTTTCCATGTGAAAAGGAAATATGAATAGACTTTGGCTTAAGCCATTTTATTCAAAACTACTTTCTTTGAACAGACACTTATCAATCAGCATCACATTCATTTTGAGGTCTCCAAATGGTCCAATCAGTTTTGCTCCACTTTCTCATCCCTATCCATGTGTTCAGTTTGCTCTACAGGATAATCATCCCCAACCATCCATTCTCGACTTGATCACATTCATTTTGAAATTGCACAATTTCCCCCAAACGTCATTCCTAGTTTTTCTAGCACTCATTGAATTTTATGGCTTCACTCCTTCTGGACTCAAAGGAAACCAGGTCCTTTTAATCAGTTTTCCTTTAACTTGAGTAATAAGGAGAAAAATAACATCACCTGGTTATGAAAAAAAATTCAAGTTAAATTGATTGTTCAAATAATACTTTTACACTTGTTTGGTTCTCTCCCTCCCCTTTTTCAAACATTGCTTATTTGTACATTGTTACCTCCTTGAACTTCAGGATTAAGCATGGATCTAAATAAATGCTGTGGTTGATATCAACGATTACACTGCTAACATGTGTGGGATCAGACAGTCTGATGTTGTGTTAATCCTCCTTTCCAAGCACTTAGGCAGGTACCATGACATTTGCTTATGCAATACTGAAAAAAAGCCTCACGTTCCATTTGCCAGTATAGATTTCAGACAAAAAACAACAACGGACTGCTGGCATTTTGTTTAGAAGTCAAATAAAATTCAGCTGAATTGATTGAATTTTTTCACTAACTGCATTGCTTCAGTTTCAGGACTGAAAGCAATTTCAACTGACAGGATCTTCAGCTTTGCATTTCCTGCCTGTTGCTAGGGTCTCCATCCTTTTTTTTAAAAAAATGGGAGCTCATCTGATTGTGAGAATAAAAAGAAACCTGGCATGAATCCAGAGAGAGAGAGCTGTGTGATGGACAAAGAGGACAGAGGGAGGCATGAGGCAGCAGCTTAAGAAGGAAATGTCTTGATTGGGCCCAGAGAGTTGTGTATTTGCTAATTGGTCAGAGGTATCTGCACATTCACACTAGTGTCTCCCCAGATGTACCCTGTTTTATCGGCATCGTTTGTTTGGCGGCAATAACCTTTTATGATCTCTCTGGCTGCTAGTTAGCCCTTACGGGATAGACTTTGGACATCCTCCACATGATATTTCTTCAGAGTAATTTCTTTTCCAGTGCTGATCTAGCATGGGCCATTCCAACAGTGCTTTGCACTCTCTGCCCAACGTCACTTGGCAGGCAGCAGTCCCATCAGGCTGGTTCTGTTCTACCCCGGGCTAGTCATGCTAACAATTCTAATTACAAGAACTGGCCTTAAAGCTTTCGTTTTTCCTTCCTTATACTGTTCCCTTCCATATCTTTTGGTTAGTACTCCTTGTGCTAAAGCCCCTTGCTTACAGTATTTATATGTTGTTGTTGTTGTTGTTGCTGCTGTTTTGGAAAACAGTGGAATTTAAAAAAAGCTTTGTATACATAGAAACTGGCTGGGTTCATAGGTCAATCTAAACAATGATCAATTAACCCTAATATACTGAATATAAGCCCAATTAGCCCAGATCCCACAGCTGATTTTTAAACTGGGGGGAGGGATTACCAAAGCCCAATGATTGGATTCATTAAATACATTCAATTAGAGGAGGGTGACATTTGAGTGGCAGAGCCACCTTCACATTTGGAGGTTACAAAGTGGGCAAGACGACAATATATATGTAGAGAGGACAGGGTTTAGGTGGTGGGGGAGTTTGTTTTTTAAAAATCATGTTTAACACTACACTTTTCTCTTTTTTTTTTTTTTTTTGCTCTCAGAATGGACAGAAATTAGGCTTATGTTTATTTTATGCTTCAAAATAATTAGCTGGAGAAGCTCTATGGGGATTCAGGATTGCATGCAACTTTAGGATCACAAGCCACCAACCAAACTGAAACAAATTACCCTTTCTTTAGTGCAGTGTCTGAGCCCATCCTAACTGACCTTTATTACAATCATTGTTATTAATGTTTTAGGTTGTCCAGCAATGCTCACATCCTCATTTCAGTGCTTTTATGACCATTATGAGTTTTTCGTTGGTAACCATAACACAGTTATTTAAAATAGATTACCTATGCTGTCATATCTCAAAAAGCACCAATTTGGAGAAGGCTGAGTTTAAAACACAGAGCAAGAAGGAACTATTCATTTTCCAGTGAAATCAGCACTTCATCCATTAAACAACTTTGTAAATGAGATCATTCTATGGATATTTCTGGTATCCATAGAAACAATCAAATCCCACATCAAACCCTGATCAAATGAGATTCTAAACAGCACAATAAACACAAACTATCTGCAGCAAACAAAATTGTCTGTTTCAAGACTCAAGGCTGATCAATTAGTCTAGGATGCCACATCCAAAAGCTGCCCTTTCAAAACGAAAATTAGCAGGCTTTCATTTTCTTTGTAATTACACAAAGGGTTTTACACAAAATCAAAACACTTTTTATTTTTACGCCATGCCCATATTCATAATATTTGAAAAATTATGCTGCTCTTTCCAATTAGAGTCAGAGCTGTCAACTTGTAACTTAAACAGGTAGTGAATTAAAGTCAACCTAAACGAAATATAGCAAAGCCTTAGATATACTAATCTTCATTTCCCTTAATTCTAAGCCATCCATGGCCATCATTAAATTTCAATAGATCTAAAAACTCTAATAGGATCTCAAATTTTCCAGTAATACTTGAAAACCATTCAGTGCAACATAGACAATCATCTTGATTATATCATAATTGAATTAGACAAACCTAGTTCTTTGCAGTGCAAATATTCTAATTTCTAAAATCCTGTGACTGTATCAAAGACAGATCAAAAGACAGATCAAAATACATTTCTAAGATGCTTTCTTACCTTCACCCAATTAAAACTACAACATTACTACAAATATATATATAGATGCACTTCTATTTGGGAAAAACTTATCCTGAATTCAGGGGAGTTACTTTGAGTAAGCAGGCTGTTTAAATTTATTAACTGAAGTACTTCTGTTTGAATTGCTGGACAGAGCATGTGAAATTGGTTTTATTCACCTGACCCAGAAGAGGCAGATGGAAAAGTGAAAGAAAGTACTGCAGAAGCCAACAGCAAATCTTTTAATAACATGAAACTCACATATTTTTTACTTTTTCTAGGAAAAAAATTACTCTTTCTAGAGAGTCAGAAGTGATGGAAGAGAAATAAAAATGGTAGAGGAAATAAGAAAACATTTTTACAAACCATGTGTTTAATATGTTCCTTTATCACACAGTATGTGAGTAGCAATAAGCTGATTAGCACCATAACCGTGTGTGTGTGTGTGTGTGTGTGTAGTGTGTGTGTGGTTGTCAGTGTGCATGTGGTTCAATTTTATATTAAATGCTTTGCAGGCAGAAGATCCCACTGAAATCCGAACTGAAAGGAACAAACAGCAAGAGATGAGGAAAGCTCCTTTTTTAGTTTTCACAGTCTGATTGGAGATAAGTCAGCTTCCTTTAAATTAAGTAAAGGGATTTACACTGGCAACCCAGACCTACTGATTCCTCTTTCCCTAAGCCTTCCTCCAGCTGGTAAATGATTGTGAAGTCTGGGAACTCTGGAAGCAGAGTTGGAAGGGACCTTGGAGGTCTTCTAGTCCAACCCCCTGCTCAGGCAGGAAACCCTACCACTTCAGACAAATGGTTATCCAACATCTTCTTAAAAACTTCCAGTGTTGGAGCATTCACAACTTGGAGGCAAGTTGTTCCACTGATTAATTGTTCTGTCAGGAAATTTCTCCTTAGTTCTAAGGTGCTTCTCTCCTTGATTAGTTTCCACCCATTGCTTCTTGTCCTATCCTCAGGAGACATCAGGCCAGGGGAGGTATGCTTCAAGTGAAGAAAATTCCAGGACCTGAGAGAAACTGAATTAATAAATATGAATAACTGATAAGAGGATGAAAAATTAATTTCTAGATTGTTCGGATTTGCATTGTTAATGCAGACTTCTGGTTTCGAGATGCAAATCTCATCAAAGGACACAAAGAAGCATTGGCTGTTTATAAAAGTGGAAAGTAAATCTCACTTTAAAAGCCAGTTTTAGTGTGAACTAGTTGACTTGACTGAAAACATGCATCTGGTTCCAAAAGACCAACATGAGACAGATGTTATATTACTATTTTTCCTTCTTCTTAAAAATGAGCCTCTAATTTCTGTGTCAATTTTGCTTAACTATATTCAGTTAGGTCAAGTGACTCTCTATCTATCAAACCATTCATTGCCTCACACATTTTTCTGTTGTGAACCATCCCAAGGGTTCTTCATTCCCAATAGAAAACAGATATATTTATTTATTCAAAAGATCAGTTGGCTGTGAATCTCAAAGCATGTCTTTGTATTTGGCAAGTGTGGCCCATTTTAAAATAGGTTTGGGCTACAATTCCCATTCCCATGTCAGCCAAGGGGAACTGGAGTCTCAAAACCTACGAAAGGCAGTGGATTGGTTGCTTTGGTTCTATACCACTTTCTGGCCCTCTTTTGTCTAGGAATTATGGTTGCAATATATGAGTTGGGAAAACTGAGGAATGGCTCCCTCATGTGCATTTACTATACAGGAGTAGAGCTGATGGATAGAACTAGCAAAAATAAGAAACTTTGGCCCCCTTTTTTCCAAGTACCTAAACCTGTGATTAGGATCTTCATTCCAGCAATATCCATCATGTGGACCTAATATATATATTTAGCAGAACTAGAAAGCATGTGAAAAGTAAAGGCTAAAATGGCCTCAGGGGTAGTAGGAGCAATCAGGGCTGTCTTCCCTAAAATGGGAGAGTGGCTCCAACAGATCCCAGGAAAAACTTCAAAGCTGTCTATCAGTGGTAGTATTCAAATTTTTTTACTACCGGTTCTGTGGGTGTGGCTTGGTGGGTGTGGTATGGCTCAGGGCCAATCAGAAGTGATATTTACCGGTTCTCTGAACTATTCAAAATTTCCGCTACCGGTTCTCCAGAACCTGTCAGAACTGGCTGAATACCACCTCTGGCGAGCGCGCACAGAAGGGTGACGAAAGCATGCACATGTGCAGAAGGGTGGGGATGAGTGTGGCGGAAGCGTGTGCATGCACAGAAGGGTGGGGGCGAGCATGGCGGAAGCACGCGCATGCGTAGAAGGGTAGGGAGTTTAGGGGGAAAAAATATTATTTTTTATTATTTATTACAAAAAAATTGGGACTTTTGGACCACGTCCCGGGACGCGGGACAAATTCCCGAAAATCGGGACTGTCCCACAAAAATTGGGACATCTGGTCACCTTACTTTAGTTAAATCAATTTTCAGTCCTTAGAACTCCTAGCCTGCGTATCTATCTTCCTTTCGGGGCCATTATAAAGCTTTAGTTGTTAAATGTTCCTGTGAAACCTCTTTTGCTCTTAATTGTAAATGACAACTAATTATTGCTGAGACGTTTCCGTGGAATATGGAGCGAAGTCAGGAACTGACAAATCTGTTAAGTTCCAAGGATAAACCATAGCCCAGATATGCCAGAAGACATTGATTTCAAAGAAGGTAGCATGGGCTTATTTTAAAAAAAATAATAAAATAAAATAAAAATGCTATTTATGGCATTTTGGAGGATGGAGAAGGGTAATAGGTTTGTTAACAGTAATCCGGAAAAATAAGAAGATTTTGCTTGCTGTCCAACTCTATGAAGCCTTGACCAAGGGACCCTAGTCATATCTTTGATCCATCAAAGCTGACACTTATTAGGAACAATAACCTCAGGCGCATGAGAGCCCCTTGTATTATCAATGGTAAATATATATATATATATATATATCTTTCCAGTTGAATTCAGCTCCTGGTGATTTCATGGACACATTTATGTCATTTTCCAGGCAATAAACTGAAAGTTATTTTATTTTATGGGGGAAGAGGTGGGGGTGTTTTTTTTTCCTCCCCAAAATTCTCAATCTAACCTACACATTGTTAATCTGTCTTCATGGATTAAACAGCTTGATTGCTCTTAGCATCTGACCCCAGGGAAGATCAGCAAGGGATTATCACCTGCCTAGATAACACACATTCATTGTAATTTTCTTGGTAGCATTATAGCAATAGCACTTAGACTTATATATTGCTTTCACAGTGCTTTACAGTGCAGTTTACAGAGTCAGCCTGCTGCCCCCAATAATTTGGGTCCTCATTTTATCTACCTCGGAAGGATGGAAAGCTGAGTCAACCTTGAGCCTGGTAAGATTCGATCTGCCAAATTGCAGGCAGCTGGCTGTAAGCAGAAGTAGCCTGCAATTACTGCATTCTAACCTCTGCACCATCAAGAAGTTTTGTTGGGACAAGGAGTCTGTTTCCTGATTTTGTGAAGTCTAGATCAGAACACTGGCTGGGCTGGCTGACCCACACTGGCGGTGACGCTGTAGCAGTTTGGGCAGCCACCAGTTAGGATGTGGGGTTGGGGTCTTGGACTTGGGCTCCTGGCAGCTCCCCTGCTGCAGCAGTAACTGCCGCTATCGCTCCATCCCCTGCTTAATCTCTTGGAGCTGCAACGGCCTTGCAAGGACATATGGGCCAGGACTTCAAAGCCCAAAGGTTGTCTACAGCTTCCTTCAATGCTTCCATGGCTTGCTTGATCAGGGTGCCATTATGTCTAAATCTCTGGGCCCCAGTTCCTCTTCAAGCTCCACATGCAATTCTCCTTGGTCGTATCCTTTGCCTTCCTGGGTGACTTTGGAGAATCTTTCATCCCATTCTTCCCAGCTGATGCCCATTGATCACCTGGATCGTAGTTGCTCCTCGCCAACTGCTGCCTCTCCTACCCACACCAGGGCGTCTGCCTGGCCATGGGATCTGGCAGTTGCCTCTCCCCAGGCATCAGCCTCCTCTTGCTCACTCTCATGAGATATCTGTGGTACGCCCCCCACGGTAGCTTGGTGGCTCCAGGTTGACCATTTTTGCAGATCTGGCCTAATGTCAACCCTGCCCCAGCTGACTCTCTAGGAAAGAAAAATGCTTGACTCCATCAGAAGGTTTCAGGGATCTTTTACTAGAGACAACTAGATACAGCGAAAGCAAGGCCAAATCTGAAGGAAACCCGTGCAAATTGATAGGATGGTAGCTGGAAGTTTTGAAAACAGGACACTTCGAGAAGCAGTTAACATTCCATTCCCAGGTCCTGGATACTCAAAAGTCTTTGAAGTGATTGGATGGAATTGGTTCATACTTCTGCTTCCTGTTCATGCTGGTCTTCCCCTTTCCCCTCCTTTTACAACAAGTTCTCTTACCCTCTCTATTCCCCCTCCCTCTCTGAGTTCTGGCAGGCTGCACTACAAGCATTGGGGAGGGCAGCCTGACACAGCCCTTTTGATTCAAAAAATAGTTAAGTCATTCCCTGATTTGACTTAGAACTTCAATCCAATTATTTTGGGATTAAAATCCCTGTATATCAAAAAGCTACTCTATTTTTTTACAACAAAATTAGATGAAAATGCAGAAAGTGACATTCTTTAAAATGATTAAGCATACAAGATGTCAAATAGCAGCAGGGAATATAAGGCAGCTTTAAAATGTATTATTTAGTTAAGAAGATAATTAAGTTTAAAGGCAATGTTTCTTATTTTATTATATATCAATGTGTTGCAACTTTTTTGTGCAAGAAAATTTTCTCCAACTTGGACATTTTCATAAAGTGATTGCAGATAGTCCTCATCTTGACCATCTTGGAGACTGCTGATTATGGTTGCAAGTGGTGATGGCTGTTAAATGAGATTGTCTTGTTAAATAACCTCCCGCCCCTGCTCTCACTGATGCAGTCGTTAAACAATTGTGCATATAAATGGAGCGTAGGGTGTCCTGGGAGGCCTAGCACAGACTCAGGCCTAGCTGTCGTGGACTTCCCAAGGACTATTACACTCTGAGACACTCATATTTTGTTTCTCATCCCTCAGGGTCCCTTTAGCTCTTGGACATACTTTTCCCCAACTGGATCCCTGAAGGCCTTTTCCCTTCTCTGGGTCCTACAGGCCTTGGCCTGCTTTCCATCCCACTGTGCCTTACACCTTCCTCCTCAATTACTTTTCAAAATCTTTGGGGCAGAGGAAGTTGGGATAGGGAAGGAGGACAGGACATCTATTGCTGGGCTGCATGTCGCAATCCTACAAGCAGCTCTAGTTTTCTAAGCAACTATTTTCAGGATTACACTGCACAGCCAGCAACAGAGCAGCATGCTTTGCTTTGCATTTTTCAGGGAAGCAAAGCAAAGTAGCACAATCCCAGAAGTAACCACTCAGAAAATGGCGGCTAATTCTAGGATCATGCCATGTCGCCCAGCAAGGAAAAGGTCTGTCTTCCTCCCTTCTTCTGGCCTCCTGAGTTTCAGAGATTTTTTTTAATTATTATTATTTATTATATAATTTTCTTGGTTATGTATAAAATTACTATATTCACAATTGCAGTATACTGTCTGGGTACAATCTCTATTGAATACAGATAATAGATCTTTTATACACAATAGTTGTAACTATTATTTTCAATACCTATTCACCTTCACTTATCCTTATTAAAATTTTTGTGCTATTTAATTAGGCCCTCTGTTCAATTTTATCTATAATCAGTTAATAATATCAAACATTATAAACATCATATAAACATCACATTTATAACCATTTACCTCCAAATAATCAGCGCAATGTCCAGGATTCACTTTGATAGCGGGGGGAGGGGAATAATTTGCCAGGCCAAACTAACCCCACAGTCTCCCCTACATTGGGACCAGCTTTGATCGTGCTGCCAACTTAATTTCTCGCCCCTCTCACTTTTGCCCAAAAGCTGGCCGACACCCCCTGCAAGCCGCTCCATAGGGAGGGGGAGAAATCCCTCCTTCCACTTCCCGCCTTCATCTTCCCACTCAAGCTCTCAGGAGCATCAACTCCTTGTCTCTATGGTAACGCCCCTCCTCATTCCTTGGAAACCTCACCTGTTAAAGGAGCCACATCCAGAAGGTTGAAACAGCAGCGAGACCACATGCAGACAAGCACCCTTGGAAACAGCCTTTTGGCAAAGGGTGGAAATTTAACAACCGGTTCGCCCAGGGTCAGATTGGCCATGAAGGAGATTTGTCCCACATGTGTGGCGGAGTTGGAGGACAGAGATGGGCCACACCTCCCCTGTCAGTCAACCTGACCCTAGGACCGGTTGTTAAATTGTTTGAATCCCACCACTGCACCTATACCCTTGTGAAAAGAGATGGAGGACAAAGACAGACTTTTTGGTGGTGGCTGCAATTTTATAGAATGTGCTGTATTCTCTCCTATCTGATATTTTGGAAATAGCAAGGATCCTTCTTTTTCAGTGGAGCCCAGGTAGCCATTAAAGTTGTTAGGATGATTAGCACTTATGGTTCATAATTCTTTGATAATTATGTTGATGTTTTTACATTGTTAAGTGCAACTTAACAACTATACAAATGGGCACTATTAGAATTATTTTAACCAAGTAATAATATTAACTAATAATATCACACATACATATACATGTGTGGGTGTATGTGTGTGTAAACTATTGTGTATGTTAGTGCGCGCATAATATATATGCACAAGTGTACATGTACTGTTAATATTAAAATATAGTTGTATAATAAAGTAACATTATGAAAGTAATAGTATTATGAAAATGACATTTAAGTCAAACATGTTAAATCTTTAAAAGAAAGATTACATTTTAAAACAGATCCAACTGCCATAATGTACAATATACACATACGTATATACATGCATATGTATATGTATATGCCAGTAATATATGAAATCAATAGTACCATAATTTATGAATTTGACAGATGAAGAGGACTTAATGTAGTAAATATCAATTAGTAAAGTATATTCAGCATAAGCTGCAAAAAGGTAAACTGAGTAATTAAACCATATCTGAGAGAAATTCAGAAACTATTCTGTCAAATGTTATTGAATAAAATTTTACATATTATCCAAATAAGAACCAAAAATAACTGGAAACCTAAAATAAAATTAAAACTCAGTTTCAATTATTGAGATTTTTATGCTAGGGTGCCTTGCTCACCTGGAGAAATTATGTAAAAAAATTTTTTGAATTCATCCATCCAAACTTCTGCAAGTCGCCTATTATTTTTATTAATAATCTGTCCAGTGCCTCCTGGAAAAGTGTAAGGAGTGGCTTTTCGAAAAACATGTCCCACATGTGAACATGTCACAATTTCCAAAGTTCCTCCACATTGCCAAATCTGAAAATGCCAAAAAACCACTATTAAAAATCATTTACAATAATATAGTTCCTATACAATTCAAAATAAATTATAGTTGTATAATAAAACCTGACCTGTAGAGACTGAATTTTCAGGTGCTCCCTTTTTATCATTCCATTCTGGCATATGAACAAAGGTTATGTATGCCTTTAATAACACTGCAGAAATATTTATGTGAAGGTCCTTCTGTTTCTACTGAAAAATATACCCAAACACATGGAATTTAAAAAGATATTTCTTACTCTGAATGAAATCTCTAGGTTTTCTCCTCCCCATATATCCATTCCAGCATCATATGTTCCAATTTCTTGAAAATAATCTCTGTCTATGGAAAAGAGGCCTCCTGCCATTGTAGGTGTCCTAAAACAAGAATAAAATTTTCTGAAATGTGATATTTATCAATGTTTAACAGTGAACTCAAATGGTGAGTGCCAATCAAAATGGAGATAAAATCAGACCACTGAGAAACAAGGAGACATTGGCCTACTCCAGAGCTCTGTGGGTATTTACTACAACATTCTATTGTTCAGCAGTGCTTCACAAACTTTTTTCATTACCCAAACTGGTTATCTGTAAGTCCTGTTTACTGCTAATCAGAGAGTCCTTATTTAAAGTCCTGGTGGTCATTGGATAATGGATTTGTGTGTTGTTACCGAAGAAACATTATTGTTACCCAATTTGGGGTAATTTAGCCAGGTTCAGCACAACTGTACAGAGTAAAGAAAATAACTTGGATGGAGATTACTAAAACAACAAAGTGAAACACTGCTTAACTTAACATAATAGGGGAGGCAGAGTTGATGTCCCAGCAAGAATGGCAAGCTCTCACAGACCTCTGTGTTAAGCCATCATATTCTACCTGACAGAAGGTCCAATTGGACTCAATTGGATCCAAGCCACCTTGGAGAGGTGGCAGAGACAGAGGGGGAAGTTTCACCGATCACAGTGAGTCTGCAAACTCACTGCTCAATCCCAGAAAACCTTTCATCCTGATGGAGGGCGGGGGAGACAGCCATCAAGCTGGCTGGACCAAGGCTGTGACAGCTCCAATGAAAGAGCAATAAAGGAGATGAGCGGAAAACAGCATGTGCGATCTGGGTGAGTTATTCTTAATTTCCAACTCCCAGTTGAGGAATTTACCCCAGAAATTAACATCTTTCTGAGAACGGGACTCTAAAAGAGAGGAGGTGGTTCGCTTCTCTGGAATGGCGGCAACCAGGCACAGCAGCTGCTGACAGACCGGAGTGTAAGAGAAGAAAGCATTTATAAAAATACTTAGTTGGGTTGGAGTTCCAGGTGATTTGCTTGTGGACATCTTGTTAGTTTTTTGGATACTTAAGATACTTTCTGATACTCAGTATATATTGTAAATCAAAAGAACTTTGCTGAAGTTATCTTTGAAGTGGATTTGGGTGAAAGTGTAAGGATGCCATCTGCTGGTGGAACCGCTCAAGCACAGGGAGAAGATTTTAAACAGTCTGATGCAATATAAAATATAAAAGGCTGGGTTCCCTGGAACTGAACTGTGCTGAAAAAACTAATTGGGTCTGCCCTATGGAATTAATATCTCCAAACTGTTTTCACTGGATACTTAGAAACAGACAGAGAAGACATAGAAACCTGTCCCTGAGACCATTTGACTCCTTGTGGATTATAAATATTTTGGACAGAATGGAATGTGGAATTAACCTGAAGATAACTGGACACTTTTTGAACTGCTGAACTGAGGAGATGTGTTAACTACTGGGGTTTTTTCTCTTTCTTTTTTCCTTGTTGTTGTTTTTTCTTTCTTTTCTCTTTTCTTTGTGGGTCTTGTGGATTACAAATATCATTTCCTATAAGAAGGTTAAGTGATGTAAGAGGGAGATTGAAAAGACTTTTGGACATTTTAGACATAATCTGTGTGGAATTTAGAGTTAAAACTGAAGTTAAAAGATAGTGAAATTAGTTGAGGATTGAAAGGGAGGGAAAAATTGCGGGGGACAAAGCATTATTGATTAATAGTAAAAAGGGCACGAAGAAGGAGTGGAAAATTTGGGAGAAATCTGAAGGGGGGTAGGGCACTTTATACAAAGTTGCTGATATATGGATAAAATTTAAAATGTCAAATTCAAATCTATTTAGATTAGGAAAAAAAGCTGGATCGGCTCCAACATCTCTTTTAGCAGGTTTTAGCTTGTAATTTTTATCTCCTGATTATTTTAATTATTTTAATGTTTAAATTTTAATATTTATGATATATTA
>JAOYMU010000001.1:98011814-98023721 GCA_025802295.1 Psammodynastes pulverulentus | reverse complement strand
AGTCAGACACAAATTATATAGATCTCTCTCTCTCTCTCTCTCTCTCTCTCTCTCTCTCTCTCTCTCTCTCTCTCTCTCTGTATCAAATGAGGGAGGGAATATAGGGGATACCAACCAAATTTTCTGTTCAATGGTTGTTTTTGTTTTTATAGATTTGCAAAGAACTGTGGGAGCTAACTATGAGGTCTCTTGTTAACTTTTCTTTTTGACCTGAGGTGAACATACTGTGCAGAAAATGCTTAGAATGTCTTTTGCAGTGTTAAAGAACTGCCACATTCTGTGCTGAAGGTAGTTTCATTATAGATGCAGGAGAAATCATTCTGCTAGACTTGGAAATTTGATACCGGGAGTGATGCAGAGAGAAAAACAAAAAGCCTTGTTTTATAAACGTAATGCGTCTACACAATTGTTGATTTACTCCACAGCGCTACCACTTCACCTGGCCTATTGCTCATTTTGAGTCTGGCATGAAAGAAATAAACAGCCAATTCAGAACTTTAATAAACCTACAGAGTTTAACCATTTAAAAAGAGAAAATATCACATCATTTACCATAAAGGTTAGGGTAAAAGCACAACAGCATCTTCCAGGGTTGACTATATATCAAGGCGGAATGAGGCAGCCATTGGAAGCAGCACATTTTAGAATCAATAAATCATTAACCATTTACTTCATTGCCCTTTTTAAAAAAAACTAGGCAAATGGCCCTGCCTCACATACTGACAGGACTCAGCCTGGCTCTGGGTACAGTTTGTTTTGGTAAGAAGCATCAAGCTCATTAAGCATCAAGCAAGTCTTCAATCAGTATTTTAGATCCAGTACTTCATTCAAAGATTTCAAAATGGCCCTTCAATTAGGAAATCACATATGATCAGATCCGAGTTCAATCTGGACCGACCTCATGGGAAAAAGGGTTATTTGTGGGATTTATCCTAACCGGTGGACTCCACAAGTAAACCTAACAGTAGAATTTCAGTACGAAAAGAGCAAACATGGATAAAGATATCAGGCAATCAAGACCAGCAACTACACAGATGTTTGTTATGAGGATGAGGTTTGCGTTGAAATTGCCATCCATATCTACAGTTATAGAAACCAACACTTGGCAACTTGTTAACTTCTGCAGAAGCTGGTATGAGGAGATTTTTAAGAGGATGTGCAGCCATCTCGAATTCAGTTATTTTCAATTTAGTTGCTGCACACATCCAGCTATAGCTCCGTTGTGGAACATGATAAATGATGTAAAAGGAAACGTGTACGTGCATGTGTGAAATAGAGGAAATCAGCCGTTGGAAAATTAGTCCCATATTTCACCCAATAGGCAGAACTATAACCGGTTAAGCAATTCCTGTAAATAATTCTATATTGATTATGGCTATGAAGCCATTAAAAAAAAACGACAACCATTTCAAGAGCAAACCTTATATATAGAAACAATTTTCAACTCTTGTTGTTCTTCTTGCTCATTCTTATCTAATGTTAGAGACTAATAACTGGGACCCATCCTTTGGCTGGGAGTGTCAATTTGTATCTGTCATTTGTTTTTGTAATAGGCAGATTTACTGCATCGTGTTATTTTGCGCTAACTGCATAAGAACAATTTCTTGCCCCCAGGTAGAGGATAAGAAGACACAGTATTCATCACAGCATTGCTTTCTAAAATTAATCACTTTGGCTTTGTAAATAGTTCCCATGCCATTGTGTACAAATTAATCCATTGAGTGTTTATACGCAGACAGGAGATAACTTTCTTTAAAGGAAGAACCATTGATGTTCCCTTACAAAGGCAAAAATAGCTTTAGTTCATTATAGAATAAGGACAAGGCAGTAGCAGTTTGCACTAGTTTGTGCAAAAAAGTTTGCACTAGTTGACTCTAGAGTATGAAAAAGACTGAAATCAATTACATCCATCATCAACTACTACCAGATCTATGTGTTTTTTCAGCATCTTGACAGCTAGGCAAGATTTGTGCAATTCAAATTAAATAATACATAGGTATGAATCACCAACCTGTCACTGTTAGACTTTCCATCCAATATTAGCATTTTAATTGGAATTCAGAACCAGGCTTTGAAGCTGGCTGCAAACTGTAACAAAATTCACTTTCTTGAATTAAACGGTAGTGTGTTTAATTGTGATTTGTTGATTGTGCCACAATTGGCTAGGTTTACATGGCATACCAAGCCATAGGTTTACAAATCCTAATTGTATGACAAACTACATTATGGCTTAGTGTTAATGCCAGCCACTATTTGACTGCCTGCTTCCCCATTGGATTTTCTCCTTCCTCCAGTAATCTCTCCCAAGAATTCCTGGTGGCTGTGAGTCAAGTTTTTGCCACTCTTCTGCATGATGACCAGTGTGCTTTCCCCCCTCTATTTCAGACAACACAAGAGATCAAAGCCAAGGTTAAGGGTGAAGCAAAGGGGCAACTTGCCAGTTTTTCTATTCTCCGATTGGCCAACTTGAGGAAACTGTCAACCCTGAAGCAAATCTGGCTAGGGCCATCTTTGAGGCTTCAGGGTTGCCACAAAGAAGAAGAGGGGACAGGGAGGGGGAAATAGATAGCTGTGGTTTCCTGTGGGAACCAAGGACATTCCAACTGGTGGCTGGGGAGAGGAGGAGTGGAGTAACCAATCAACCAACCAGCACCTCTATTGGACAATGTGATTGATGACTTGGGGAAAGGGGGAAATGTTTACTTTTAATCAGGTGAAAACCAGGGGCACTTTCACCAGTTGTGCCAATATGATGTATCCAATAAATTGTTCTTTGAGGGATCTACCTGCTTCGGAGTTTTGCTTTCTATGGGTGCATTACTTGGAACGCTGACAGAAACACTGGCTGGATGAGAAGCTGAATAGAAGATGGCCAAAGACACCCCTGGAATGAGTTAGGGGTGAAAGCAGTACAGCAAACATCTCTTTTGAAAGACAAAAAAAGCAAAGCAAAGCATACTTGGGAAAAAAAAGTTGCCTTATGGCGAGATGGGTGGCAAAAAAATGTAATAAATAAAATAAAGCCAAAGTCATGTGCTCTCTAAAAATCATATGCTCAAAAACATAGAAAAAAGAAGAAGAAAAAAGAAAAAGGGGAAATGTACAAACATACAAAACAGTCAAATAATGATTCTAAAATCACTGTATAGAGCTGCTCCATTTTTAGAGCAATTGCTGTAGCATACCTGCCTATGTAAATCTGATTTGCTCTCTCTGCTATTCACTTCAGAAGGGGTCAAATGTCAGCCACACTACCCAGCACACTTTATCTCAGATAATTCTACGATTGGCAGCACAGCAATTCCATCAGAGCTTTGGAGCTTCTAATCCTGAAGTTAATTGGAACCAATCTGCTTGCTGTGCCAACACTGGCTGCCAGCAGCATTCTGAGAGGGACAGGCAATCAGATGGTCATAGATCATTGACTCACCTAAAGTAGCTCTTCTGTAGGTATCTGTATGTTTCCATTCAACCATAGTACCCATGTTCTTCCAATAAACCCATACGATGATACAGCTATATGCTGATGACTTGTGCAATGAATCACACAATCGGCCAATTGAATGGTCATATTACACATCAGTCATGTTTATACATAGCAGTAAACCAGATTTTTCAGAATGAGTAATTTGCTAACATGTCCTGCTCAGTTCAGCCCTTTTGAATGTTTTTGTAAAAGGTATAGTTCCATCTGCAATTTGCCTTTTACAGTACACAGACCAGGAAAATAAACCATTAAAAAACCCCTATGATTTATTTTGTTTTTTGCCTTTGTATTATTAGGAGAGGAATAAGCAGAAATCCTGATTCATATGTAACAATAAGCAAACCACAACTGGAATTATCTCCATCTGTTAGATGTGTTTGTTTGTGGAAGGAGCCAAGTGACAGCCACTGATCAGGACGTATCATATTGCTATTTTCGGTCATCCAAATTTTGAAGAACACTTTATGTACAAGTACATCCATTATCTTGTAATTGTGATGGGCCGGTGTAAGCATTTGTTCTTCCCCTCAATGCACAGAGAAGATATTTTATTATTAGCCTGGAGTCAAATCTCTGGAGCATCGTTTTCAAATCCATCACATCAACATAATTAAGGCACGCTATTTTCATCCACCCTGCCAAGTTCAAACACTGCTATGTGATAACAACAAGGCAGGTCTGTGCAACTCTTTTGAGACCAATGGCTGAATTTGGGTTTTGAGTGACATAATGATGAATGCAGGAAAAAAAGAGAGCTAGCCTGAATTTAATTAAATTAATTAAATTCAGGAAATAAAACCAATGAATATACTTCTGTTGCAATTTACAAAAATATTGTAAATTGCCATAAGGACAATTTAAAGAATTGTCTGTTTCATACATACCACAAAAACAGAAGGACAGGAACATTTAGCGTCATTTTCTATATTCTATGTAACTTTAGCAAACATAACTCTGTAATTTATTAGACACAATTAAATCCCAATTATTTTCTCACAAAGGAAATGATCATTGACTGCTGGTTATAAAACACACCCCAACTCAAATTGCCTTGCCATTTATACTAAGAGTTTTACAAGATGATATTATGGATGGAAATCTACTTTTCCCATAAGTGGATTACTAAATTTAGAAACAGAACTGAGATTTTAAAACCAAATATCTGCATAGGACACTTTTATCATTATTTTGCTATGCGTATGACAGACAAAATGACTTTCCACTATAAATCCTCCAGAAGCCACTATAGCAAAAATAACATTTGAGAATCCAACGATTCATACGTGTTTATTATATTTACTTATAAACTCTAACCATTTGCCTGTTTATGACATAAATGTGGACTGATGAATAAAAATAAAATGCAGAAATCTACCGTAGCAGGAAAAAAAATGATAGAAGTTTCAACAGAAGGAATTAATTATTTCACAATAATTAAGAATTAATTTAGTACTATTTATTTCCAGATTAAGCAATTATCCACCCATCCATCCATCCAAGTTCACACTACTGTAAATCAGTAGTATGCTGCCAACATTCAGTGCTGTGCAGGAACACATACAGGCAGGTAAATGTCATCAAAATGACAGACGCAAATAGGAGATTGAAGTCTAGCCCCTTTTTATGTCCCTACAATATGTGTGAGGACTTCCCCAATTCTAACTTTCATGACTTTATAGCAGACATATATCTGTCACATCTTGCTTTCACATTATCCGTCGCTTTTGGTGGCAGGAGGACCTGTTGTGGCATATCTATATTTAACTAACTATTATTACTAGCAGCCTGCATTAGTAGTCTTCATATGAAAAATTAATTTTCCATAATTTATTTATCATTTATTTACTCAAGCAATTTATAAAACCCTCTATTTCCCAATATAGTGACTCTAGATAGAGAACAAGGATTAAAACTGATACAAAAACACAGTACACAAAGCATGCAGAAATAACAAATAAGCATATGTAAAAGGTCCAAGAATATTCCACCTCTAATTGAAGAGTTGGAAACAAATAGATCGATCAAGAAAGCTGGTCCAAAAGCCAGGGGAAACAACCAGGTCTTTAATGCTTTATGAAAGATTAACACGGCTGGGACCCTCTAGATCTCCAAGGGGATGCTGCTCCATAGAGCAGGTGCTGTGACAGGCAAGACACAGTTTCTAGTCCCCACATACTCCCTAATAGATGGGAGCCCCTGTCAGCTCCATTAGGATGTGCAGTGTGTGTGTGTGGGGGGGGGATCTCCTTTATTAAGCTTTAACAAATGCTACACAGCATTCTTAATGCAAGTCTCAGTTCCATCTTTCTTTACTTTGAGAACAGGAACAATTTTATTTGTAATTTGGATGAAGGCCATCAACTAAAAACAAAAAGTAGAATTAAAACCATGACTTTCAAGCTATGCCAAGGCACTCTGGTGAATTGGGAGAAAATGATTGGTGTGCTGCAATAAATACTGTTTAAGAAATGTTTAATGGCCTTTTCAAGCTCAAGGTATTTGCCTTCAGAAGAGATTGCCCATTGTATCTCTGTGAGATTTACTCTTCTTCTGACCTTACCACTTTTGAAAACAGTCTGGCTTGGAATAGATAATTACTGTCTAGAAGAGATGCAGTGGTCTAATTTGCACACTTAACACTAAGTTATAACGGGATCTGTTAGATTTTGATTTAGCATTATGTACAAACCAAGACATTATGGCTTGTGCAACAAATCAAATCATCATTAAAAATCCTAGCCTCAGGCAGCCTCTGTCCCCCAAGGAAACTATTTATTGCAACTTTAGATGAATGTCTTTTCCTTTCTGCCATAAAATCAAAAGGACCAGATTGAAGACTCATACAGAACCATGAAAATTGGCCATTCCTATTTTAAAAGCAAACTTTTTCAGCTCTAAGATTAAAGAGGACCTTCAGTTTTAATTCTGGGGGAAAATCTCTTGATTAATGAAGCGGTGACACAGATGGCAGGTTTAATTCTTAGAAGTAATAGATGAGGGTTTTCTAGTACTGTACAGATAAAGGCTGGATCCTTACCAATGACTTGTGTCTTCTAGAGTCATCCAGCTATTGAAGTTCTGAAATAACATGACCACAGGCTTTATATTACTTTGACAATGGCTTGGCGACGCAAGAATACAAATGGCAATCCTGCTAAAGAAAGATTGGTATCTGTGTACAAGGTCATAACTATAAAGCATTGCTGAATTGGCCACTAATTTCCAAGAAAAATGCTTTCAGTTTGATTTAAAAATAAGAAAGACTTTAAAATGCAAGAAAAATATGTTTTGTGAGCATATCTCTTAGGACATACTTACTTATCATTTAGAATCATAGATTGGAAAGGACCTTGGAGGTCTTCTAGTCCAACCCCTGGAGAGAAGGAATCTTCATACATTACTACCTTTGCTACATGACCTTGGCTGGAAAATAACCAGTAATAGAGGTTTAAGCAATTTCTGCCCTGAGCTCATGACACCCTCACTCCGAATCAAGAAAATTTGGCTGGACTGACACACTGAAATGGACACAGGCAATGGCCTTGAAGGAGAAGTGGAAGATAAAGGAGGAGAAGAATCTTGCAAGTCTGTGCTTTCCCCTCCTTCATGTTATCTCGCTGCAAGCCAGGAAGGAGCTTGTCTGAGTTGTATTATCAAGCTTTTTGGGGGGGAGGCCTCAAGCTCCACTTATGTAATTGTTGTCTTGGTAGCAGCTCTTCCTCCTGTCCTTCAAGGCCATTCTCTGTGATCAGTACAAACCCTTTGACAACAGTTTTCAAGGTATTCGGTCTGAATAAAAGGCTATCATTAAAATTCCCTTGCTTGCTATATATCCTTTTATTCATGCAAGAAGGTCTTATTGAACATTCATAATTTAATATATGTGTGTTTGTGTGCATGAAAAAAGGAAATTAATTATTAAATGTGTGTGTATGTTTGTGTGTGCCAGGTTTTGAACAAACAACTTTCTAATTGCAAGACAAGTGCTTTAACCATTGTGCAATTTACAGCATGCATGGTAAAGATAGCTCTAAAAGGCATTTGTAACTATGGTAAGCACTGACTCTGCCAAATGATCATTCCTGCTTCTGTGAGGTAAGCAGTAAACTACTGGATTCAGCTGCAATTAACTGAACCCTACTAATTAAAACAGGTAGGAGTGCTTGAAATGATTTAACAGGGAAAAATGTATTTTGGCAGTTGTTTTGACAATGAGTAAAGGATTAATAGAGGATGACATCATCTATTATCCCTGCTAGCCCATTGTTTATTTTATTTGTTTTATTTACTGTGTTTCCCTGAAAATAAGACCTTGTCTGATTTTTAGCATGCTACAAATATAATCCCTACCCCCCAAAATAAGCCCTAGTTAAGATTGTCATCAGCAGGGAGAGTGGCCAGCACCGGAAGTGGTGAGGGTGTGGGGACAGACAGTGTCCAGCAGCAGCCTGCATAGTGCAGATGAGTTGATTACCTGTCCAAGCAGCAGGCAGAGGCATACAATCTGGACATTATGCATGGGATGCAGGAAAGCTGAGAGTCAGTGGGCTGGAGTGGATGGGCAGCCGCGGGAGGCTCATCTTCATGTGGCAGCACTGGCAGCAGACAGAAGCAGAGGTATAGAGGGAAGGCAGGCAATCCCGACCCGCCATGCAGGCTGTGGGAAAGCCAAGAGACACAAAGATGAGCCTCCCTCTGCCGGTCACCCATTCCATGCCACCATCTCTTGGCTTGTCTATTCTGTTGTGGCCATGAGCAAGCAGAAGAAGTGGGCCTCCTGCACATGGAAAAAAAAAAGACATCTCCTGAAATAAGCCCTAGTGCTTATTTTGGAGCCCCCCAAAATATAAGACCGGGTCTTATTTTCAGGGAAACACGATATTTGGCTGCCTATCTCAAGTATTTTTTTTTTTCACATTTATAACCCGCTCCCTCTCCCCTAAGGGACTCGGGGCGGGGTACAGGCCGACGACATCGTCATACAACAACAATTGAATAATACATGGCGGTGTGCAAATCATGATATTAAAACCAGGGAAAATACATATTTACAATAGTCAGGAGACAAGTTCCATCACCCACCTAGGCCTCAGACTTAAGGGCAATTAAGTACAATGGGGCAATTTGCCAATGTGGAAAAGCGCTTAGCCTATTTGTTTAACCTACAGACTAGGTTAGAAATGGCTTCTGATTTGATTCATCCCCATTCCCTTAATGACAGTATAGTGTCTCATTATATTTTATGGCTCCCTTCTGTAAATGCCCATCAGTTTTCCTTAACTATGGCTATTATTGCCTCCCAAATGCAGTAGAATAGAGGAAAATTATAAACATTAAATCTCTGTGACTATGGATCGATTTCGTTTACATATCACATTAGACATGATTTACTTTAGATATCACCACAATTTATTGATAAACTACAGTTATCGGTATTTGTCAGTAAGCCATAGCCTTCAACTAATCAAAAAAGCTAAATTCAAAAAAGCCAGATGAAGGTTTATGGAACATCCGAACTCAGCCATTTTGTGCGGTGCTGATTGTAGAATATTTATCCAGAATAAGTGAAGGATGCTAAGTGCCTTTGGCTATTTTACTTTCAAATGAAAGAACAGAAGCCAAAAAAAAAAAAAGGATTCAGAATAAAAAGAGGCAGGCTTGTCAAAGAACTTTTGACCTTCGTGTTTAACTACAGATTGTTACCCTTCTTTTTATAGAATTGCTTGACATGGTCCCAAATCAATGTACTGATTTCTTTGACTTCAGTTTTTCCCAGCTTCCTTGGAGAACAACTTCTGACATTTTAAGCTGACTGAAGCTGTTTGTGTTGGCTCCCTCGTGACTTCTGCCTGGCTAAATCTCGGTAACTGTTCTATTCTTATCCTTGATGTTTCTCCTACTTTTGAAGCTGTTGATCATGGAATTTTGAGAGCTGGATCCTTCCCAGACAAAGTCATCCTTCCCTAAAACCCCTTTCTGCTCATTTTGAATATGTGGGAGGTGGAATCCCTTTGCCTTTGATCCGTAGCTTCCCTCCTCCCATCCCCCAGTCCATCCAGCTGACCTTTATCATTCATCATTCATGTACAAGTGAATATGTCTATTCACTTGTCATCAGTGTTCATTGTTCTTATCTCTGCAGCTCCTATCTTATTACCAAGGAAAGATGCCTCAGCTCTCAGATTTGGATCAGATTATCCTCATGAGCAAAACCACTGACAGAAAAGCTTTGTGAAGGACATGTCTGTTATTAACCTTGATTGCCATGCTGAAGGGGCATTTAAGTTTGGGGACAGATAGCAACAGGACAAAATTTGTCCACATTTTTGCAAGTAATGGACAGGATGTTTGCTCACTCAATTCCCTGTTTCTACTAGCCACTTCTAGAAGCTATTCGCTTTCATTTTTTTTAATGCTTTAATAATTCAGGGAGAAGAAACTTCTCTATAAAAGAGGCCACATTTTGGGGAATAGGGAGAAAATCTTTGGCAACACATATGAGTGACAGCAGAGTTGAATTTGGAGTTGAACAGAATTAGCGCCATCACATGCACACATCCTCTTCCCATATATCTATATGTATGTAGATATATGGAATACGCACACACGTATATATATGCATGTGCATGTACACATATACATACACACACACACACATATATACATATACTGTCTCTCTCACACACACATACACACACATACACACACACAACAATTTGTGATCTGTTGGGTCATCCTTTCAGAGATATTTCTTTAAATAAAACAGAACCCCCTCCCTTTTAGCTTTTCTGATGCTATCTAATTTAATAATGAAATGTCTGCAACAAAATCACCAAGCTCAGAGAGCATTAAGGATCCTCCACCAGAAATATTTCTTTACTTAAACAGAGTGACCATGGGTGGGTTGCTGTTGCGTTGGTTTTAAAATTAAAGAAGAAAACATCTGTTAAAGAAGAAAGATGCATAGCAAGACAAATATAGATGGGGTTTTTTTGTTTAACAAAGGATACCTTTGATAAGATTTGTGGCTGATGTGCCATTCTTTAAGAGTACAGTACTCTTAACATTTTCACTTCTTTTCCCTCAGCTTAAGGCAATATGCATCTGACCATGCTGGAATATCTTCAGATAAATCAGCACATTCTCCATGGTTTGTCCTTGCAGAGTATATATAGTGAGAGCAAAGTATGACTATATTGGGAACTGTGCTCACTGAAGAAGGACATCTTCACCTTCTGATAAATTGAGCATAATTCTTGGAATCATGGCAACGTCATTTTTAACACAGTAATTTCCCCCCATAATGTTGTACATTACCATTCTCACCAGTGGTGGGATTCAAAAAATTTTACTATCAGTTCTGTGGACATGGCTTGATGGGCGTGGTAGGGAAAATATCCATTCCCTCCCCACTCCAGAGGAAGGATACTGTAAAATCTCCATTCCCTCCCCCACTCCTGGGGGAAGGTTACCACCAGTTTTCTGAACTACTCAAAATTTCCGCTATCGGTTCTCCAGAACTGGTCAGAACCTGCTGAATACCACCTCTGATTCTCACCTCAGAACAGTTTATAATCCCTCCCAGCTTCTCCATTGAGTTGTAGGAAGCTGTCAGCGACAGTTTAGAAACAGGATCACATGATGTCCTGAGGGATAGGATGGGACTAGTCTACCTGTTCTCTGGTGACTGAAGGTGGGGCTCTCTACACTCAGTTTCAAAGTAAGGAGCGGTTGAAAAATGAATCAGCCAGAGCATAGAAAACCTCAAAGGAATAGTGCAAGATCAGAAGATGAGGAATGACCTGGCCCATAGTATTGCCAAGAGTTGGACACGACTAAATGGATAACATCATCATCATCATCATGAGCCCTGGTGGCGCAGTGGTTAGAATGCAGTACTGCAGGCTACTTTTGTTCACTGCCAGGTAGCTGCAGTTTGGCAGTTTGACTCTCATTGGCTCAAGGTTGACTCAGCCTTCCATCCTTCACAGGTGGCATGCAGAGCCATCTCGGCAGGCACGTGAGCCATCACCCAGCCACACATGCATGCTCAGCCTCCCCGCCAGCCAGCTGATTTTCGGCTGGTCTGGCTTCCAGAAAGCCTTTGGAACCCAGGGGAAGCCCTTTTCACCCTCCCAGAGGCTCCAGGGAAGCTCCTGGAGCCTCAGGAGGCCAAAAAATGGATCTTCCAGAAGGAACTGTTTTCAGCCTCCAGAGGGCCTCTGGAGCCCAGAGGAGGCTGTTTTCGCCCTCCCAGAGGGTCCAGGGAAGCCCATGGAACCTGGGGAGGGTGAAAAATGGGCCATTTCCCGACTTCCGTTTCTTCTGGGGGGGCCATTTTTTGCCCTCCCCTGGAGCCTCTGGGATGGCAAAAACAGCCTCTCTCGGGCTCCAGAGGCCCTCTAAAGGGGGAGGGGGGG
>JAOYMU010000001.1:97967569-97981096 GCA_025802295.1 Psammodynastes pulverulentus | reverse complement strand
AGCAGTCAACCCGGAGAGAGAGAAAAAATTCCCACTCTACCGAGGGGACCCTGCAACAATGTCTGAATGAAACAGAGAGAAAGGAGAAGCTGAATGCTGGGGAGAAACCTCAACAACTACTCAGCCCAACATTGGCTCAGCATGTCCCATTGAAGACAACAAAGCTGTCTTTTAAAATTCCATGAAGCCCCGATGATTGATCGGAGTAGGGAAAAGGGACAGCTGGGATGGAGGAGCCAGAGGAGTAACCCTCACCCATGGTAGCTGCAAACCCAGGTGGAAAATGGAACTGGAAGCCCTGTCCGATCAGGAAGAGGTAATCAAGAAACCGCTGGCAGATAATCAATTGAAATGGTACATAACCTGCCTTGTGAGGGAGGCCCTGGAAGAGCTCAACGTCTGAGATGAACCAGGTCACCAACGAAGGAAAGCAATTAGATCATCAGATGAGGAAAACCGAGCCAACACCCCTGACCCAGCTGAGACTGATCTAACAACAAACTGAGCTGGAGGACCAGCAGCCAGACACCCAACCCGCCACCAGTGCAGAACAGGGGATTAACCCTGGTCAACCCAGAGACTGACAGCTGCAAAGAAAGATCCCCCCTTGGGGGTAAAGTTTGATGGAGACCCCCCAGAGGTTGGGGGTTTTTTGGCTCAAGTCCTCACCTATATGCAAGAATATGGATGGGATTTCCCAACCCAAGGGGCACAAGAAGGGGCCTAGAAGGGGCCGCTGCCAGATGAATGGTGACCCTCCACAACATTGACACTCTAGAACTGTGGAATCTTGATCAATTAATGACAGCCCTACATCACTGGTTCAAAGACCCCCTTCGCTGATCGCAAAGCTGCGACCGCATTAGAGTCATAAAGCAGGGCCATTGCCATGTAGCTGAATACACCGAGGAATTCCATGACCTAGCTGGCTGAGTCAACTGGCCAGAGGATATTCTAGTCTGCTGGTTCAAAGATGGACTCAATGACAACCTTTGCACACTGCCTGCGGAGCCCCCAACCGCCTGCAGGAATGTACCTGATGGCAGAGGAGACAGAGATTGACATGATCTGAAACCAGTACCACACCAGCAGAGCTTGGAGAAGATCCCCACCCCAGGGTAAGCAGGAGCCATTCAAACCCCAAAGTGCCATGACACAAAGGCCATCGGGCTGTTTCAATTGTGGGAAGGAGGGACACCATGCAGCAGAGTGCCATTCAAAAAACCCCGCCAGGAAGCCTGATCGCCTGTCAGGGGGGAAAACTGCCAAACCCAATCCCCGAGGAAGAGAAACAGCACTGAGAAGCTGGGAAGCTGTGGGATTCCACTCCCCTCCAAACCCAGAGGAAGATACGCCTACACCCCGAGAAGACCTGAGCCAGTCCGAAAGCAATCCGGAAGATGACCTGCTGGTAAGCGACTTGATCGAACCGCTCACTCTACCCCTAAGACTGTTTATTCCCAGCCAAGGGAAGCGGGAGGAAGTAGCAGCACTACTGTATTCCGGGTGCATCCGATGCCTAATCAACCCAACCCTAGTAGTGAAACACTAACGTTCATTGTAACCCCGGGAATGGAAGGACCACTAGTCCTAGGACTCACATGGTTATGGAAATGGAATCCAAAAATAAACTGGAAAAGAGGAACCATACATTTCCAGAAGCATGTAACATGTGCAAACATCCCAGAGGGGGGCAAGGAAGGGAAAAGGAATAGAGAAACAGCCATGGCTGGCTGGTCCCCTGAACCCATTAACATCTCCAGAGAATACCAGGATTTGGCTGAGGTATTTAGCGAGGAGGCATGTGATGAACTCCCGCCTCATCGCACCACCGACTGTGCCATTAAGATCCTGCTGGGGGACTAAACTTCCAAAACCAAAAATGTACTGCATGTCCCCTAGAGAACTGAATGAACTCAGAGTATTTATCAATAAAAATCTAAAAAGGGGTTTTATTGAACCCACCCGACCACAAATAGCAGCCCCGGTGTTATTTCATGAGAAGAAAGATGGCACCTTACGTTTGTGCATTGATTTTTGAAACCTGAACACTATCAGCATGGAAAATGTGTACCCATGGCCTCTTATGAAGGACATGCTAGGCCACCTCTCGAAAGGGAAATTTTTCTCAAAGCTAGATCTACAAGAGGCATACTACCACATCAGGATTAAAAAGGGGATGACTGGAAGACTGCTTTTAACACACCACTGGAGTGATACCAGTTTAAAGTACTCCCTTTCAGTTAACGAGGAGCCCCTGCTGTATTTATGCAACTAATTAATGAAGTGCTCCATGATTATTTATACAAAGGGGTTCTTGTTTATCTCGATGACATTTTAATATACACTGAAACAAAAGAAAAGCACATAAAACTATTCTGAACAGTTCTCACGAAACTCCAAAATGCCAAACTATATGCAAAAATCTCTAAATGTGAGTTCCATCAAGAAAAAAATTGACTACCGGGGATATAGAATATCCCACGAGGGGGTAGAGATGCACCCACAGAAAGTAAAAGCAGTCATTGATTGGGAGCTGCCCCAAACTCACAGACAACTGCAAAGCTTCCTGGGTTTTGCAAACTTTTACTGTCAATTCATCCCAGCATTTGCAAACATCACCCTCCCCATTACAAGCTTGTTGAAAATGAAAGTGGGGGGGAAATAGTGTTGGGCAAGGGGTTGGACTAGATAACCTGCCAAGGTCCCTTTCAACTGTTAATCTGTTAAAATCCATCTGGTGGTGATGCTGTCGATCCCACATTTTTCTAGTTTACCAAGAAGTAGGTTTTGTTCTACATTATCAAATGCCTTACTGAAATTCAAGTATACTACGCCCACTGCATTTTTCTGGTCCACTAATTTAGTAACTTTGTTAAAGAATAAGAATAAGATTTGTTTTTCATGCTGTTTTTGACAGATTCATGTTGGCTTCTGATTACAACTTTCTTGTTTTTAAGTGTGTGCAGATCTGTTACTTATCTTTTTAAGGATCTTTCCAGATATTGATGCTATACTGATTGGTCTGTAGTTTCCTGGATCTGTTTTCCTCTCCTTTTTGGAAGATGGGAACCATATCAGCTCTTTTCCAGTTCTCTCGTAGTTTCTGTGTGCTCAGGATCTTTGAAATATATCGTAAAGGAGACTTCTGGTGATGACATCATGGCAGCGCGGAGCAAGGAGAGTGGAGCTCCATTCCCTTGATCCGATTTTTTCTGTCTGGAGGCCCTCCAAGGGCCTGTTAATCTTGGAGGGATTCACGGACTAGAGGGGAAGCCCAGGGAGTAGCAAGGAGGCAGGCAACCACCTTCTATGACAAAGGGAAGCCCCTCAAATCCAGAAAGAAAGGGGTCAGTCATTATCATTATGGCAGACCTGAAGTCATGACGACCAAACGTTGGCAAGGAAGGAATAATTGTGAAAACAGCCTGAGGCATCGGTGGAGATCTGATGAACCCAGCGCCATGAGAAATCTTTTTTCTTGAGAAAAGAGGGTCCTGGAATATCTACCGATGGAAAGTGAGTCTCCAGTTGAGGGGGTGTAAACTTCGGGAGTTTGCGACGAGCCAGTGGTGGGAGTAGAGCTTTGAAGAAGAAAGAGACTAAGAAAGTGAGAGAACTGGAAAGCGGGGAGGATGTTAACGTAAAGAGCCCTGGATAGGGCCAAGTGTTTAGGAAGATGTGCGAGTGCAGTGGAATGGAACTGTGCTGGGTCTGTATTTGATTGGAGATAATTGAACATTGAATGGTTAAATGCTCCTACGAGAAGAATCTACCTTGTGTGAAGGCAGGACTGTACTGTATTGAATAGACAAAAAAGTGCTAGTTAACGGCAATAAGAGGGAAAAAAAGAGAATATACAGCTGATGCAACAGACGATGTATGGATAAGAAATACAGGAAATGGTGGTAATTTTATCAATGGTTAACAATACTACAACTATATATATTTACAAATATATCTAGTAAATACATTCATTATACTTACTATACATATCTACATTTAGAGGTGAATACATTAATTGATTTAGAGCAGGGCCCTCAACCTCAGGGACTACCAAATTCATAATTTTAAATCCCACGGACCACTAAAATGATCTGCCTAATGACCAGCTGGGTGGATGTGACTAGGTGGTCATGTGATTGGGTGGGTGTGGCCAACTCAATGTCACTCACATCGAGGGGCACCTCACCAGCCTCTATTCGCCCCTGTCCTCCCAGCCACTCCTCACCTGCCTGTCCGGGCTCCTTAGAACCCTAACAGGAAGCACTTGTTGGAGCTAAGCAGCCACCATGAGAAAGTCCCATGCTCAAAGGACAGGGGTCTTCAACCTTAAACACACTCTCTCCCCCTCTCCCTCTCTATCTTCCCCTATTTCCCTTTCTTTTCCCTCTCTCTTTCTTTCCTCCTCTCTCTGTATCTCTCTCCCCTTCTCCCTCTCTATCTAGCCTTGGTGGCACAGAGAATAAAGTACAGTAATTGCAGGCTACCTCTGCTTACAGCCAGCTGCCTGCAATTTGGCAATTTGGCAGATTGAATCGCACCAGGGTCAAGGTTGACTTAGCCTTCCATCCTTCCGAGGTGGGTAAAATGAGGACCCAGATTGTGGGGGCAATTGGCTGATTCTGTAAACTGCTTAGAGAGGGCTGTAAAAAGTACTATAAAGCGGTATATAAGTCTAAGTGCTATTGCTATTGCTATCTCCCCCATCTCCCTTCTCTCCCCCCTCTTTCTTCTCCTCTCTCTCTGTATATCTCTCTCTCCCTCTCTCCCTCTCTATCTCCCCCCCATCTCTCATTGTCGAGATTCCGGACGAAGTTTCCCACACTGCTTTAGCGATCGCTCCTCGAGAGAGACGATTTTACAGGGGGCTTATCTAGTGTCTCGGCTGGCTACATACAAGAAAACATTCTTTCTCATCCATAATGAAAGAATCCTAGCTGCAATACAAACTGACGAGAACTCCTCGAGAGACATGATTTTGCAGATATCTTGGCTGCCTGTTAGCAGAGAGAAGCGTCCTGGATCAATCCTAGCTTTGCACTGCAGCTAGGAATCTTTCATAAAGGCCAAGAACGAACATTTCCCTTATATGTAGCCAGCCCAGATGCTAGATTGGCCCCTTGCAAAATTGTCTCCCGCTCAAGGAGAGCTTGTTTGCAGCGGCACAGGAAAGGAGGAAAGCAAAGGAGAGAAAGGAGGGAAGGAAGGATCAGACTGGCCTCTGTCTTGCAGCAAGCCAAACAGCAGCAGCAGCAGAGAAGGCAGAGCCTTCCTCCTCCTCCTCCTACTCCTTGGGGGCTGCAGTTGAATGGCTGGGCCTGCTTGGCCCCTGCCCAACTTTGCCGCTGCCTCGCCTAGCCTGGCCTGAGACTCCCCTTGCCTGGCAGGAGTCACCTGCGCCCCCTCAGCCACCCATTGCCTGCCCCTTCCCTCGCCACCCACCCTGGCTTGGGGCATGCCTCAGGAGGGACTGCGCCAGCTGTGCCTCCTCATGCCACCACCTCTTCTGCTCCTGATCCAGCTCTTTCTCCACTGCCGCCACCCAGCTCTAGCTGCTTTGCAGATCGCTTGGCTGAGAGATGAGAGATAACAGGAGGCCAAGGGTCTGCAAACCAATTAGAGCTCTCTAACATGGAGTGAGAAAGCAATCTTGGCCTCCTGTTACCTCTCGTCTCTCGGCCAAGCAATCTGTAAAGCAGCTAGTGCTAGTGCAGCATGGCAAAGTTCGAGAGACGAGAGATAACAGGAGGCCAAAATTGCTTTCTCACACCACGTTAGTGAGCTCTCGTCGCTTTGCGGGTCCCTTGGCCTCCTGTTACCTCTCGCCTCTTGAAAGCCCAGCTGAACTTTGCCGTGATGCTTCAGCTTGATTTCACCACCACCCCCAGCTACCCTGGGACAGATTTCCCTCCCCTGCCATTGGTTTTATCTTCCAGTTCCAGCTGCATGGTTCTTCTACTGAAGGTAAGGTTTGCGACTGGCCGAATGGTGGGGCCAGAGGATGGGTGGGCTATGTGGGCGGAGCAGCCTTGTGTTCTTGTGCGGACCACCCAAATTTTCTCAAGGCCCACCATTGGCGACCGCTGATTTAGAGAACTGATTGATCCAGAGGAGAGAATATAACTAGCTATGAATTGATTTCTGATTGAATACTTTGAAATTAATGTTAGATTTATTTCTTTGCTATTTAATCCTTAATTTAACCTTCCATTTTTCTATTTCTAAGTCTAACTTGAATTAGTCAATTGTTGTACATTCCTACATAGAGATTACCCTGTCATTATTATATCTTATTATCTTATTACCTTACTACTGTTGAATTAAATTGTAATATATTAGGGGCAATAATATTATATTACTATTGAAGATAGTCCTAGTGTTTATTAAATAATTTAGAGGAAGATACCTGATTAGAATATTATATTAAAGTGCAATAATATATGATAGTATAACTAACGTGATTATTGCAATTTTAGGGTGAGGCCATACTGTAGTATTGAACATTGAAGGGTAAATTGGTGTAGATCTGACAAGAATCTTGCATAGAATAAGTCAGGGGTGGAATTTGCAAAGCTAAAGGGCAGCTAGTGGATGGTTGTGTGGGAAGACATCTATAGAGTATTAAAAATGACAAGCACAATGACAATTCTGAAAACTGGGAAAAATAACTTCTAACCCATCACTGACGACAGCATCCCCATCAGGTCAACGTTCAATAGAGGGAATGCTTAGTGCCGAGAAGTCAGGCTCTGCATTGAGTATGCAGACTATGCAGATGACCTTGTTTGCGATCCAAGAAACAATGATGAAAGTGCAAGAGCCAATATTGAAAAATCATGAAGAAATAAAAAATGAGATGGGGGAGATGATGGATGATATTCACAAATTAGATGATAAAATAGGACCAATACAACAGGCAATTGATAAAAATGAATAAAAAATAGCGATGGTGGAAACCAGAACAAAACAAAATGAAAAGAAACTGGAAATAATGGATCAAAAACTGATAGCAGTAAATAAGGATCTGGAAGAGGCAATTGTGCATCTGAAAATGGAATGAGCAGCCTCCTTCTTGAGATTCCAAAATGGGATTGAAAATAAGGAAGAAGACTTGGAAAACATCATGTTAGAATTGATAGTGGAAGCTCTATGAAGAAATAGTCAGGAAATTCAGGGTGAAATAGATGAGGTGAATAGAATCCACACAAACTATGCAAGACACCATAAATTGCCAAGGGAGGTCCACGTGAGGTTTGCCAGGAAAAAGACGAGGGATGAAATTTACAAGCTGACAAGGGATGAACCACTGACTTACGAAGGAACATAAATCCAAACCTTAAAATAATACCAAGAAGAGTCAGAGAACAAAGGAGAGACTTTTTGGTGATGCAATTGGTTAAACACAAGGTATTGTTCAGATGGCTCATACCAGAAGGAATGTTGATCACATGGCAAGACAAGAAGTTTAAAATTGATAATATAGATAAGGCACAGAAATTTTATGACTGATTCATGGTGGTGGAGGAAGACTATAATAGTAGAGAAGAGATAGTAAGTAGAAGCCAAGAAGATCAGCAACCAGAGAAAAAAGAGATACACCAAGAGGAAAGAGGCCAGGAGGAAACGGAAGAGCTTGAAAGAGAAGGCACAAGAACAAGAGCGCAGAGAGAAACAAGGACAAATAGAAGACAGAGACAAACCTACATACAATAAGATGGAAGAGGAGATTAAGTTAATATCAATAAATATCAATGGATTGAATTCTCCCGCAAAAGGGAAGCAAACATTTGTAAATCTACTAAAACAGAATATGGATATTGTATGCTTACAAGAAGTACATATTAAAAAGCAATGTAGTAGCTGCCTAGAATATCCAAAACTTGGGAAACTTTATCACTGGCTGATCACAAGAAAAGAGGAGTAACAGTGTATATTAAAGAATAGTTAAAAGCTAAACAAATTTATTTTGATGAAGAGGGAAGAATATTAATGTTTGAAATAATGATGTATCAAAAACAAATGTTACTTGTGATAATTTATGGTCCAAATGATAATCAGAAGGAATTTTACCGTAAACTGTATGGAAAAATAATAGAGATAGGACAGGAAAATGTATGTCTAGTGGGTGACTTTAACGCAGTGGTGGACATTAAAAAAGACTATATAAGTAACAAACAAAAAACAAGAAGAAAAGGAAAATACTACCAATGACATTTTTTGAGATGACACAAGAACTAAATTTGCAGGATATTTGGAGAAATTTAAACCCAAAAAAGAATCAATATACTTTTTACTCAAACCCCCATAACTCATGGTCAAGAATAAACATGGCTTAGATGAATTGGGAAATGGGAAGAAATATAAAAAAAATAGAAATTATGCCAAACATAACCCCTTGAAAGTAACTTGGAAAGGCCAGAAGTAAAAAGAAGGAGATGGACATTGAATACACAGATTTTGAAAGAGAAAGAATATGTTCAAATGATAAGAAAAGAATTGGAACTATTTCTTAAGGAGAATATAAAACAGCAAACAATGCTTCAGAATCTGTGGGATACTACGAAAGCTTACATATGAGGAATAATGATAGCATATGTTGTTAAAAGAAACAAAGAAAAAAGGTAGCAACAAAATGTGTTTGGCTAGAGAAAAAACCCTGAATGAAATTAAAATTATTACAAGATAGCAGAAATAGAGCTGGTTTTGGATTTCCAGATAGGGAGTTATACTATTACGCAGTGGCATTAACATGGATAAGGGAATGGATTAATCTTAACAATAAAAGCATCCTAATATTAGAAGGTCATGATTTGCAGATAGGGTGGCATGCCTTTATTTGGGAAAAGAAAAGTAAAATACATTCCTATTTCCAGAGACATCAAATGAGAGATGCACTCCTATAGGTCTGGGGGAGAATTTTTAAAAAATCACTATATCAAAATACCTGGTTGGTTATCAACCATGGAGGCCACGATACATCCAAATCAGCGGCGGTTTCCTACCAGCGCTGCCACTGTGCACGCACGTGCACGTGTGTACGCAGCTCAGACAAGCCCAGCCAAAGTGCCTCTCACCTGTTTTAGCACGGCAATCCGCTCTGCCATGTCATTTAGCTGAGCGGATAAAGGTAAAGGCGTGGGCGGATGGGAGGGCCCACAAAACCGCTGAAATGCCGATCGTCGGAGCTACCGCTCACCAGCGCTGCCGGCTCGCCCGATTAGGTGTGAACCAGCAGCATACCACCACTGACACACAGATACACACACCAAACCAAGGACAACCAATTTCCTAGCTTTTGACCCACCAAGGGAACCAAATCTAGCTGCAATATCCTCTAACATAGTAAAAGCACGCTTGCTTTCTAGAACAATCAGGTTTGGCGTTTGGGTAGCTTTTCTGAATGAGAACAGTATCTAAAGTCTCCTTGTGTACAAGCTTAATGAGGGTTTTCCCTTAATCCCTTCCTGATCTGAGCAAGTTTGAAATAAGGTTTTGAAACAAGGACACTTTCCCACCTACCATCCAAAGTACAGAATCTAAGAAATCGTACTTAAGCAGCTTATTCCCCATTAAATACATTTGTTCTTTTACACTTATCAAACGCAGCCATGCTTCTGTTCTGGAGTTTGATTTAATCATTCCATTTTCCAAAGAATATTGCCAGAAAATGGTTTTTTTTTTTAAATGGTGAGTTCATGCTTATCTGATTATTCTTTGGCCTTCAGTGCTTCACTTCATCCAGCTTCATTTTTTTTTTCTTGAAATGTTAAGGCAGCGCTTCCCAAACTTTTCCTTCATTATCCAAATCTGCTTATCAGGAAATCCTTTTCACCCCATGTAGGTGGATTTAAAATCAATTGAAATGTCCCTGTTGTGATTGGGTTTGCAAGTCAGTCAAAGAAAGACCACTTTTACCCAATTTAGGGTAATTTACCCAGGCTTGGGTGTTAAAGGATAATTTCACAGCTAATGCCAGGAAGGCCTTTTAGCCTGGAGTTTGCCTTTCAAAAAGTGTAAAAGCCCATTTTAACTCTTATCCAGCTTTACAAATTTCAAACTGCAAAGTTACGAGAGTGTGTTCCATAGCGCCTTTCTCTCTCGCAAAACATGGCTTCGTTATTTGGCTTGGCCTATAAGAGTTCCCAGGTTGAATCTGAGACATTTTCAGTTCCAGCTATTAAGTTGATCCATTTCCCCTCTCCTCTGCTTCAAGCAAGGTGGTAGCACTACTGCCGGTAAAGGTTGTGTTGTTATTCCCATTACATCTCAGTGTAACCTCTATTAACTATTCTGTGCATTGCCGGATCAGTAGAAGCACAACTGTTTGAGGGCACAGCAACAGGGATATGACTTCTGAGTAGTCTGATGCTTGCAGGGGCAGTCTGTGTTGTGGTAACCACACCACATATGCTCTGGAAAAAGCACCAAAAAGAAATCAGCTACCCAGAAAAATGGATAAAAATCCTCTATCTTCACCTTAAACATAATATGCATTTAATTCAATTAAATACAGTGACTGATGGTTACATCGAAAAAGAATACTGCAATGAAGGAAGAAAAGGCATTTGTCCCACTAGGTCAACTTATTTATGCATAAGGCAAGATTGAAGGGCAGCAGCACTCAGACATAATGGTTCTGCTTGAACAAATTCTAACTAAAGTAGTGTTTCTCAACCTTGGCCATTTTAAGATGTGTGGACTTCAGCTCCTAGAATTCCCCCAGAGAATTCTAGGAGTTGGAGTCCACACATCTTAAAATGGGCAAGATTAAGAAATGCTGTACCAAAGGAAAAGTGTGAAGGCAGAAGACAAAGCAGTTAGGGAATGGTTTCAGATTAGATGTGGTCTTTAAAATTAATAATAATATAAATAACATAATTCTATGAACTCTATATATTTTTCTGAATACTGTGAAATCATATGAGTTTGAAACTAAATCACATACTTTTGTGCATTCTGTAAAATACTAATAATCATGTAATAATTTGCCCTAAGTTTCATCCCCCAAAATTACAAATATTAATTATAGACATCAGAATGAAAACAGTATTGTGTACATATATGTGATAATCTGAAAACAGAAAATAATTACTACAGGCAACTATTGAGTCTAAGAAAATGCCACATCCCCTACATTTTTATCCCATAGAAATAAGTAAGCTAAACTAAATTCTCCTTTGCAAATTCTTAGATCACTAGTGTATATAGATAATCCTTGACTAACAACCACAACGGGTACCAGAATTTTGATCACATGATGGTGTGGATGCTGTGACAGTTGTAAGTGCAACGATTTGTTGTAACTCACTTTTTTTCATGCCATTGTAACTTCAAATGGTGGCTAAATGAATGGCTGTAAATTGAGAACTACCTGTATAGTTTCTGAGTAGATGTTAATAGGAATGTTGGGGATGGGTGTAATCAGGCAATTAAAGTTCCACCTCTTCTTACATGCATGTGATGTGTGTACAAAAGGGATGGGCTTTCATAGCCCAATCATCATTTTGATGAGATGACAGCCCCTCCCCCCATCCCATAGGTGCCCCCAGTATCATAGCTATGGGAGGAAAATTATATACTGCCCTTTTTCCATTACATAATGCAAGTACAGCACAACTCATTGAAACACCTAGGAAAAATATACTATATATAGTTTATTACACAAAGCACAGAGAGTCTAAACTGTAGACAATACCATGTCCATTACTAACAAGATTATGACCCCAAGCTGCTGATCTCCAGTGATTTTGCTTTTAAGGCCCATTGTCTGTCACTATTTTAATGACTGCATCTAGGTAGCAAATTGATCCACTGAAAATGAGATACAATTTCTAAAGTGCTTCTAGCCGGGTCATTCCAATGATGTTCTGGTAATTTTAGTGAACAGATTACTTTGATTATGGTACCTTGTAGTCTGAAGAAGCAGATCTCTATGCATTTCTAACAGAGATGAAAGATTTTCATAATGTTTCCACGCCCAAAATAAAAGAGCCCCCTCTTTGCAACAGTATTATGGTGGAGCAGAGCGCAGCCTTGGCAAAGAATATTGAAGAATCAGAGCCCCCCCCCCAAACAGAGAGGACCCAGAAATGGCGAGCTGTCAGCTAGCAACCACTTTAAATGTGGGGACAGACTTCTACTTGTGTCTGTGGTCCTTATGCCTCCTTTAGTCATAACCAAGAATATCTGAATATTGTTTTAACTCTCCGATGAGCACAGCTTCTCTATTCAACATGTGATTAATGAAAAATCTATCTACATTTGCCATGAAGGCAGTCAGGGCTGTGTAATCAGCTAAATGTAGATGAATTGATGGTGTGTTTTGAGTAATTCTGAGTGTCTCATATTACCCAACGAACCAGTTTTGCCATTAATTCATATTATTGGCCCAGCTAGGGACGAGCTTTCCTTCTCCTGTTATTCTCCCCGCACACCCAGCTCCCTGCAAACTGGAGATGTTAGAAATTGAACCTGCACTGAGGATTTGAGAAAGAGGAAGGCAATAATTCACTCATTGGCAAGCAGTGAGGTCTATACTGTAAAGCTTGCTTACTCTCAAACTCCCTGCTAGCCTGAGAAATCTTTAAGTCCCAATTCATCTGTTTTAAGAAAAGGAGGAAAAGAAATGCAACTCTCCTACTTACTTACTCCCCCCCCCCCACTCTTATACCAATCCTAAACCTATTTTTGCTGGGACTCTCTTTTGAAGAGTAAATAATAATGTCCTTATATTTGGAAGAGGTATATTATTTCCCCTCTACAAATGCGAGTGCTGAATGCCTTGAAATAAAGATCTCAGGTACAACTAGATGAACTTTGAGGTACCTAAGCCCTCTGCCCCTGCAGCGCTGGGGAAGATTCACATCTGGAATCGCAATTTGCAAAGCTACAGCCTAATTAACTCATCCTTTCACACCCGGCAGCTTCAGCAACCATTCAGACCTCGCCAATTTCCTGTGTGGCGGTCTCTGAAGTGTGCAGAAGCCAGGATGATTCCACCCTTGGGAAAAAGGTTTCTGGCCGGACCCCATCACATCTTGAGACACCGGGACCTTCTTCCCCTCCAGGTCCCCCCCCTTCTGCCCTCCACCATCTTCAATCCGATTCCGACTCGATCCCGCACGTGCGTTTTTCACTCTTATCCCTCCCCCCCTCTCGCTCTGCAAACCGCATCTTTGGATGTCGTTGACAAGCCACCACGCGAATGCCAACCCGGTTCTTCCTCCGAGGCGGCTTTTTATCCCATCCCTCGCCGGTTCCCAAGCCTGGTGCCGAGAACTCGAGCAACAACAGTCGCAAGACTTTAGCGCGACGCCGGACCCCTTTCCCCCCACTTCTCCCTCGCCATCCCCATCACTTCGTAGCTCATCCCCGCTTGTAAATGCTGCCATGGTTACCGGGAAAAATGCTGGAATAAAATACATCAAAACACAGTTTAAGTTTTGCCAGTTCAGTAATCAATTCCAGACTGAATTCTCTCACCTTTCCTCATTTCTCTTTAATGCCAGATGCCCTTTAACAGGC
>JAOYMU010000001.1:97939828-97952071 GCA_025802295.1 Psammodynastes pulverulentus | reverse complement strand
GTCCTTTTAGGGGTGGGATGGATCTTGTGTCTTTGAGTTTGTTGTTTACAAAATTGTAGAAGGCACGGGTGGATTTTACATGTTCTGTATAGTTCCTCATCTTATCTTGTATAAATCTCTTAAAAGTAAGGTTTCTTAAATAAGAAGTTCCTGAAAGATTTTAACACAAAAAGCTTCTGAACTAACTAGAATAGATTGTTAGCTCCTCGGGATTTTATTGCTTACATTACATTGTAGACTGAGGAGGATTATAATTTCATAATGAATTCAGCCATATAAGAGTCTCCACTTTCAAGTAACATTTACACACTGAAATTGCCTTCACTCAATATTTTACAATATTTTGAAAAGCCTAAAATTACGTGAAGCAAAGTCTTCATATTTTTCCTTCCTTGATATTGGAAGAAAGAAAGTCTAATTGCTTCCCTGGATGGATGGAGGGATGGATGGATGGATGGATGGGAGGGAGGGAGGAAAGGAAGGATTGTGGGGGGGTGCACGCATGCATTGGGGCACAGGGGGTGTTGCACGCTTTGTGGGTGCCAGCACACACGCACATGCGCTATTGCACGTGCACGAGCTTTCAGCATGCCACAACAAAAAGGTCCGCCATCACTGGACTAGCCCCTTTCCTTCAGGATTTTTCAGTTAATACCCTTTTTCCAATCCACTATTTGTCTTGCCAGAAAAATCATATAGATACATTTTTCTTAGTAGAGCAGGTTGTGATCTTCATTTCTAAACAAGTGAGACAGTGATAAGCTAGATTCTGTCCACGTTACGGATCCATTCAGGGTCACCCCTCCCTCTACTTCATCTCAGGATGAAGAAAGTCCTATCTCTCACACAGCTCCATTACTGGTACAATGTTGTTAATTTTGGACAAGCCAGACTTTAAATATCCATAGAACATACCCATAATTTCCAGAAACAATTTGGAATTTCATGGCACTTTGGAACAGGTCTGTAAAGTTCTTTGTTATGGTATATTGTCTCTACACACCCTTTTTTCAAGGTACCTATCGCTCTTTTAACTGACAAAACACAAGCATACTTTAAAAGGTATTGTATACAACTGAC
This sequence comes from Psammodynastes pulverulentus, assembly GCA_025802295.1. Taxonomy (NCBI): domain Eukaryota; kingdom Metazoa; phylum Chordata; class Lepidosauria; order Squamata; family Psammodynastidae; genus Psammodynastes; species Psammodynastes pulverulentus. The sequence continues at coordinate 97,950,991 of JAOYMU010000001.1, read as the reverse complement.
AGAGAAATGTTAAGGCTTGGTTCAGCTATTGAAATAGTTGCGGGTCTGTAGAATTCTTATGCTTAGATATATCTCTACTTTTCTAATATAGTGCATAGCTTTGACAAAGAATGATGACAACAAAGCTAAACATTTAAAAAATGTAAATGAGCAAAACTGGCAGTCCAAGAAAGCTTGCAAATACTGAGTAACAGTAATCGAGTGATCAAAGTTGTCTTACCAACTTGAGTGGATATGTTTAAAAGAGGCAATTTGCATGATAATTTCAAAGCAAAAAATCCGGTTAACTGCATGGATATAACAGAATTCTGCCTATATCATTCTTGGGTAGGGGAGAGAGAGCATAGATCAGAACCATTTTTTTGATTTGCAATGACAATGGTGCTGCATAGTGTGATTCAACTCTAAATCCAGCTAGAAAGAACTTCTCCCCTATCTCCAAACTTCTAATTTCTTCATAGACTTGATTCCTGATTTATCTCCGAAAGATACATTTTGGATTGGTAAATATTGTCTCTGCACAACTATTGACTTAAAATAAATGTACATGCTCAACAAGTCTTGAAGGATGGTTTTAAATCTGCCTCAGATAAGCCACCCAGGATGTGTCAAATTTTTCAGCTTTCAATTTCCAAACATTAGGGGTACTCACAACTCACATGCCTTGGGGAATTGTAAAGATATTTTGGTTACTTTAATATAATTTAGATGTGCTTGGTAAGTAACTACATAAATATCATAACTTTTTAATATTTTGTTTGTTTCTTATGCACAGCTACATGTATGGAACTTTTGTTGGTTCTGTACAATGAGCAAACAAGATGATACACAAGTAAACCTATGAACATTTCAAAAATGATTTGAGAAAAGTACTTTGGACTTCACATGAGTGTAGCTCCCCTGCAATTTGTTAAAGCTGCCCAATTTTTTCAGGCCCCCTCATGCAGTTGCATTAATTTTATTGATCCCCATTAACTTTAAGACTTGAATTAACTTGGATAGTGGTATCTTTAAAGAATATCTCTTTTTCAGGCTTATGTAGAAGTCTGTGCAAAGCTGGATAATTTCACTGAATAATTGAGAAACGCCACGTGAGTGTTAAGGCTGGAATGGGACAACTTGCCACAGCCAGCTAGCCACAGCCAATTCATCATGTTCAACTCACCACGGGAGAACTCGCTGCAGGACAAATTCAACAGTTCAATTTAAGTATTTTAAATAATTTTAAAAATATTTTATTTTTTGTTTTATTTCATTCCTCCTTTGGCATCCTTTCTTTAATGATTGTATTCCACTTTTTTCCCCGATATTAATGTAAGTCTTGTCCTGCGGTGAGGTGGCTGTGGCAAGTTGACCAGAGCAAGCTGGCTGCAGTGAGTTGGCCATGGCGAGTTGTCATAGAGCCAAATACTTCTCTGGAACCATTTTCACTGACAGTCCTATTCACCAGGTAGGTAAATCTAAGTGGTAAATGTGACAAATCCAGAAAATTTAACAGGGATATGAAATGTGATGGGGAAAGGAAATAAATTCCTTGCTAGGTTACAATACAGCAACCTTCTATTTCTTTGGATACAAGTCACACTATTTTTATTGGACTGTTGATTGAATTGATGATATGGATTTTTATTAGACCATTGATTTTGTTGTTTAAGTATCAATTTATTACAAATATTATTAAGATTTCTGCATGGAAGTATATTCAGAGTTGTATCCAGTGTAGTTAATTAAAACATAAGTCTATTGAACTAGCAATAAAAGTAATAGCATAAAAATGCAAAAATATTATTAGGGTATACGATTTGTGTTTTCAAACAAACAAGCAAGAATTGCAATGCCTCTTGTTCTAAGATGCTAAATTACTACTGCAGTAAAGCCTATAGGATTTTCCACTACTGTACATAAAAAGGGATCAGTAAAGTCTTCTTACCAAATGCTAGAGAAGGATACATTTATACATAAAGTAATAAGGACAACGGACTAAGGATTATCTAAGGCCAGCTTAGATCCACTCCATTGTCCATCCTAAGGATGTAATGCTCTAAGACAGGAATCACAATCTCTGTAGCCTGAAGGGTGGTGCCAGGTTTGTGTTGGGGCTGCTGGGTCTGAACTTCATAGATCTGGAGGGCAGCAAAGATACAAACCAGAGGTTTGTCTAGATTTTTGTTGCACAGATATATGGTAGTATCCATAGATTGGGCTGCACTCCAAATACCCATTCAGCCAAGATCTTGTTGGGGCAGGAGAAGTTTCACAGATTTAAACTCAAAGAGGTGGCCTAAAGCCTTGCAATGTTTAAATCATTAATTTTACCTTTTCGCCACTTCAAAACCCATAAAGGAAAAAAGAACCGGAGGAACTTTTTTGATCCCAGCTTCTCTTGCACTGTTCTAGCGGAGCTTAACACTCCTGCTGGCTCTTTAACTACACTCCATTTTAATTGCATAAAACAGTCACACTGTAACATGCAAAAAAAAGAGAGACAAAGAAGAAACTGTGGATTGCCCACTCCTCTCTTAATACTAAGACTAATTAAGTTGACTGGCAGTAGATTCAGGAGTAAGTCTGCTTCGCACAATGTATAATTAATAGATAGCATTCACTTCAAAAGATGTAAGTGGATTGAGATGGATTTAAAGGAGGAGTAGACTAATTAATAGTGGATAAGGTTATGAAGGACTATTAGTTATGATAGCTACATTAATCATTCATGTCAAGAAGCAGCAAACTGCTGAATGAAGCTTCCTGTGTGGAAAGCAGTAGTGGCCCAGGATTACTGCCTTCCATCGCTTCTTTCAATCTTTTTAGACTGCTACTGAAAGCCTGAACTGAGAGGTGTCTTATAGCCTGGCCTTTAGCCAGAGGCCATAAAGCAGGGGTGGGGAACTATGGGCCTTTTATGACTTGTGGACTTCAATTCCCAGAATTCCTGAGCCAGCCATGGTGGCTCAGGAATTCTGGGAGTTGAAGTCCACAAGTCATAAAGGGCCATAATTCCCCCACCTCTGCCATAAAGCATTGACCGATAGTTTAGGAAACCAAAAGAAGAGCAAACTATGAAAGATACATATAAGGCAAAGGAGAAACCAGAGGTCCATAACTTTAATCCACAACTTTGGAATGAATATCTGCTTCCTGTTCAGCCTTTTTTTAATTACCAAATTAGAGCAAAGATGGAACTTGACTTCTGGGCCCTTTCACCTTCATAACAGGGAGCATAAACCTAAGAAATCTTGCAGGTTCAATTCCAGACCACCACAATAATAAAACAAATCATTTTTTCCAGTTTTCCAATATATATAAAAGTTATGTTTATACTATACTGTTGACTATAAAGTGTGCAATAGCATTATACCTTTAAAAAGCAACATATATATCCTAATTTTAAAAATAATTTATTAGTAGTGAACAAATGCTATTGGAAAAATAGAATTGCTCAATGCAGGTTTGCCACACAAGAAAAATACCCTTTATCTATGAAGTCCAGTCAAACAAAGCACAATACAACAAGGTATGCCTGTATTCTACACCATTTGTATTTCTTCTCTACTTGGACACCAAGTTGGAACTAACCCTCAGTGGGCATAGAAGGGATGTCCTTTGAGTTGTCACCATTTTTACTCAGGAGCTACAGCCACTGTCATTTCTTGGAAGTATTTAGAATTGTAGCCCAATCAATTGTTATCTAGTTTAAAAATCAGTTGTGGGCTCACTGTATTCAATGGATCTCATTTCAAGTCCTCAAATAGAATAGCTGCCTCTTAAACTGCTTTTTCCTATGATTGGGATTTTCCAGCAGGATAATCTCACTATAGACTGCAGGTCTTTGAGCCAATCCAGACTGTTGAAAAATGTAAGATCTCTGAATAAATCAAGATCTTTCATACCAGCAATTTTTTGGTTCTAATGGTAATTTCTGATTATCCACAGCTAACATATCTTTATGTGTATATCTGAAGGGAACTACTTGGGAAGGATGGACAAAGTCCTTATGATATGGTGCTCTTATCAAAAGAAATGCAAAGTGGGGCCATAATAGGAGAGAGCAATTCTCTTGTTGGTTTTTACATACGGCATGAATTGTGAAATGGCCTCCACTGAGAGGCCATGATGGCTTTCCCCCAACCAGGCATTTTTAAGATGTATTAGGATTCTGAATTTCCCAGATTTCCAATGCTGGAATTTTGTCATTTGGCATCCAAATGCATCTGAAAGGCCAGATAGGGGAAAGCTAAATTTTCAACTGTCAAGCTCTCTATATTGTCTGACATTTATAATTTTAAGTCTTTTTAGAACTGCAATAAAAATGAAATTACTGATGGTTTATTTTCAGTTTTAATATAATAATATAGTCATTGGCTTTATTCTGTTTATTGTTCTACTGGCTGTTTTATGAACCTAAAAATATTAACTGCTCACAGAACATCTGTCACAAGGAAGATAAAAAAAAACCCTTGCATGTGATGGATGTTAAGTTCTACGGGATCAGTTTTATTCTTGTATCTGTAACGAGCATCTCTGATCCTAGTTTGATCTAAAGATTAACATTTGGATTTGAACTCTCCCATATAGTGATGACCTAAAACCATGAGATGGGTATAAGCAATTGTATGTGTTCAAAATATTCATTATAAGGATTCGGAAAATCCACCAATCACAGCCAAGGAAGGATTTAATAATTCAGTCAAGGTTCTGAACACAGCATTACATCTGAATGCAAATGGATGGATGCTGTATTAATTTTAAACAGTCACAGCAACCAAGTTGGATATAAAATTGCATCTAACTGGATTTTTCACAAGCTGTTGCAGAAATAATGTGGCTTGTGATTCAAACATGGAATTAAATTCCTAAAAAACCAGCGTGTGTAAAGCCTTCTTGATGAATAACTATGGTCAAATGGAGAAAGTGAAACTCTGTTCTGTTGAAAGCTCCCTTCTCCGGAAGTCCAGTCATGGAAGCAATTCATCTAAAGAAGGAAGTTTTAATGTATCAAAACAGAAGACTAAGTGAAGTACAAATACCATTGTTCTCATTTGCAGTTCTTTGATATTTATATTATTAATTGTGCTCTCTTTCATAGTTGGATGACTGTTACAAGGCATTTTAAAAGAATTAAGTTATGAAAAATAAACAAATCTTTGGCCTTTCCATTAACATGACTTCCATACCTATCCATCAAGATTCCTTCCTTCCTTCCTTCCTTCCTTCCTTCCTTCCTTCCCTACTTACTTCCCTACTTACTTATTTACTTGACAGTTTAAGTATATATACTAACAAACAAGAAGAGACAGGAAAAATGGCATATACCAATTGTAAGATGAGTAAGTGTTTCTCCCCTAAAGCTGTGGGTTGCATTTTTAGATTCCTTGTTGGTATTTCCAAAACCAATAGGTGGTGATTAGGGAGCATGAACATCACACTATAGTCACCTAAACACACACCTAACACACACCTAACACACACACACACACACACACACAGAGGGAGAGAGAGAGAGAGCGCTAGATAGATGTGTGTGTTTGTGTGTGTGTGTGGGTGTGTGTGTGTGTGTGTGTGTGTGCCACTACCAGCATTTTAATTATTTCTTGCCAGCTAAAACCCAGGTTAGCAACTGGCAACTGGGAAAAAACAAACTGGGGAGGAGGTTGGAGGGGGGGCTGGCAAATAAGGAACATGATGTGCTTTCGTGGCATTTTTGCCTCGCTACATAAGCCCTGTCCCATGATGGAATCATCATGCAGGCATGTAAAGGATGTGATTGTAGAGCAAGGTTTAATTTGTTCCACTTTGCTGAAACTTTACGAGACACTCGTGTCAGGAAAGCTGAGAACACAAACTCTTCTTTTGTGACCGTCCCTCTCTTAAGCTACAGGTGATGTTTTCATGTTGCTACAGCGAAATAGTAGTTCTCAGCTGCAATTGTTTTTTAAATGTCCATTATTTGATATTAAAGGGAATCTGTGGCATTATATATTAGGTTTACGAAGGGAAAGGAATGACATGCATTCTTCAGTCCCCCTCCCTTCAGCAGCAATGTCATTAAATGTTGCTGCCACAACAAGTTCCGAAGCTGCTCCCTCAGGAAAATGGCACAGGCTATTTGCATCCACTATGGAGAAGGCCATCTGTCCAATTCTTTTATCATTTGTGCTCACTGTTCCTCCGCACTTTCAGTCACAAAGTACCTCCAGCCGCCTTTATCTCCATCACTCTCGCTTTCAGATCTCATCACTGCCCCAGGCAGGCAGCTCTGCTTTTGTGTGCCGCTACACATTTCTTCTCATAATTTTTGGAAGTACACAGTAAACCAGCACATTGAGATGACTTTAATTGGTTATTTGTGATATCTGGGCACAGAAGCTCACAGTGGGGTGCGGGTAATTTTCTCTGTGCCATGATGAAGAGTTGTGTATCCCTGCCACCATATATGGAGTGTTGGGAGAAATTCATCTGATCTATGTGGCTGAAGAAAGGTTTCTTGTCTGCAACACTCACCATCTGCGGCAATCTCGGAGGGTTTTCATGTAGTTGTTCCAACCCATAAAAACTTTGAATCAGCCAGGTGTTCTTTGGCTATTCAAAGAAGGCAGAGCTTCAGAAGAATGAAAACATCCATAATTTAATGATAATAACTTTGCTTTAAATAGCTCTGGACACTGCGGAAGAAGAGGACTCTTGATGCCAAGGCAAACATTTACTGAGTATTCTCAGTAAAAGCAAAAAAGCTTCTCCTTCCACAGATTAGACCATCTACTCCAATTCTCACCCCATTTACTTTTGAGCATTTACTTCCTCACCAGTGATTCTTGGTGGGAACCATCTCTTGCTGCGATTATAGAAAGAGCTGCTGAGGTAATGAACATTTTGTCCTAACAGTTTTCTTCTGTTGTAGTTTGTAGTGCAAGGTAGAGCAGTATAAAGATACTGTTCCAGCAAAAGGGGTAATACCGGCCCAGCCAAGTTGTTTTGGTGATATAATAAATAACGGATGAAGAAAAGCTTTGAGTTTCTGTTCTGGCAGTGATGGATAGGATGAAGAAAAGGATCTTGCACTCCCTCCTCTCTCTCTTCTTATTCCCACACCTGAGGCTCCAAACTTGACATTAGGAGCACTGTGACATTTAGTACTGTCAAGAACACCACAGAGACTACATTTCTCAGAAATGCTGGTCCCTGCGTCACAGGTAAAGCAATATCTAGAGGCAGCGTAATGCTGCTTTTGAAATTCAGAACACTCAACTGGTCCAGAAATCTGCAGCCAGACATGTTTCTCCCTCCAGGACTGAGTGCCGGTTTGTGGCAAGGGAATACATAATTGAGATAATGATGATGATGATCTCAATTAGATATTCCCCTTCCGCTAAATGGTGTTCGCAAGTGAAGCAATCCTAAACATTCAAAATGTAGCAAAGTGAATATGTATGGCTTGAATATAAAAAAAGCATCTGACTCCCACATAGCTAGATCATGAAAAACATGGATATTGTTGGTATGAGTCAAAATATAGAAACAACCATGGAAACATGGACAGTGCATTTAATGTTTAATGCTTGATGAATTAAATCACGTTGTCAAGGTGGCGTCACTGATGTATTGGGACTTCCCCCCCTTCCCTAAATTGACATGGGCGTGGCCAGCACATGATTCATCCTGCCCACAGGTTGGGAGTTTGACAGCCCTGAATTAGATGAAATCAAAATAAAAAGGGAGATCTTTCAAAGTGTTTCGATATCATCTTTACTATTCAAATTGGTGATGCTTCCGCTGACTCCAAATAAGGCAAAACATGACTAGCTATGTTCAGAGCAAGGTTAGAAAAAATTCTGCCATTTTTTTTTAACATAGATGATAGTAATTATATCCCAAATCAAAACCCAAACTGGAATTATTGCTAAATACTGCTCATGTATTAAGTAGTGGTATTGCAGTACAATTTGGATTTGATAAATATGTAATCATTGAAGTAAGAAAGGGGAAATCTCTACTCTAACTCACAAGAAATTCTTCAACACATAAATGAAACTAGCATCAAAGGCCTAGCTCCGAAGCAAGCTTATAAATATTTGAGAGAATCTTGGAAATATCAGGTACACTGCACCATCAAATGAAGTCACTGCTTTGTAAGAACAGAAAGTAGAAAGCTCTATTCCCAGTCACTCATGCCTCAGTGGATGGGTTACTGCCATGGGCTCTACATGGGGCTAAACCTGAAGAGCATGCAGAAGCTTCCGCTGATGTAAAATATTGTAGTGGGGGCAGTTTTGTGCACTCCTCATTCAGTGCATATTTACACCATTGCTCTGCAAGATGCATTGGTTGCCATTTGCTTCCATGTTCAAATCAAGGTGCTAGTAAATAGTTTGAAAAATGTTGTCACTGGAGTTTATGTAAAAAAGTAGAGATTCAGACTCAGTAAGAACTACTAGAAGCAAAAAAGGTTATAGGATTTTAAAATTGAGACTGATTGATACCCAACACACTAGACGTTATTGTCATTGAGAAAAAACGATGTTTAATTGATTGAACAGCCTTTCCAAGAGGCAGTAATATTGAAGACAGGGGTGTGATGCTAGTTCGCCTCCTTGTGGTGCACCCTGGATAACACGGAAGTGTGAACCAAATGACTAGCAACAAACTGGCAGCCAGACTACATTGAAGAATTGACAGTTAACGACAGTTGGTAGTCAGACATCTTTGTAGAACTCCTGGCTCTCTAAATACATGGCAAAGGATAAACAAAATGGCTCCCCATCCTGAGCCACAAGCCACCATCACCAGCTCTACGAAGGCAGGAAGCCTTAGTGAAGGAGTACAACAAAATTACAACTCACTCAACAGCTGTCTAACAACTTTGACATCAACACACAATGGAAAGCCAAATGGGCTGCTGAATGCATAGATACAGGCAGTTACGTAGATGACCCTACACAAAAGGTGCCAGGTATTGACCTTCCTCACCAGCATTGGTCAACTCTGAACACGATCCGTACCCAACATGGTATCTGCCAGGACTCATTGTTTAAATGGGGTCTTGTCTCTACCCTTCAGTGTGACTGTGGTGCTCCTTGACAAAATATCCATCACATTGTGTCCGAATATCCATTAACATTTGAACTACTATAAGTCCATGTATTTGCCATATGCTAAATAAATAAATTGAGGACAAAGAATTGGAAATGATTATAGAATAGTGAGATTTGCACATAGAGATCACAACTGTTTGGGAGAAGTCAACAATGGCATCAATTGTCATTGGACAGTGGCTAAATTACAACAGCCCAGTTACAATTAACAGCACCCCATACTTAAGTAGATGCTACGTTTGTGAGGCTTGAGTCATGATGAGGAAAAGCAGACGCCACTGGCTAAGACACGTGGTTAGTGGAATTGAACAAATGTTGATAAATTGTACAAGGCATGTTGGGAAGGAAGACTTCCGATTATGAAATGATTACACTTTAGTTGTCAAAAGAGATATTTTTTCCTCCAGGATGCTTTTCGAATAGCTGCTTCGGTCCCAGGTAGAAATAATTTCAAAGCTATCTCTTTCAAAGGATTTTCATTCCATTTTCCCAACTCACCATCAGCCATTTGAAAGAGATGCTCCTTTTTTTTGGCAGCATATGGGCAAAACAGAAAAAGGAAACAGTAATTTAATCCATTCTTATTTGTGTGAAAAACCCAAATATAAAAGTCTTTATTGTTGAAATTAAAGTGAATTCAGATTCAGTACTGCATTAGCTTTAAAGAGTCAGTTTGGTGTGGTGGTTTGCTAGAAACCAGGAGAGCGTGAATTCTAGTCCTTCTTAGGCACAAAGCAAGCGGGCTACTCACTCACTCCTTTGGGCCACTCAGTCTCTCTCAGCCCTAAGAAGCAGGCAATTGCAAAACTCTTCGGAAACCTTGCCAAGAAAACTACAGGGACTTGTTCAGACAATCCCCGGGAATCATCACTGACTCAAAGGCATACAGACACACTGCTTTCAAATGCAGATGCCCCGATTATCCAAAGCAACAGCAGGGGAATGTAGCAGGCCATCCTAACACCCAATGTTCAGAATCCCATCCCCATCCCAGCGTCCACTGCAGGGGTGAAATTCGACCACTTGGGCCTGTCTTGGGCAAGGAGGTAAGGACGATTTGAATTGGTTTGCCGAACCAATAAAAATAGCTGTGTTGGCAACAAGGGTGATACCGGTGGCAGGTGGACTGGTGCATGCAGGGAAGGAGGATAGCACGTGAGAGATCGTGGCAGCAGAGCCCTGCCCAGGTGTTCCCTGGAATGCAAGGGGAGGGCGTGATCTCCTGTGCCCCCCACTCAGGAGCCGCAAAGCACTTGCCACCCCTCTGGCACCCACCAAGGGTCTTTCCACCGCACTTCTCTTCCTCTTCACCAGAAGCGCTCGTACGCCCAGTGGGAAGGAGGCTTGGCAGGTGCCAGAGGGGCGGCAAGCGCTTTGTGGGGCCTGAGTGGGGAGAGTGGGAGATCGTGCACTCCTCTTACAGGCCAGGGAACACCCAGGAAAGGCTCCGATGCCGCAATCTCCCAAGCGCTACCCCGCCCTCCCCATATGGGAGATTGTGGCATCTTCGCCCTGATGGCATCACTGGTAGCCACTTCCTACAGCTCAGGAGGTCCGCAGCCATGCTCTTCCCATTGCTGCTCAGCCTCCTCAATGCGCGAAGGCAGGAGGCAGGAGGCAGCAGCCATGACATGGGTTTGCTAAGGAGACCGGATTGCCCCACCTCCCCACCAGCCATCTGGTCTTCAGCATGTGGCTCGTCAGCCTCCGGACATCAGATTCCCACCACCCAGCACCAGTTCAGAGATTCCTTCCCACCCCCACCCCTGGGGACAGAGAGAGACAGGGAGGGATCATGCTCACCAAGCCACGCCCACAGAGCTGGTAGGGAAAAATTTTGAATTTCACCCCTGGTCCACTGTGACAGTACAATAAATCTGATGGTATCTTTTTTTTTGACCTTTAAAATAATGGCAGAATTTGACACAAAACTATATAACACAAATGCTTAGAGTGACTATGCATCAGCATTAATTTGGGGGCCTTTGAAGATAAATACCTCTGACCTCAGCCTATTCCGCCGGAAATTAAAAACTTTTTTATTTATCCAGGCCGGTTTGGCCTGAGCACTCCC
>JAOYMU010000001.1:97927133-97939738 GCA_025802295.1 Psammodynastes pulverulentus | reverse complement strand
TGAAGCAGTGAGAACTGCAAAATGAAGCTCAGCCTTGCTTGAAACGTGGAAAAGGGACACTTGCCAGTCAGAGGGATTTGCAGAAATAGACAACTACCCAGCTCTGACGCTAAGGGATCCTTTTTCAGATCAAAATCTCATTAAATCTTGGCAACTGTTAGGAAGATAATAATCTCTATCTGATACACTTTGCACAAAATGAACTCTCGGTCTGTTAGCTATAGACAGGATTGCCAGATCAAGTTAGCAGAGCTAAGAGATACAGAAAGAGCTAGAGATATAGCTATGAATCATAGAAACAGTAAACACACACACACATCTGCTGACATGGCCCAGCTGCATATTAGGAAAGTGCTGGCAAAGGATGGACACAGCAAGACTGCTTGGAAAAATGAATAGCAGATAAGCAATTTGATGAGGATGTTGAGAGCTTTAATTTGAACCAGCAAAAAGTCCTGGAATGGACAAACCAAAAGCTAACTTCATGCTTCTTTGACATGCTGGCCTTCTTGTGTGAGTCATTCCTCTTTTGCAGAAAGAGTACATCCATAAGAAGCAGAACCTCACAACTCTGCAAAAATATGACATCAGAACACTGCACACCTGGGGAGAAGGCGATTAGCATTATTGTTAGCCCTGAGAGGTAGCTCAGGTCAAGGCACTGCAAGGATTCCAGAAATGCTACTTATTGCTGTGGAGTAAATTAACAGTGAAGAAAACAAATAAATGGGATGTCAAACAAATGTGCCCAGAGTCCTTACTTGAGGCAAAAATGACCAGGTTCAAATTAATCATACTTTGTTTTGATATATTATACAAAGGCTTAGTTCTCTGGAGAAATTGCTAGGAAAATGGAAGGAAAGAGAAGGACAGGATAACCAGCAGTAAAATGGATAGACTCAGTTACGGTGACAAAGGTTCTACCATTGGACTTGAAGGACAAGACCGGGAGCACAGCATCCTGAAGAAAAATTATCTGTGTGGTTGCTAAGAGTTGACATTGACTTGATGACATGTGATCAATCAATCAATCACAGTAACACAATCTGGAAAACCTCTCTGAAATCTGAAAAATATTTTTTAGTTGAGGTAAGCTTCAACTAAAAAAAGTGACTTACAACCAGTACTCAGATGCCCCCCCACCCCACGATCATGTGCATGCATCCCCATGGTCATGTGATCAAAATTTGGTTGCTTGGCAACTGGCATGCATTTACAATAGTTGCCGAGTGCCAGATCACATGATTGCTATGATCATTCCAGAGTCTTCTGACAAGCAAAGCCAATGAGGGAAGCCAGATTCCCTTAATGACCATGTGATTCACATAACCACAGCAAAAAAGATTGTAAAATTGAATGTGACTCGCTTAGTAACTGCATCGCTTAGAGAGGGAAGTTCTTGTCCTGATAGTGATGGTAAATAAAGGATCACTTGTGTATCCATTTTTAAAATATGACAAAATTAAGGCAGAGCAGTTTTGGGTCTCTTACACTTTCTACTGTCCCTGGGCTGAGCAATCATTTCCTCTCTCCTTCCTATTCCTTAAGACCAAAGCTAAATTCTTCTACAGTTAAATTGGCAATAGGAATGTCAGCCTATAAATCTGAGAGGACTATTTGATTTCAGAGGATGGAAATTTAAGTGGGAAAGGCATTTTCCACTCCTCAAAAGCCCTCCTTTCCCCTCCACACATATTTGGAGCAGCTTCTCTCATACAACCAACTTAGCAGCCAGATCTCATATGCTTAATTGAGTGTGGCCTGGCAGATGAAAAACAAAGAAAAAATAACTTAGTATTATCTAGTGAAAAGAAGGACCTAAAGGAGACATGATAGCAGTGTCCCAATACCTGAAGGGATGCCACAAAGAAGGGATGTCAACCTATTTTCCAAAGCACCAGAAGGCAAGGCAAGAAATAATGGGTGGAAACTAATCAAGGAGAGAAGCAACCTAGAACTAAGGAGAAATTTCCTGACAGTGAGAACGGTTAACCAGTGGAATGGAAGTTGTGGGTGCTTCATCACTGGAGGTTTTTTAAGAAGTGGTTGGACAGCCATTTGCCTGAAATAGTGTAGGATCTCTGCTTGAACTAGAAGACCACCAAGGTCCCTTCCAATTCTGTTATTCTGTTATCCAAGACCAGAGAAGGATGTTCTTTTCCCTTTCGCCTCTGGATTTTTCCTTGCATTCATTGTAGGATTCTGCCCTCTAGTGGTTCATTGATAGGACACTTAGCAACAAAATTAAACCAAATTTTGAAGGTAAACCAAAATCAACACTCAGATAAGCAGAGGAACTGGAACTAATATTGTCTTGGTGAAAAAAAACACCTGTGTTGTTGTTCTTGGTTTTGAAAAGAGATATATGAAGTATATGCATATACTTATGTGTAAAGCAGTTTTATCCATCCTAAAAACCTAGAGCAGCTACGGATGTAGCAGTGTCGTTTCTGTTCTCACGAAAAGCTTTTCATCCAAATTGAGTAGTGATAGATCCAGTAAAAAGGAAAAAATAAACCAGTATGTGCATAGTTTTTGAAGCTTTAATTTAAAAAGAACATTAAGACACTTAAAAATATTGATGATGAATGAAATCTGTAGTAGAGCATTTTTAAAAAGCAGGATATTTACATTAGACCTTACAGTGTGTTATGAGTATGGAGAATAGTAGATTTATACCACTTCCCATCACCATCGTCTGCACCCACACTACAAAGTAACTTTCTCCAATAAGCTCTTTGTGGATTTTTTTTTTCTCTTCCTTTAGGAAAAATAAATCAAATATTTCACACAGCATTTCATCAGATCAGATGTCAGTACAATTCTGGTAAGCTTCAAGACCCAGAAGCACTAAATTTGTATTTGAAAAGGCTAGATCTCTCACAAACCCATTATAGTATTGTCATGACCCTCCAAGATGATCTGTCCCAACTGCTTGCATGTGGCATTTCTCTCAAGGCTTTTGACAGCAGCTGAATATCTGCTTGTAAAGAACAGAGGCATCGCTGTATTTTCCATGTATCCAATTATAATTTTCAACTGAACTTTTTCTTCTTCTTTTTTTGCCGGCATCAACACTTCAAGAGAGGCCTGGGTGTTTAAACTATGAATAGGCATTAACATCAAATAACAAATTGGGGCTTATAAGACCAAAAGCAATTCTATTTTAAAAAATCCAGTAGCGTATAGAAAATTGGGTCTCCAACAAAGGGTTCCTATTATAAGTTTCTCCTTGCCATATTAATTTATTTGCAAGTGTCTGAGCATGAAAGATGCAAATATTGGTAATTAACTTACTTATTCATTATTTATTACAAGCGCTTTTATCCCATCTACCTAACTTATGACAATTTAGACTAAATATCAAAACCAATTTAAAAAACCCAACAAAAACAAAACATTTAGAATAGAGAGAGCCACCCAATCTGTTGAACACTAAGAGACCTAACACCCAAATTCCTGTTCCAAAAATACTCTTGACTGCCTTGTAAAAGTGCTAACAGGTGCAAGGATATTCCTTAGTACTAAGGCCCATTCCTGAGTCCTAGCACCATCATCCCCTAAACCAGGAGTCTCCAACCTTTCCAGCTCCATGGACTGGCAGCGGCCCAGTTTTCAATGCGTCACAGACCAGTACCGGGCCATGGACTGAGGGTTGGGAATCCATTCCCTAACCTACCAATCTGATTTTCCTCCCCACCATTACTGACTAGAACCATCCACTTAAGGAAGGAACAGAATGACCAAAAAATGGTGCTTGCCAACTCCCATTCCCAGTAAGACACCATGAAAAGTCTAAGGTAGAACAGGTAGTTCTTTGTTTAGCAACCACAATTGGTACCGGTAGCCTGGTCGTTAAGAAAAGTGGTCACTAAGTGAAACCGCAGTTATGTTTATGACCTTATTTCACCCTTGCTTTGCTTTACACACCTGTGAAAATCCTAAATGCTAAGATTGGTCATAAAGTTGTTTTTTCATCGCTGTCACAACTGCAAAAGATTATGAAGATAGTTGCTGAATGTATTACCTGTATTATACCAAAAGAATACTTCTGGCATTCCTACTCTTTAAATAAAATGCCCACCAAAGTGACTAGATGTGAATTCTCCTGGGGAAAAAAGTGGAGGAAGTTCAAAGGATCTTCAGCCTGGCATTCTGGAAACAAGAGATTCATGTGGCTCTTAGAAATGTAGAGACTCTGACCAAGTGAATTCACTAATAATAAATACATGCACTAATAAAAAAAATGCTAGATTTGGGGGTTATTCGGTTCCTAAGAGTCTCTATATTAGCTCTTTACTTTCTTCAGAGTAAACTTAGCTAATGATATCCATGAATCTTTTTTTTTGCGGGGTTGGTATTCCCCTGTTGAAAGCTTGACCCAATGTTATGTCTCTCCTCTGACAGGTCTGAATCCAGAGTAAATGGGATCTGGATAACGTGCTTCATCTAGGATCCTCTGAAGCTGGGAGAAGTTGGAAGAGAGTGCAGTAGTGTCAAATAAGGCTGGATTGCCTTTTTCAAGGCTAGTACCATCAGAAGCTCTCTCAAGGAAGCCATCACCACCTCTCGCATCCAAATACTTTCATCTGCTTCACAGACCAAATCAGTCAAAAGGGCATGAATCCAACTTAAAAGTCACAGCACTGATGCCATAGGGAACTTTAGCCATTTCGTCAGTTTCCACAAGCTCAGTGAGTACCAGATAAATCAAAAGACATACTCCCAGTTATCGCATTCTATCATATTGGCATCTACTTAAAATTTAGGGTGGTAAATGCTCAACTAGTTTCAGCACTTCAGTAAAAACTAATTCTTTCCTCCAAGTTGTAGAGATCTTATCAGAAGCAGCCACGGACACAAATTTAAATTTCAATGTTCTTTTGTAGAGGATCAGAGATACACAATGTAGGAAAAAGGCTAAATTGGAAAAGGACACTTTTTGAGTTCAGAATATAGTGACACCACTAGGATCATTCCACTGAAAAATTTTGTGCGGTTTATATTCTAGCAGAATAGAACTGAAACGATGCAAGCTTCCACATTGAAACAAGGCTTTGGCTCCCTTGTTCTTCATCCTTGGGCCACACGTATAGATGAGGTGAGAGATAAGGACTGCCTCAAAGTTATCCAATGAGTTGTCAGAGATGCCATCCTTCACTCACAATTGTGCTTCGCTAGTTGCCAGACTGCCATTGAGCTTTTGGGGGAGGGAGCTGGGGAAGAGAAGGGAAGGGGAAACCAAAAATGATCTTCATGCTGTCCCGATGTCTATCCCAAGACATCCTGAGACTGCGGTCCTGGGAATGGAATGTAACATCCATCCATCTATCCAACCATAGCAAGGATAGTTACCAAAACATTTTCTGGAGCTCTTGCCTCACATTCAGGAGGCTGTGAGTTTGATTCTAGGTAGAGGCTAATATTTGGAATACTCTCTCCTGCTCTAGCAGGGGGTTGGACTAGATGACTTCAACTCTGTTATTCTATGAACTTCAAATGTGACTGGACAATGGGGTGATACCAGGAGGATGGGACACAAGAAGGGAAAGTTAACTAGGGAATCTTTGCATGCAAACTCTTAGTTCTGGCTTTGCATAACTGTGATCACTTGGCTTTTAATAAAAGTAACCCTTTTGCTACAAATGGAGTTGAGAGTGTTTCTTTCCTGAAGGACCAAGCTGGGACAGTCTAATATGAGTTTTAATAGCTAAATATGGGCTTTGAGTGATATATAATTGCTATTAGACAAATAAATCCACTTAAAAAAAAACACCTGATGCTCTTCTTCCTCCTTAATGCAGAGATGGTATTCAGCAGGTTCTGACCAGTTCTGGAGAACCGGTAGCGGAAATTTTGAGTAGGGTGGGAATGGAGATTTTACAGTATCCTTCCCCTACCATGCCCACCAAGTCATGCCCACAGAACTGGTAGTAATTTTTTTTTAATCCTACCACTGCCTTAATGGTACCTTCAAGATAAAACAAAGATGGAAACCTGAAAGCCTCCAGATGTTTCATGCAGTCTTCTGTATCCATGATGTGCCAACGATGACAAATGTTGAGTGTAGTACTGCACTTCAGAAGCAACATCTGCAAGGCTAGAAGTGGTCCACTTATGTACAAAGGCCTTTTCTAAGACGATATGGTTATGGTGATCTTTATAGAACAAACACTCAAATTGTAATTCAAAACAAATAAAAAGACTTAAAACCACCTTTTAGCTTAAAACAGTTTTAACTGGCAATGCTGGTGAGTTTTCCTTCGCAATGTTAACTGTATGGGAGGAATCTTGTTAATCCCAACATGAGGGGGAAGGAAAGAGTAAGTCTTAATTACTGTATATTTTCCAGTTTCATCATTTCCTCTTCATGAAAGTTCAATCTGGAGGGTCTCCCCGTATTTCTTGATTAACTTGTCGTGATTGTGACCAACAGACCACTGTGCTGGGAGATGCTTGGGCTGCATAACATCCAAGAAGTGCTGGCGCCAACGTTTCTCCAGCCCCATGAGAGAATATAAGCCCCCTTGAGCAAAAGACTGAACCACTTTCAAGCCATGTGGCACGTAGCTCTCGTTAAAAATCCTGGAAAAAAAGATGAACAAAAGGAGGTGTTTGGGAAAGCGCAGGCTTGAAGGGTGCCAAATAAATTTACATTTATTCCATTTATTTATTTATAGTTGTATCACTTCAAAATGGGCTTTATAGTCTTGAGAACATTGGAGACATCGATGCTATTTACTAAGTGGTGAGGAAGTAGAAGGAAAGAGAGAAGCATCGCTAATATAAACACAGCATTTTCCAAAGGCCATCCTCCCACTAGGAAGGTCATGAAAAATCAATCTGATGTTAGATAAAGATGGACATCCTTCTCTAATCTAGAACCTTTCAGAGAGCACAGCAACCAGGAATCTTGGATGTGCAATACATACACGCTTGTCCCAAAATTATTCTTTACATAGCTAAACAGCAGGATTCCTACACGAGAGGGAATTGTCAATAAGATGGAAAACCAAATATTTACAGCAGTGCAATAAATAAACAAGGAAGTTAATTGGAAAGTTCCCTCGAAGGGAAATCCCCAAACAGCTCAATTCAATCAAATCAACCTTTATTGTCAGAGTACAACATGTGTACAATGAGATTGGCTGAGCTCAATGAGAACCCAGTGAGTTGAGGGTGCTGGAATATCAGATGGCAAGAAGAATGGAAACGAATGCCTTCAGAAAGGGATTTAGCCACCTGGCTCATTGGCAAGAACCAGCCACGCTGCAACAGTTATTAAAATGGAAGGATAGGGGGGTATTACTTTACTGTTTGAAGATCTAAGGGAGAAAGTCAAGTCCATATTTGATGCCACTTAGGGAAAGCATGATGACTTTTTTTAATCTTCTTCATGGTCTGAACCTATTCATTACTTCAGATTAAGTTTCTCATCTTTCCCATTACTACAAGCCAAACCCTAGAACAATTTTCCCAAGCCTAAACCTGCTGTCCTTCCCACTAGCACTCTCCAAAGTTGGATAATTGGGCCCAGGAAGCAGAAATCTGAAAAACACTGCAAACAAGCAGGCAATAATCATGTATCTTAATCTAAATCTTAATCTAATCAACCCTGAATCTAAGCCACTGTACCTGGTTTCCAGTCCAGCTGCTTCCTGCACCATCTCTGGGGAAACCGTGTCAGATGCAAAGTAATCCCTGATCAGCTGCAACAGCTCTTCCTTCCTGGCAGCAGGTAGGCTGTCTGCATTCAGAAGTGCTCTAGCTGCCGAACGGACTAATCTGCGGGTGGGATCTTCGAGCAAGCGAACACCCTCCTCGCAACCAATGGGGGCACCAAATTCTTCAGCCAGTTGTTGCTTGAGATGATTATCATAGTAATTAGACAGCGCATGACACGCGGTGCAGAGAAGGAGCACGTCGTGGGAATTGTGGTCTTTCATCTGGATGGGAAAGTGTTTCCGGTACTCGTGAGGTACAATGTTCTTTCTGTTGAGGAAACAGCAGCATTTGAGAGCGGATCACCCATAGTGCCAGTGAGCCTGCAGCAGCTCTTCTACCATTAGGTTGGTCAGGTCTTCTCTTCACCTGAAGAAGCCGCCACTGAATACAACAGGGCTCACTTCACAGTTGTCAAAGGGTTTCACTGTTTTGTTTATTAAGACTCTACTCCAGTGTTTCTCAACCATTTCATCCACGCTTCATAAAATGGCCAAGGTCGAGAAACACTGCTCTACTCATCTTCCTGTGTTTGGTTACCATGCATATTTTATTGTCAGCTTTTAGTGTTTCTAGCTCCCTTAGTTATTTTAGCTAGAACAAGATGGGAGATACATTGTTTTTCTTTTAATGTAATGGCAGAAGCATGTTAATCTGGTGTTGCCAAATGACCTTACAATGGTCTATTTTGTTTCTGTGTTTCTCGTTAGCAACGTGATTTGCATTAATTGCTAAATAAAGCTTTGGAGGGCACAGATGTAAACATGATTATTTGTGAGCTATTACAAAACAAATCATGGTTTAAAAAAAGGTGGGTTAAACTAGCAAACTTCCGTGATAGATTCTTTCACTTCCTATTTAAGTTTTGATAGTCCCCTTTTGCCCTTTTACAGAAACAAAATTCCTGTTTTGTGCTGAGGCCTCCATTTTATAAATCCTCACAGCCACAAATACATGAATTGACACCAAGCAAGCTACCCTTATCCCCAACCTAATTGCAATCTAGACTGATGTAGCTGTTGGAGGTGCAGATCATAGTAAATGTTCTGGGGTAATGTGAAACAGTGTCGGGTGCTGTGCAACACCTACAGCATACAAATGATCTATTATAACCTAGATGGGCACAACATTGGTGCAGGGAAGAATATGTTTTAAAAATTAATATGAGTCAGGAGAGAGAATCTTGATGACTACTCTATAGCTATGGAACACACTTGTTTGGAGAGTATCGTTATCAGCTTGGCTTTTAATAAAAGCAGTTAAACAAATTGTCTCACAGTGTTCATTATCTTCATGTATTGTTTTCTATAGTGCCCATTATTCTTAGACCAAGGCAAATCCCAAAATGCTATGGAATTTATGGAATTCATTAAATCAGCCATCCAAGAGACATATAAACCATACTAATAAATTAATAAATCACGTTTACACATCACTCGAAAGAAGCAATTAAATCCCTAGGAAGGAAACTAAGGGACACATCCCTTCCAGCAGCCCATATTTAGATAAGCAGTGAACAGCACCATATTAGGCAGAAAATAATACTCTGATCAAGAAACCATTGAAAAGAAAACTATACCCCCACCAAACCTGACAAGTAAATTGTATATAAAAAGGCAGTAAAGCCTCATTCATTTGCACTGATGATGTTACTTAGTTTGATAATGAAATTTCTTCAAGTAAACAACTACGCTCAGGGTGCACCATTATTCATCAATCAGTTTAATTTATACTTCTTTCCACTAAAAAGAACCCCAAGTGTTCCAGACAGTTAATGATAATAGCAAACAATTGCAAATAATTATGCCACTACTTGCATCCCAAAATACGTGAAGAGAACACAGCAGTTTGTAAACATGAGTGGAACTTGTAAACTTTGTCAAACACTCATCATCCTATGACACTTTAGTACTGATGAAGTTCAGATGCACAAAAGTTGATGTTGTTTGATCTTGGTTATTTAAGGCACGTTAAAAATTAACTGATATTGCAGCCACTGAAATACTCACGAGTTTTATCTGTATGTTTACAAAGACATCCCTACATGTTCATTGGATTTAATGCTATTCTTATTTCTTAAACACAACATAATGGGGTAGGAAGCTTAAGACCTTTCAGTAATTTGATCAGCCAGACAGAACTGCCTGCTGAACAACTCACCGAATATAAGATTCTTTTTTGCCACACACAACACACAGATTTTCTTTGACTGTCAAGTAATAATCCACAGTTGATTCAGGACGTCCAGAGGGCTCGAACTTTAATCTCACAGTAAATGGCTCCATGTTTACTAATTCTGAAATAACAACACACACAAAAACCCAGAGAATATTAATGCCTGTTCCCTGATGCTCTCAAGGACTGTGACCCTCCAGATGTTGTTGATCTGCAATGGCAAAGTCCCTCCCCATTAGCCTGCAGGCTAGTGCACTAAGAGTTCTAGTTCAGCAAGGGGGGGGAGGGGAGGGGAGACAACTCCCCACTCCTGCTCCAAATAATGAATAAATAAAAATACATATAACTGAACTTCAATACAAGAGGCTTTGAGGTATAAAATGATGTATACAATTTACTAATTTTCCATGGTAACCTCCAAATTTGTAGCTCCGTCTCATTTGTTTAACCTTAGATCTATGGATGATTCAGCTGCCCGTGTTTCTCCTCTCTAATTTCAAACAGAACTGAGATAAGAAATCCCATTTTAGGCAATGGGAAAAAAAATGTAGAAGAGCACAGGGGTCCCGTGACTAGAAGGCAGGTATTATCAGTAGAAAGAGCCTTAGTCTCAGTGAAACAAATGGAATGAACATCCTGATTCCATCAAACAGGTATACCCAAATGTGCTCCTAATATAAAATAGCAATAGTACTTGGACTTATATACTGCCCCATAGTGCTTTACAGCACTCTATGAGTGGTTTATAACATCAGCATATTGCCCCCCAACAGTCTCGGTCCTCATTTTACCAACCTCAGGAAGATAAAAGGCGGGGTCAACCTTAAGCCCCTTGCTCTTACCCTCTTAATAAAAGATACATTTGGTTTAAAACCTAAATTAATCTTTGATTACATGCTTTGCCCTTATTATGGTAGAATGGGGATGAACTAATTTTTTCTGTGTTCCAGAAAGCAAGGTATGTGTTAATATTTGCAACAGCCACTTGAACTCGCCTACACAGCCTGTTTTTACATCTCAAGATTTACTTTATGCTGCAAACCATGTAGCTAGACCACCTAGCCTAATTTCTGGACTTCTCGTTTCCTCACCCTCTAATTTTCTATTATCTTGCTTCACAAAGAGTCCTGAAGCATTTGAAAACCAGCATACTTTCGATGTCATTTAGTTCGTATTAATAAAGGCATTATCCAATTATGGATTTTGGATTACAGCCTGGCTTTTTAGGACAGCTTGATAACAAAAGCAAGCACACTTCTTTTCAAGCTTGTATTTAGGCCTTTTTGACTCTAAAAGAACAGATTCACAAACCTCCAATGCCTTTGTCAATATACCACTGGGCTTTCTTGCGATCACATGTACATAAAGGCTGCCCATCTGGAGCATGCAAGAAGCAATTATCATACAAGGGAGATTTCCTGTGTAAACAAAAGAATGTCACAATCACCATCAGATAAGAATCTGGGACTTTTAGTGACCATAATAAATGCTTCCTTTTACTGAGTACAGGTAGTCCTCGACTTACAAACACAACTGAGCCCAAATTTTCCATTGCTAAGCGAAACATTTATTAAATGAACTTTGCCCCATTTTTCTTGCCACATTTGTTCAGTGAATCACTGTAGTTGTTAAAATTATTAACATGAACGTTAACTAAATCTGGCTTCCCCATTGACTTTGCTTTGCAAAAGGATAGGACCTTGGGACACTGCAACGATCATAAATAGGAGTTAGTTGCCAGGCATCTGAATTCTGATCATGTGACCATGGGGTGCTGCAATGGTCATAAATACTTCAATGGTCATAAATGTGAACAATAGTCATAAGTCATTTTTTTTTCAGTGCCACTATAACTTTGAACAGTCACTAAACAAATTGCTGTAAGTCGAGGGCTACCTGTAAAACTGTTAAAAATGTTAAATAATTGCCTCCTCAATGTTGCCTTTGCCTTTACCACTGATTTTAACGCAACATGCTCCCAAGTAAAGTCTTAAAACTATGCACATTTTACAGGGAGTAAGATCCACAGAATTTTTAAATAAAGGCATATAATTCAATGAGATGGGTCGGACACGACTTCGCAACTAACAACAACAAAATTCAGAGTCAGTGTTGTGCCATGGTTAAGGTTAAGGACTAAGAGCAGGAATACCCAGCTTGTAGTCCTTAAGCATGAAAGCCAGCTGGGTGACTTTGGGCCAATCACTCTCTATTAGCCCCGGTCTGGGGAAAAAGAAGTGTGTGTGTGTATGTATATATATATTAACTCCCACAGAACTAATGTGGTAGATTAGATGAACATTTCACACTTGATAAGAGTCTGAGCAATAAGAGCAAATGTCTGCCTAATAAACAAACTAACTCCCATTAGAGTTCACTATCACATCCACACTCAAGGAACCCTTATCATGATCCTCTGATGTCCCACAGAGCAGAAAACCAAAGCTGAATTCATTTAGCATTTGGCCAAGAAGAAGAAAATAGTCTCTAAAGCACTATATGCATCATCTCTGAGTTTAGGCATGCATTTTCAATGGGAATCTTCACAAAAGATTTAATCTAATCTAACTTTTATTAAAGTCAAAGACCAGCATAAGGAGGATAAGGGGCAAGAAATTAAAAACCATAAAAACCATACAAAGTACATATAAAAAGTGAAAAAGAATAAAAACAAAAAACAAAGAAGATTGGCCATCAATCAAAACTGT
>JAOYMU010000001.1:97886934-97898348 GCA_025802295.1 Psammodynastes pulverulentus | reverse complement strand
ATCTGCGCATGTTTTTTAGCTACTGGTTTGACAGAACCGGCACTTTTTTGAGCTAAAAAAGTTCTGGTTCGGCCAAATCAATAGCTAAAAAAAGTGTGCCGATCAGCTGAGAGGATCAAAGAGTCCTCTCAGATGATCAGCACGCACATGCACAGTAGGCATGCACTGGTAGGCGTGCGCATGCACAGAAGGGAGGGGAAAGCGTGCGCACCTGGGGGGCGGGTTTTAGCTACCAGTTCGGCTGAACCAGTAGCCATATTTTTCCTACCGGTTCACCCGAGCGGCAGTTTTTGCTGCTACCAGTTCGGCTGAATCAATGCGAACCAGTCGAATATCTCCAAACATTTATATTTTTGCAATATTATTGAGGCTTCACAATTGAAAAGCAATTTCCTATTACTGGAGACAGACAGACCAACCAGCCAGCTTCTGAGCACATTGTGATTGACAATGATTTTTTCCCCATTCACTGCTGTTGGCAGGTGCAATTTAGCATGCCTTGGATATAGCATATGGTGGCAGAATGCCTCACAGGATAGCCCTGTATTTTAATAAAGAAAGTTGTAGAATGCCCCTTTTTCTCCCCTGACCTGTTCTATAATCTTGATATGCACAGCAAAATGATGTATCAAAATATTTTTTAAAATAAGCAATATACTTCCTAACCTGAGCTATCTTTAGGATATAGTAGGAAGAAAATAGAGACAGTCCTCTACTTACAACCATTTCTTTAGTGATCGTTTGAAGTTACAACAGCACTGAAAAAAGTGACATGACCATTTTTCACACAATCATTGCAGCATCTCACTGGTCATGTGATCAAAATTCGGACACTTGGCCACTGGCTCATATTTATGATGGTTGCATTGTCCCAGGTCAAGTGATCAGCTCTTGTGACCTTCTGACAAGCAAAGTCAAATGAGGAAGCCAGATCCACTTAATAACCATGTTGCTAATTTAACAACTGCCTTGATTTGTTTAACAACTGCAGCAAGAAAGTTCATAAAATGGGGCAAAACTCACTTAAAAACTGTCGTGCTCAGCAACAGAAATATTGGGCTCAATTGTGGTCGTATGTCGAGGACTACCTGTACTTTTTTTCTGATCAGATGGGAAAGCATTCTCTGTCCTGCAGTATTGCTTTGCTCCTGGAGGATCCCAGAACTTGAGCATTACTTCAGTGATGCACAGAAGTCTAGTTTCACACCATTTTGAGGGGGGAAAACTATGGAAATTGTAAACTGTACATGTCATTGCAGTTACTGATCCCTGTCATGCCTATCTATACAAGGCCATTCAAATCACTTCCCAATTGCCCAAGGTTTGCCCTTCTTGAGTGAGTTAATTGAGAGACACAGATATTCAGTAACCAAAAGGATTCCAAATCCTGTATATTCCTGTGATGTGCAGTGTGATAATGTTTTCAAAGCAAACAAAGGGATGGTGGACTTTTTTCTGTACAACTTCTCCACACTTAGCTATCCTAGTGCTTTTAAAGATAGAATGGACTTGTTGTACACAACTTATTTTACAATCCCAAAGATACTTTTCAAAAGGCAACTGAACTTTCTCTGTAAGAAGTTGCCTTTTGAAAACCACCTCTGGGACAACCATGACCAGGGTGATTGAGAATCTCCCTAGACAAATTCTTTTACTGCTGCTCCACAACAAACTGCTATTGCTTTGGACTTCAAAAGCAAGCCAATAAGTAGGAATCATAGTCATGAATATTTGGTCCACGCTAAAAGTAAAAAGCTCATTTCTTTCTTCTGTTGCCAAACCATTTTTCTTTTTCTAAATGAAAACTGCATGATCACAATCCTGCTTGTTTACATTCAAGTTACTAAATGACAAATTCGTTTTCTGTTTATAGGTAATGATGAACAGGTTTTGCTTCATGATGTCCAAAGGTAAATGCATTTTTTCCAATGTCTAAATACTCTTTACCAGAGTAATGATGGAGCGAAGGAGAAACACTGAAATATCAGTGGGTCTAAATTTTAGGACACTGTATTCATATCTGATGATCTAAAATATTTACATGATTAACGTGTGTTGGAATATTCCATTATCCCATAGTTTTCACTGCAATAATCTATTCAGAAATAACCCCTATCTTCAGTAAGACTAACTTTCAAGAAGTGGCACGTAGAATTGCATTGTTAGTTAATGTAACATTCTGAAGATCATTCTGTTATCATGTGCTTCAAGCATATATGCTACTCTCTACTAAGATGGCAACTGCAGGTTGAAACTTCTCTGAATTCTCTGGAAAGACATTTGATGGCAGCAATAGATACAGAAAATTCTGTTAGTGATTTTAGAATTTTTCAGTCCAAATGTGATACTCCTAGTTTATATAGAATTGCATTGTATTAACATATTTGTAGATATGTTTTCTATATACTGTTGGTTCTAAGGATATGTATGGGATAATGGACTTTAAATGTTTGGAAATAAATTTTCTAGCACACTTTCACTGATGATGCTGGTGTATGTTTCAGTGGTGAAACTCTGGATGTGTTTGCCCATGAAGATGCAGTCTATGGACTGTCCGTGAGTCCAGTTGATGATAATGTTTTTGCAAGCTCATCTGATGATGGTCGAGTTCTCATTTGGGATATCAGAGAGTCTTCTCAGGGAGGTGAGAATTGCGTCTGCATGATTTTGAGCATCGATTTACTTCATTGGAGACAGATGGCACTGGACAAATATGTGAATATATCTGGGAGGGAGGGAGGGGAGGAAGAACCCGAACATACCATGGAAGAAGGGACATGGCATCTCTTTCTATGGTCTTTCTAAATTTTCCAAACAAAGGAAAATGTAGACAAAGCTGAAAAAAATGCTATGAAATGTTTTCTTCTTTGAAATGAACAAAATGATTTTAGGATGATAATTTAGGAGAATTTTATTTACTCCACATATGCAATATGAAGAAATGACTGAAGGAAAGCAAATCTTTCCAATATAATTTATGGTTTGCTTCA
Source organism: Psammodynastes pulverulentus (assembly GCA_025802295.1). NCBI lineage: Eukaryota > Metazoa > Chordata > Lepidosauria > Squamata > Psammodynastidae > Psammodynastes > Psammodynastes pulverulentus. The sequence goes on along the minus strand of JAOYMU010000001.1, from coordinate 97,895,358 downwards.
GATAAGACTGAAAATAAAATAGGGTGGAATGGGGTGGGGTAGGTTTGCCTTTCAGAACATGTTGGAAGAGTGACTATGTCAGAGGACTTCTGCGCTCCTATGATCTTGGTATGATGTTCCTTCCACTATGATGAATCATGTCAGGAATAGCAAATACAGTTTCTGCCATTGCCACAAAGAGGCAATGAGACACTGAGATATATATGGTATCTCAGTGTCTCATTGCCTCATTGCCCACAGAGTTTTTTCTCTTAAAACAGAAAACCTAAGTTTAGTTTGATAAGGAAAGAATTGCATGTATTTGAATTTTCTTTAAAATGTTTGTTCACCTGGAAGGGGCAGTATTTTCCTCCCATGGCTTCAGAAACTTGGTATCTACAGTATAACTTTAAATAGTAATGGAATGAGATGTGCCATCTCGTGTTTTGTAGTACTAAATTAATTTTCATGTTGTTCTTCAATTTACACAGTAGAACAAATTTGGTCTGATGGTTAACTCTGGATTAGAAACCTGGGAACTTGAGTTTTAGTCCTGCCTAGATAGGAAAACGAGCTGGTGACCTTGGGGCTGGACCAATTATGTAGTCTCAGCATTAGGAAGAAGGCAATGGCAAATGCTGCCTAGAAAACTACATGCACTTCTCCTTGTAGGCATTAGGAATAATAAAAGCAAATCATGACAGAGGAAGAGAAGGAGGAAGGAGAAGAAAAAAGAGCACAGCTCTTTGTGGCATAAAATGTATTTCAGTTGAAAATATAAATATCTTGGAAATAAAATGTTACCAAGCAGTGAGAATGGCTGCCAAAAAGCTTTTCCAGAAGAGTATTTTAATAACAGGGATTGTCTTTCCACCCACTTCACTTCTGAAGATGAGGCTGTTGAGGAGACACCTTAGACAGATAACATTGCAATATAGGCAAGTTCAAATAGGAGCTATGATTCTCAATATATCATCATGTGTAGTTATTTGGGAAGGTTTTAAATCATCTTTATGCATTGGTTTTGAAAACTCTTTTTAATTATTAGTAGGATCTTATAAATTGTAATTGATTAACTATTTGTAAATGAGAATATTGAATTTTATCCTTAAGACCAGGTTGTAGAAATAAAAAGGGAGCAGCATATAAATAAATATAAGACAAAGTTCAGTGTGGCATTAAGATAAAATGTGTATTTCTTATCAGATTAGCTTTTTGTGTGAACTTAGCCAAGTTGATTTAAGAACCACGTTGGGATTTCTACCTTGTTAACTGTTGCATTAAGTGTAGCTTTTAGCAAATTAAAAAATAAGCTTAAAATGTAATGTTTAATTACTGAAGGCAACCACTATTATTGTGAATAGCAGTTTATAAACTTATTAAAGTTATAATAGAAAATATTGAAAATCCATTACTTTATTAAACTTATTTCAGTGCCATATTTTGATAGAATAATCCAATTTTAATTAGATAGTAAGTGAAGCTTGTGTAGAGCCCTTGGTGTTTTGTAAGCTTGGTTGCTTGCTTGCAGATGTTTCATTTCCCAACTAATAATATCATCAGTGAAGCTCCTTTAACAACTTTGCAAAATACCCTGCAGACTGGAGCATTGTTTTATATATGCAAGTGAACACATACTTTTCAGAATTTAGGTAAAATAACTTGAAAATGCAGAAAAGACAAATCTAAATTATTTGTTGTCGCTATTGGTCACTTTCAAGATTAAGACTGAAGGATCTATTTGTATTTGTTGGTAGGCATTAATGAAGAGATAATGCATATTTCTGGAAAGATTACAGTTCTATCATTTTTGTGGGAGTTATGGGAAGATAATTCAGACTCTGATATGAAACCTATGCTGGGAGAACTTGAAATTAATTCTAAGAATTATTGGCAAATATAAACAAAGTTTATCTAGAAATCAATACTTTACATTGAAAATGTACCACCTTTAAAACTGTTTTTTTTTTAACAGAGCCCTTTTGCTTGGCAAATTATCCCTCTGCCTTTCATAGTGTGATGTTCAATCCAGTGGAGCCCAGATTACTGGCCACTGCCAACTCAAAAGAAGGTGTTGGGCTTTGGGATATTCGAAAACCTCAAAGGTAAAGAATAACATGCTTTCTTAGGCATTGTTTAATGAAATTGGAAAGAGAAATCAAAGTGGAACTTGTAATCTGATAAGAATTTGATTTATCCTTAAAATTTCCTTGGTAAAAGTTTCTCTACATAGCATATAATATATAGAAAAATGTTGTAGTGAGCATTCTTTCAATACTGATGAATTGGAGCTCTTTATCCAGATTATTTAAACAAACTTTTCAGTTTGAAGTAAAAATACTTGGGTTTAAGATCTGCTCAATCTATATTGGGTTTTCAGAGTTTCAAGAATAGTGATTACTTAATTCCCTTTTAATGCACTTCTAACCTCCACCAATATGGATACAATAGGCCATTTATATTATTTCCTATATATCATCTTTACATTGTATATTAAAATGCTGTTATATGATTGGTTGTTACTGCTCCAATTATTACTTCACATGAAGCTTAATTGACTTAATGTGCATTTCATATGTTTTTCAATTCATTTGATATCAGAACAGAAGGACCTACAGATTATCTAGCAGAATTGCCTACAATACTTGGAGCTTGCTAGAAGTACATCCTACCTTAGTTTGAATGCTGCAAATGAAGAAGGTATCACTAGGCATTCTGTCATTTCATACTGGTGAAACATGTTATTTAAAAAAAGTGTTTCACAATGCAGAGTAGCATGAATAAATCATATCTCTTCAAATTGCCTTGAATTTGTATCATTGAAATGGTTTGTGCAGCTGCATTGAAGACAGTATCTTAGCATATTGTGTGCATGTATAACCGCATTCCTTTCTTTCTGATACCTCCTTTGCCTTGCCATATAGTAAAATTGGGATGATGATAACCTTTAGATGTGTTCCTTCTTATCTTATCCTAGACTTGATATATATGTCAAATAAAATTGTTACTAAGTCTTGCTTCAAGCATATATATGGTTGCAGTTAAATTGGGCCTCTGAATGCGTCTTCTCTCTTATGTCAATTGAGAATGGCCAAAATTATTAGTTTTAACTAAAAACATATGGACTCATTTCCTCCTCCTCCGCTTATATTCTTAAACTGTCAAGTTACAATTGGTCATAATATTGTTGAAAGAATGCCAAGGAATTGTTCACTCAGTTCTAGAAATCCAGATGATAACGCTACATACTGTTACATTCTTGTCTGTCTATCTATCTTATATGCCCCTGCTATCTCACCTAGACTTTAAAATGCATTAAAGTCACTTAAAATCTCTGTAATTGTAAATGGTTAATTGTGTGGAACCATACAATTTAGTAGCATATTTGTGCATGTTTTTACTGCAGGTCAGTATTGGGCATTCATTATTGTAAGTACTGTAGTGTAAAATTGTATCTTCCTGGGCAAAGTCTGTTGTGGTGAATGGGGCAATGTCTTGCCATATTATCTGGGATTCTTTTTCGGCCTGCAGATTCTGAAGAAATGGATAAAGTGCTCTCCAAGCTGTCCCAAATAGTATGTGAACTCAAATCATGCCCATTCCTGGCTCTTTAATCCTTAATTCTCCTAGATTTGGGAAGTAGTTAACACTTCTCTCTTGGAGGGATTGATGCCAACAGTCTTGAAGGAGGGTCTTCCTAGATCTGACTGTTGTTGACAAGTATTTCCCTATGTCTTAGAGAAAGTTATTGAGACTGTGGGTAGAACTGTGAAGCATGCTAGAGGAAGTCCCAAAGGTGCTTTTTCAAGAGGCAACTGGACTTTCTAGTTTTTGAAGACGTTTCACTTTTCATCCAAAAAGCTTCTTCCGCTCTGACTGGATGGTGGCGAATGTAAAATGTCTTCAAAGAAAAACCAGAAAGTCCAGTTGTCTCTTGAAAAAGCACCTTTGGGGCAACCATGACCTGGAGGACTGAGAATCTCCATAGACATGCTAGAGGAAGTAGATTATCTAGACCCTCTCCAGTGAGGGTTTAGAACTCATAAATTCTCTCATGTGAAATCTGACTGAGGGTGGTATGCACCTCCTAATCCAAATCTCTTCTGGACACTTGCAAGGAATGGGGATTCAAGGCACTGTTTTGCAGTGGTTCAACTCCTTCCCCAGTAAGCACTTACAGTTAGGACTGGGGGGATGGGGAGTTAAGAGATAAAATGGATACTTTCATTAAGATATTCAGTTTATTCCTTTAAAAACCTGACACACATAAATACATTTGGGGTCTGGCCTCTCTACCTTTGAAATACAAATGTAACATGATGCTATTTCCTGAGAATATAGGAATCTATCATCATAGTTGACCATCTCCCAACTTCTGCATGATTTCTCTCAGAAGGTTTAGACAAAGCAATTATGAAACTTTTCAGCCAAAAAAAGGTTGTCTGAATATCCTGTGGTTATATGATAAGTAGTCTTTAAAGTGTACTATGAATCTTGTTTGCTAGAAGATGCTGGCTGTTACCCTTCAGAATTGCTAGAGTGTTTACATCACCTTATGACTTTTTGTCTGTTTCAGCTATCTTGGCAATGGTTTGAGATAAGATTGGATTCCAGCCATCATGTGACTTTTTGAAAGACTCCAGGAAATCATGCCCTAAAGACCCCTTCTTTATAATTACTAATCATTGGGGAACATGTGTTCACAGACGACATAGCTTTAAACATTTCATTTTGCATTTCAAAAGAAAGAATAATTCATTTCATTAGGAATGGAAAATAAATACTCTAGAACATATATGCTTGTTCATGCAGAAGACCTATGTCGTCACTCAGTCAACATCAACTTGATGGCACATCCAGTAATCAAACCATATATAATAACATTATACCATTGCACTGTAACTTTCCATAAAGTTGCTTCTATTCTTAACACTGTTTATCAAATTACCTTGCAATATCCATCTCCCTTTTCTCACTTTTATATTAAGACTAGGTGTTTGGAGGAATTGTTTAGTTGGACTTAATGGAGATATTACTATACTGTACGATAGGATACGATACTATAATTTTTAGATTTTCTCACTTGGCCAACAACTATTTTTTGCTAATTAATTGTACTGCTATATGCATTCTTCAATCTCTAATGATGGCAGGGGTTTTTTTTTCATTATGTATGAAGACTTTTATCTTCACGGTCTTTAGCACTAGATATTCTTTGTCCTTCTTTTCGCCCAAAGGTTATTATGATTTCCTATATCCATAGGCTAGCATGTAGCTAATTTAGCTACAACTTACCAAGATCTCCAGACTGAATAACATAATGAAAGCAACTGAAGACACTTCATGTCCCAATCTCTTTGCCTTTTGTTAGTAGCTTTTTGTTTTTGTTTTTGTGAGCTTCCAATAAACAATCCAAATGATACCACTTGCCCAAAAGAGATTATCTTTTTTCTTGGAAAGAAAGCCATTGATTCTTGAACACAAGAGTTGTCATTTGTTCCCACAAGCTATTGGTAAAAACTATTTTGACATAACAAAGCTATTCTTGCAATTAAAGTTCTATTGTTTCACTTTTTAAATTTACTGCCTGAATGCCCAAGGCCTTTAAAGGCCTATCCTTTCTGCTCTCCAAAAGGCTTTAAATGACTTAAATTTGTATATCAATCAGGTCTTCTAGTCCAGCCCCCTGATAATAATAGATTGCTTTATGTAATAATAGCAACACAACTGTATCTTCCTCCAGATTTGGTTATAGCAATAACCCCAGTGTATCTTCTTCATACTTGTGTAGCAGGTCACACTATAAATGTGTTTGTGTGTGTTTCCTGTTTCTACAAAGAAATGATTTCCTGCCCAGAGACAAGCTTCATACATGAAGCAGCTCAGTAGTGAAAACAACAACAATCAACTAGTGTTGATTCAGGTTTTTGTTGAGAACAGCGCAAGGCTACTCAGTTTGAGCTTTTTTTATTCTGCTGTGACCCATTATTTGTTTTTTACTGGAAGGAAACCCAGCTTAAATTGGTGCTTATTTTCAGTGAAATGTGCACTGCAGCCAGAATCCCCAACCCCAGCTTTGCAGTCAGTAGAATAAATTGGTTAAAATCACCCTCCTCCCTTTGATTTCATGGGGATTTCTATGCTGATAGACTTACCCGAAATAAAGTTGTAAAATATATACCACTCACTTGAAATTTATTCCAAATGTTTTTGCTAAAGTAATCCTTATTCAAATATCTTATTGGACAGGATATCTGGCTACAGTATCCAAATTCTTATGATGTTGTTACAAAACAGCACATTCAGACCCTCTGCCATCCTTGAACGCCAATGGCCACCTTGACGACAGCTGGCTTGTAGCGGCTTATTTTAATTAGTTTTTATTTCCTGTTTCCTAGTTCCTTGCTCCGGTATGGTGGGAATCTGTCCCTTCAGAGTGCCATGAGTGTGAGATTTAACAGCAATGGAACGCAGCTGCTGGCTCTCAGGCGTCGGTTGCCACCAGTCCTTTATGACATCCATTCCCGTTTGCCTGTCTTCCAGTTTGACAACCAGGGTTATTTTAACTCTTGTACCATGAAAAGCTGCTGTTTTGCAGGAGATCGTGATCAGGTAAGGGGCATTAATTCCTAAAATCCAAGAGTTATACAGCGAGGCATTTTCAGATATTTTAAGACTGCTTGAGAATATAGTGTAAGAACACTGTAAGGTTTCCTTGTCTGTAAAACAATAAATCTAGATCAATATAGATAATTAGTGACAAAGTTCTCACAACATGCTAAATCATTGTGGTTAGTCTTCCACATAAGTTAAATAGTTAATGATGAACATCTTCGTTTCTATTTATAACTGTGACTTGTTGAGTCTCTGCTTTAAAACTGCTGCAGATGTAGTGTTTCTCCTGTTTTTATCTCTTTTCTATCCATAGTGGGTGGGGAAGTGAAAAGAGCAACAGGAGGGCTATAAGAAATACACACAGAGAGATTTTGTGTGTGTGTGTGTGTGTGTGTGTGTGTGTGTGTGTGTGTGTGTGTAATTAACATATAAATGGATATGGAAATGAATGAGTTATTTTACTTGAGATATCTAGAAATACAATAAGATATTATATTCATGTATTTGGAATAAGTAAAAAGGAGTCCCTGCAGATTTTACTCCACTAGTCATTGCCAACTATAGGAGATGGTGCTCATCTCCGTTTCAAGGGCCATTGAGTCAGCACTATCAGAAGATGCTCGTGTGGTCATGTTACTGAAGTGGTACCTATTTATCTACTCACATTTGCATGCTTTTTTTGAAACTCTTAGGTTTGCATGAAGTAGGGCAAAGACAGCTCTCGACCCTGGACTGTTGCTTTCCAACTGACAAGCCCAGCATCTTAAACCACTGAGCTACTGCATCACCCTTATTAATTGATAAGCAATATCCCTTTATTTGATATTTGCTATCAATTAATACTCCATGACCTATATTTGAATTGAAACTTAATTTCAGGTTTCACCACTTACTCAACCATTTTGGCCCAGGATTAAAAAATGGTGTCTCTTTACTACTGCGAGATGAACTGAACCACATAATATGGGTGGCAAATAGGAAGAGAAGGAAATAAATTAAAGATGGTTGTTGCTCTGAATTTGCATATTGTAGCAAGCATGAGTTAGTTGAAAAAAAATGTATGTAAAACGGTATTTGCTTTGTACATGTATCACTAATTTTTTACCCTTCGTTGCTGATACGGTAAAACTTTTTCCAGACAATTTATTTTGAATTGTTATACCTTATTTGTTTAAATTTTATAGTGCATCCACATAACAAAGTCACTATTTGTAATTCTCCTATTTTTTTTACTCTATAATTGCTTTGTTTTTTTCTTCTTGGTCAAAACATTTTGCCCCCAAAGAATCGGGGAATAGTAAGAAATCTCCACAGATGTATCACTCTAATATCTGACTTTATTGTCATGTAACAACCAGTTTTTAAAATCTCAGGGCACATTCAGATTCTGGTGTGTGTGTGTGTGTGTGTGTGTGTGTGTGTGTGTGTGTGTACGTACTACTATTGCCATTGTTTTTCTTCTTCCAGTCAAACGTGTCCAATTCTCACAGGCTGCCTTGATAAATGTCTTCCATTTTCTTGGCAAGGATTTTCAGAAGTGATTTGCCAGTCACCTTCTTTCTCCTGAGATAAGGTGACTAGGTCACTTTTTGGCTGTTTTCTTGCCATATGCAAATCAATTTAAATAATAAATTATTAAATATTAAGTATCATGGAATATCTTTTAGAGAACTATAGTGCCGTTGCCTTATCATGTAATATGTGCATTCATAAAATGGTGAGGAGAACATTTTTTGTATTTTTCACAAGATACCCGTAAAACCTCTATTTGAACGCCATGGCGCTCTATTTTTCAACCCTTCCGCCGAGGTGGCACTCAAATAGAGGTGG
>JAOYMU010000001.1:97610669-97623967 GCA_025802295.1 Psammodynastes pulverulentus | reverse complement strand
ACCACCAAAATTTTCTTGCAGACCACCAGTGGTCCCCGGACCACTGGTTGGAGACCTCTGTTCTAGAAGACCTCCAAGGTCCCTTCCCACGCTGTTATTCTGTTCCACATTGGAAATCAGTGGCATGACTTTGGCCAGCCTTGGGGTTTTATAATTTGCTGCTGGCTGGTTTAAAAAAAAAATGGATATAGCCATGGCATGGAAGTTTAAGCTGGAATTTTCTGTTGTTATGTTTTGTGGAAAGGTGGGGGAGGGTATTGACCTGTTTTCTATTATTTTTTCTATATCTTTTGGCCAAAAACAATTACTAAACCTAATTTTGCCCTGTTTTCGTATGCTTTTTTTCAAAATGGTAGGAGGTCTTGTTTTCTATTGGTAATGACACCAGTGAGAAGAAGTTCTAAGAGGCTCAGAAACCATGTTTAGGAGTTACAGAGTGCCCAACCCTCTCCTAAATGAATACTGATGAAGGAAAATAGGGTTCTTGATTTATACTCTTTCCATTAAACTAAAGAGGCTAGGAAGGAAACCACTGCAGTGTTTAACGGTGATTATGGAACACAATTCTGCAACAACAGAGGAAACAGAACTGTGGGTCAGTTGCTTTCAGGCAAAATGTGGTTTATTACATTTCCTCATAGTTATAACAGAATTCCTATTTGCTGTCACTGTTTTATAATCTAGCTGGGGCTGCACTGAATTGATTGCATTGCAAATGTTTTGAATACCACTGTTCCATCTGCATATTTCCCCCCATATTTTGACACTTAAATTTTTAGGATCTGTCAGAGTCTTGGAAAAAGTTTCCTTTAGGATTAAGGCTTTATAAGAATGGCGAGACACAGAGGGAGCTTTTGCTCCTTTAATGGCTGCCAGAAATTAATCTTTAAAAAAAATACTTTCATTTTGTTTCCACTACCCTCGCCTTCTTGCTCAACACGCAGAAGTGAAACCTCCACTTAACTGCCTCCAGATTTTTTCAACTGTCTTCAACATCTGGCTACTATCTTCAGAAAAGTCTTGAGGACCAGAGGGTACCATCTGGCATTTCCTTACTTTGCTTAAATGCTGGGAAAATAATTGGAACGGCTCAAGTCAATTAAAGCAAACAAGGAAACCTATCGAAATCTCTCGGTATCAAGAGGATTGATTGTAGATGCTTTACGATAAACATTCTCTGGTTTGCTTTTTCCTATGCTAGGTTTAATTGTATGCGTAGTGCATTGGCAGCCTCATTCCACATTCTTCAGCAATGATGCAAGAGTGGTCACGATTACTTCGTACTGAGAACTTAAAGCTAGTCAAAGCTCAAGGGGTTTTTTTTTTTTGCTGCTGGGCTGCCTGCATTTTCCCCAAGCATGCTTTGCCCTTCAGCTACACTACCACCAGATGAACAAGATACAAATCAAAGCTTTGCTAACATTTCTTTTTCACAACCAACCATTTGTTCTACTTCTAGGAGGGCATTGAACAGGTCTGTGCATTCTGTTTCTAATTCATGTTGCTCCACCTTTCTATGCGTTTCCTAGCCTTATGCAAACTTTGAGTACTGTTAAAGTCTTTGCAGAAAGGCAGGTGGAAGCAAGCCCCTGTCAACATTGGTTAAGGTGCCAAAAGGTACGCCATGACTCAGCAGCAGGCCTAGGATTAGCAGTTCTGTCCATTGCTCTGCTCCATCCCTCGTCCGTGACATCCGGCGTCATCTCATCAACAGGAAATATTTCTTCTGAACGTTCTGGATGATTAGAATGAATAAATACTGAAGCTGATTCACAGAGCAATGCTGTAAAACTGAGGCCCTTAAAACAGTGAGCATATACACATACAGTTTCTGGAGGAGGAAAAGGAATAAAAGAAAGACCAGCTATCAAAGCTTTGTTTGCTTTAAGGAGTCCATGTAAGCAGATGGAAGTTAGTCATTTTCAGCCATTGGGGGGGAGGGGGGTAGAAGCTTAGTTTATTTGTATTAAGCAACAGTGCTCTTATTATGTTAAAGTTTGCCTCTGAAAAACAGTTGAACTCTGCACACAGAGTTGGCACTGCCAACCATCTGAAAGGCATTGCATTTACTATCTATTAATGCAGCAGACTACAGCTATGTTCAGTAGATGAGGGAACCATAAAGTAACTGCATGAGCGATGAGGTGGAGTTATGCATTCATTGTAGGTTGCCCTAGATAACTAACTCTGCCTCAAGCCCTCATCTCTCTGTGATGCGGGATAATATACTACAAACGAGCATTAAAGGGTGGATCCAAAGGTTGCTGAAATAATGTATGTGTAGCAATATATTCTAACACTAAAGTTTGTTATGGGACTCTTGTGAATCCCATCGTGCGATAACATTTCTAGGACAATTAATAAGAAAGAAGTAATCATTATAAGACAATGTAAAATAAAATGTAAGATATCTTTCATTTTATCTGAAAAGCTGGGCAGATAATGTTGTATTGCCTTACTGCCAATAGTAGTAAGTCATCAATCAACCTTTCTGGGAAGAGAATTCAACAGCTATGATGTTCTACTATATGGAAGACTGTGGCAGCTCCTGCTGAAGATCTTAATGTATGGATAGCTCAGAGGGAGATCTTATTTAAGTATTAAGTATTTAATTACTTTACAATGTAATCAAGAGTCATGGTGGTGCAGTGGTTAGAATGCAGAATTGCTGGCTAACTCTACTGACTGCCAGCAGTTCAATCCTGAATGACTCAAGGTTGACTCAGCCTTCCATCCTGAGGTCGGTAAAATGAGGACCCAAATTGTTGGCAATAATGCTCTGTCTGTAAACCACTGAGAGAGTGCTGTACAGCACTATGGAATGGTATATAAGTCTAAGTGCTATTGCTACTGGATTTGTTTTGCTGATTGACAATCTATAAAAGTGGATGGTACAATGCCCATTGGTAAAACTTCCTTGACACCTACCAACTTTCCTGCCTATCCAATATTTTTAAAATATTATTGTCAAAGAGCTAGTCTACTTTCAAGTGCCAATCTCCAACATCATTCTTTGTTTTGTAGGCGTTCTTGGAAAATACACGCAGAGTCCACTATAGTTGTTTGGCATTGCCATCCAAATAGCTTCTCCTTTAGAAGATTCCTGTTGTTGTTCTTGGTCATTTTAGGCAAGAACAATCCGAGTCTGGCTTATATTGAATCCTGGGAAACATGGAAGACCCAAGTCAAACGATTATCTTACCTGATACCTTACAATTTCTGAACTTCCTTTTCCAAGGGCTTACAGCTAAAGACTTGTCAAACAAAGTACTTTACCCAAGTCCTTGGAAAAGCTCTACTCCTATCACTTTCTAGAAATAACAAAGCAATCCCAGCCAGTACTATATGCACAAATATAGCCCCTTATATTTGTTTCCTTACCATTGTATCTGTCATGGTTCCGAGTAATGATCTCTATCAATTCAGAACTCTGAGACTGTAGATGTATCCTTTATTGGGTACATCATTGGCGTGTTCAAAAGTGAAACCAACTCTAAATAATTCCCATGGTTTGGTATTAAAGAATAGATATTCCCCACCAGTCCCCAGTGTTCACAGGTCACATTAACCAACCAGAGAGGTGGCGGGCTTCTCAGCTGCTCCCTCTGCCTGTTACAAGTGCTCATTGAAATGACCTTGGTTCCCACGAACCCTATCGCTGTTATGTCTGACACATTAGAAAAAAATATTCCACTCTCTGTTGGTCCCCCCTCCCTCAATATTAATGGAAATGAAGAAACGAAGAAAAGGAAATATGGCTTCAGCTAAAGTCATTTCGAGAATTGACTAAATATTGACTGTCAATTTCTGGCAAGTGCATGTTTTACATATATGAAACAGCTGACATTGACCAAGAACTTCCATACCACTTCAGACCAAATGCATGGGCAAAACACCATTTTCAGCTGAAGGAATTTGCATGTGTAACGAACCCTGTTTAAATATTGTTGATATGAACCGAAACCCAGTTGTCTGCTGACTTCACTCAAAAGATCTCAACAACACGAGAAGCTACCTTCCACATTTAGGATGAGTCTGGGGATCTCATAGAGTATTCAAGTCTGTCATGGCTTAATTAGTACCATGGGTTTTCTCTCTCCCCCTCCAAGTACAGGTGTGAATAGAACAACACAGTTGAAGATTGTAATCTCTCCAGTCTGCTGTTGCTTACCTCATCCTTTCTTTACATATATTTGGGTTCTGCAAAGGTATACCACAGGCTTATTGCTATGCCTTGCACTTTGTAGCCTTTGCAACAACTCTTGTTTATCATTTACCTTCTCTGTACTGTCACACATCTGTATCTGAACACTGCTTCACGGTACATGAAAGCATAATTTGTATAGCAAGCTACTTCTTGACCGATAGTATATTCTCATTGCAAGCACCTTGCGATAAGCCTGAAAGCAGACACCATTTTCCCTCATTTCAAATTCATATTGATTCTTTCTGTCTATCCTGAATATGGATGATAAACAAACAACAGCAGGAGCTGTCTTGAGATATTGTAATCTGAAGAAGATAGATGAGAAAAGGAATAAGAACTGTAAGAGATGAGGCAAATATAGCTACACTGGGAAAGCATGCCCTACATAAGTTGGATCTACATATTGCATCTATCTCTGCTTCAGCATCAAGGTGAGGCATGCCACCACATGGTGCAAACACATGGTGCAAACCTTGGCTTGTTGTAGCATGCTCTGTTCCCACAGATTAACCTCACCTTCCTTTCTATACAGCACAAAATCACAAGGCCCCCACCCATCCCCAAATGCCACACAGAACTTTATGTTCTCCTGGGTGTTTTTAACCACATACTTCCTCTAACAGTTTTATTTTGTTTCTGCACTGGAGCTGAGGCTTGACTGGTGGTAGAGGGCGTGGGGTTTGTGGCATTGACTAAACCTACCACTTCTTCATGCAGATTGCTGTTTCAGCAGTCAGACAGCTACCGTTGTTATTGGTTTTCTTCTTTAGCCCAGCTGTCCCAGAACAAATCTTTCCTGTAGCTGATAAGAGGCATACCAGACAAAACCAAAGGCTCTGTAGTCCGTTGTCTTATCCTTCCCCGTGGCTAATGAGAGGAAGACTGCTGACATTCAGAAAAATGTTTTACTTGGGTAATGGAAAGGGGAAAGAAAACGATTATTTAGCTTGAGGAAGAAAATAATATGTTATGCAAAGTTTATTACAGTTAATTACACCTTTACAGTTTTCCTACAACCAACTGGGTTGAGATCGTCAGATGACCTAAAATATAAGAACCATACTGTCTGTGTAATAAGATGTTAAAGCCTCTTCCATAAATAATTAAATGAACTACTAGGGGTCCTAATGCTAATAGTAGGTTGACTAACACATACGTCCATAAGCACCTTAGTTCCATAAACAGAACACTCAAATAGTAAACCCACTTAAATTTTAATAACTCTAGCTATTTAAACTTTTCTTCACTATGGCTATTATTTAGCCCCATGAATTGTGTATACTTTGCCTTTCCCATAAAAAGAACTATGTCTCTTGGAAGTCCATCTAACTGAGATACTAAAGCTGAGGCCCATAAGGTTTGAGAACCAATCATTTCACATTTCAGAACCATGTGGTTTGGTTCTCATTTCTAAAATGGTATTATGATACTACATTTAAATCACACTCTGGGAATTCAGTAATCTGAAAAGTGTAAGTTTTACACAGGGGGTTTTAAAAATGGAGAAAAGAATCAGAGGCAGGCAACTTCATAATATAATCCCTATTGATGTCAATTCTTTCAGTAAAATTAATTGGAGTTTGTTGATATTAAATCAATTTATATGGCTGCCCATCTCAAAGATACGACTCCGGGAATCATATAACATGTTAAAAATGATAAGAAAAACAATATCAGTGAAACATATGGGGCACAAAAGAAATTTCTGCAAAAGTCCTCCTTGCCACAGTTGTCACTTATTTTTCAAATAGGAGCCATGAACCTAGGAAGATCTGTCTCACCCCAAGGGGACTGGCCTGCCCCACTCATGCCAGCAGAGGGGGGCATACTGTGGATCCCATCAGCCAAGGAATTTTGGCTGGCAGGATCCAGGAGAAGAGCCTTCTCTAAAGCAACTCCTGCCCTCTGGAACATCTTAACTCTTGAGAGGACATGAGAAGGCCCCCCTCCCTCCTGATGTTTTGTAAGAACCTTAAGACATGGCTCTGCCAGATGGCTCGGGTACCCAGTGAGGGAGCTTCTTACTGGAGGTGAGACAACCCTGCTCTTCCCCTATATGTGCCCTCTCTTCTTCGCCATCTTGTGCCCATGATTTTATCTGTTAATCTTTTTCTCTGCTGTGTTTTTATAATGGATGATTTTAATGTTTAATGCAACTTTATCCGATAGATCAGGGGTCCTCCACCTCTGACCTGTGGACCAGCATGGACATCCAGGAACCAGCCATGCAAGCGAGTGAAGCCCCATCCACACACGTGCGAGATTCAGGCAGTGCACGAAACCACGCCTCTCCCTCCCCACCCGAGGACATGGGGAAAAAACCCATGCAACCTGTCCCTGATGCCCTCATATAGGCTTCCCGTTCATTACTGAGTGTGTTTGTATAGTTTCTGCGTGTAAGAACATCAGAAGAACCCTGATGGGTCAGATCAAAACTTCTCTAATTACAGTGGAAAAAGCTGGAGGAAATGGCAACTAAGTGAAGATAAAGGAAATCACTGCTCATTAAACAAAGTACATGGGGGATGCATAATCTTCTCTCTCACAAAGTTTTGGATGTGGCCTCTAGGCTTGTGCACCTCAGTATTAATGTTAACCCACAGGTCAGAAATAATGATAATAAAAAAAAAAGCTTTTAAGAGCTGCAGAACAGGCAAAGCACAATATCCCTTAGAAACGGGGGAGAAGCAGTCAGAAATATTACATACTGTACTCCTCTATATAAGTCCTCCTCCCACTATGCAGTAAGCAACATATTCACAGTCTTAAAGTAGCAGGTCTCTTTTCTGCTGATTGTAGACTTTTGAAGAATGTAGCATATAAATGTCCAGGCAAACATCAACTCTACCTAAAAGAAAATCTGTCAGGTAATTCTTTTAACTAACAAATTCACAAAACTTCTTTTTGTGACTGAGTGATGAAGCAAAGCCCAAGTACTAATTTAAATCCTGGGGGAGGAAAAGGTTTCTGAGCCTCATGTACTCATAACTGATTATACTAGCTGGGATTACGGGGAGTAATGTGAATAGTGGAAAAAGACTCATTATGCATTGAGAGTTAGAGGGAAAGGTGGCACTAGGAATTACCATTGATTTTTGTGTGTTGTGTAGTTTGGCTCTAAAGTTATGTTTATGCTGAATTGCCTTAATTAACTAGAATTTATCATTTCAGCCACACTGTAGAAATACTGTCCCAAGTTTTGAAACAAGAAAAGTTAAACCACAGTTTGAAGCTGGTTTATGGATTTAGATTATCTTAAAACTGGTAATCAGGACTTCCTGCTAGGATGAAGTGGCAGATATGAGGGGATGACGACACTATATGTGCAGATCAAAGATTCATTTGTATCTTGATTTACTGCAGGCTGAATGATGCCTTTTCTGAATGCAGCCATTACTAATATATCCTAATTTACTGGGGTTATTATTTTAAACTAGGCTTGAACTTGGAACTTTCTACAGATGGCTGAGAATATCAGCCAGCCTGCTACATCCCAAACCCAGCAATCCAGACACTGACCCTCAAAAGCCACAACTTCTCAGGTCTGATTCATCACCACATAATGAAAAACAACTTTTCAGAAAAATGACACAAAAGTGAAAGAATTTGTCATCTGGGAAAAGAGGCCAATATAAAATAACTTCAGCAAATTACAAGGAACAAGTGCTATCAATCCTCATGTCATTTTACCATCCAGCATATAACTTGTTTTGCAGAGAAGAATTGCGTGGCACATTTCTGAAGCACAGCAGAGCTGCAGGCTTCCTTTCCAACCAGGGAAGGTTCCCCTCTTCCCTGTTCTTGATCCGTCTTCTACTCTTTCCCATATTTTGTTATGTGCAACTGAAAGGAGTTAGGAGTTCTGACTCCCCACTCCAGACAGCTAATAAAATAGGTATTAAGAGAGCAGCGGTAAGAGGCATAATATGTGCTCTTGCAGTCTCTTAAAAACTGAAGCACGGAGAGTCTGACTGTGAAGCAAATCACATTCAGTTCTGTACAAAAATATTGAAAAGCTCTCTATTCTTCTATATTTCCTCTTCCGAGTGTCAGAGTAGCTTTCCTTAGCGCAACAGTTCTTAATGTACTTTGGCTTGTACTCCAAGTTACTGCTAGTCTAAGTAGGAGGAACATCCAGGATCCAAAAACTGACTTCATTTGGGGGATAGATGCTAAGACTTTTTAAACTCAGTGTTAATGTTTGTGTTGTGTTTTTTTCCCCTTAAATCTTCAACTGAATAAAGTGGTGCTTTTTCAAGAGGCCACTGGGCTTCTTGGTTTTTCTCTGAAGATGTTTCGCTTCTTATCCGAGAAGCTTCTTCAGCTCTGACTGGATTCCTTCCATTCCCCACCATCCAGCCAGAGCTGAAGAAGCTTCTTGGATGAGAAGCAAAATGTCTTCAAAGAAAAACTAGAAAGTCCAGTTGCCTTTGGAAAAGCACCTTTGGGACAGCAAATGTAATTTTTGCCAAACTTTCACTGGCTTTGTAGCCTTACAGGATATTAATTACATTTCTTCACATACCTAACAAATTGCAAATGATTTGTCTTGTATCTGTATGCACAAAATAACATTTTGGTGGTTTTATACTGTGTAAAATTATTTTGGATGCTAGAACTTCCTAATTTATTAGGGTTAGGGTTAAAACAAAGAAAGTCCAGTTGTTTTTAGAAAACACATCTTTGGGACAACCATGACCTAGATGACTGAGAATCTCCAGAGACATCTGAGTAGCATAAAAATGGAAATCTATTTTTTCCTAGCACAACAGAAAAGGAAGAATCTCTTCAAGAAATAACAACTTGTAGTCACAACAATATTGCGTCTCCAAATCTGCTCACATCCAGATCATTCCCAAGGTTACCTATGCTTATACTGCTTTCTTAAGACATGCCTCTGCCAGACAGCTTGGGTACTGGAAGGCAAAATCACAAAACTGCACCTCACTTACTCTGACTATATCACGTGGGGAATTCACTGGAGAAAGCAATTATGTTGGGAGGAGTTGGTTGTAAAAGGAAGCTAAGCCACCAAAGAATACAGTGGCTGGACACCATCCAAGCTGCCACCAGCCGAGTTTAGAAAAAAATCAAAGAACTAGTGCAAGATTGTAAGATGTGTAGAGACCTGACTCATAGTATTGCCAAGAATTGGACACAATTGAATGGATATCATCACCATCATCATCATCATCATCATCATCATCATCATCATCATCATCACATTTCTGGACAGATGTATAAACTTTAAACAGAGAATGTAGCTGCAACTGTCTATAATGTATACTTTCTAGGAATATAAAAGTTTCCTTGTTTTAAACCAGGAGTGTCAAACTCAAGGCCCAGGGGCCAGATCCGGCCCACAGAGTTGTTAGAACTGGCCCACGAGGCAGCCCTGGAAACAGTGAAGGACCAGCCCACTGTGCCTCTGTCAGCGAAAACAGAGTTCGGAAGGGGTATGTGTGACCCTCCTGAGCTCTGTTTTTGGCTGCAACGGCCTCCTGCAACCTTTTGCCAGTGAAAACAGAGTTTGGGAGGTCTCCCAAGCTCCGTTTTTGCTAGCAGGGTGCTTGGATCACCACAGGCGCCTCTGACAAGAGTAACATCAAGCTGGCCATGCCCACCCTGGCCACACACCCCTACTCCACCTCCACCCCGAGGTCAAACACAACACTGAATGAAATCAAGTTTGACACCCATTTTAAATTAAAAGAAAAACTTTATTACTTAGATGGGGCATGGAGTGTTATGAGGTTAAAGGAAGTGTCTTTTCCGAGAAATTAACTTATCAGATAAAGTATTTTTTCAAATTGAGTTCCACTTCTTACAAATAGGTCTCTAGATTCTCTGCCCACAATCTTCTTACTGCATACAGTACTGTCAGATCTCTGGTAAGAACTTTTTGGGGTATCTTTACACAGGTGTTATTTACAAGGAACAGAGTAGCAAATCTCCTCTGAATTTTCTCCGTAGCTTAGTCCATTGTTTCCTAACCTCAGCAGCTTTAAGAATTCAGCTCCCAGTATTCACCAGCTGAAGAAAAAGAAAAATGTGTTTTTTAAATTATGTATAAAAAAGCTTTGGAAATTAACAGGAGATAAAAACAAAGGGAGAAAGGAAAACAAAAAGAAAAGTAAGCAACTAATTTGAAGAGATTTCTCTTAGCCTATCAGAAATGGACAGGCACAAATCCAGGGCAGAAGGAAACAGAATGGAGTAATGAGATAAAACAAAGACATGCAAAAAACAAATTCCCAACAGCCCATTTCATTCCATAAAATAAATGCTCTCAAACTAACCCAGCTCAATTGTTCCCGAGACTGAATTTTTTGGTTATCTAGTTCCAGGTTCCATTGCTCACTTGGCTGAGAAAGAGTGACTCCGTTGCTCCCTGCAAGAAGGAAGATACAATGAAAAACAAAGTGGAATGTTCCTGGCCATTTTTAAAAATCCACCTGAGAGAGAGAATTAGAGTTCTTTGTCCCCAGTCTGAGATGGTCTCTGCTCACTCTCTACAGCAGGGGTGTCAAACTCAAGGCCTACAGGGTGCTTAGCTGGAAATAGTGGGGCTGTCCTGGAAATAGTGAAGGACCAGTCCGCGATTCCTCTGCCAGTGTGGCCAGCTGATCTCCGTTTTCCCTGGCAGGGGGTTGCAGGAGGCCGTCGCAGCCGAAAACAGAGCTCGGGAACCCATTTTCGCTGGCAAGAGTGCTTGGCCCATCACAGGCACCCCCCCCAACACAAGTGACATCATGCTGGCCATGCCCACCCTGGCCATACCTCCTCGACCCTCCTGAGGTCAAACACGACCCTGATGCGGCCCTCAATGAAATAGAGTTTGACACCTCTGCTCTACAGTGATAGATATCTTAACTTAACTCTTTGTGTCTGAATCTTTTGAGATGCGGTTTTTCTCCGTCCATTATAATCATGTTTGTATCATTTTCATGGCAATAATATGGGAATAGTTTGCCATTGCTTTCTTCAGCTTCTCACTTGAAGCTCTGGGATTTCCTGGTGCTCCCTGCTCCCAGAACTGATTAGTCGGACCATTCTTGGCTTTTGAGAATCAGCCAAGGTTATCTATCTAGGCATAATGGGATGAACAAATATGCTTCTTTTGAGCATTATCAGTTGTTCCATTGTCTGTAACCAGTGAAAAACCTGATGAGTGAAAATGAGGAAGAGAAATATTAGCAAAGGTTTAAAAGGTCACTTAGAGGGAAATTGGAAAAATGATGCAAGCAGCACAAATAACCAAAAAGAAAAGGGAAAACAGGAATAACTTTACATTAACCAGTGCCAGTAAGGAAATATCCTAGCCAAAACTGGCTTGAAACAACAAGGATTATTGAAATCTCTCATCAGCATGACAGTTAGTAATATAAGGATTTGTAAAGATTGCTTTGCTGCATCAAAATATTAAAAATGAATTCTAGTTATTCATTTGCATTCAGTAGCATTCATAATGTATAAGGATCTCATTCTTGCTTTGAGTTTACACTTAGAAAAGCTGCTAATGTGATACCAAAGGTTATATTAGCTTATTGGTTGCGGCGCTCATACAATCACATTCTTCAGTACAACTCAGAGGTGGTATTCAGCAGGTTCTGACCAGCTCTGCAGAACCAGTAGCGGAAATTTTGAGTAGTTCAGAGAACCGGTGGTAACCTTCCCCCAGGAGTGTGGTGGGAATGGAGATTTTGCAGTCTCCTTCCCCTGGAGTGTGGTGGGAATGGAGATTTACAGTATTCATCCCCTGGAGTGGGATGAGAATGGAGATTTTACAGTATCCTTCCCCTGCCACGCCCACCAAGCCACACCTACCACGCCAAGCCCCGCCCACCAAGCCAAGCCCACAGAACTGGTAGTAAAAAAAATTGAACCCCACCACTGGTACAACTCAATGCACTGATGAAAAGTTGGTTTTTCTATGGAAGAAAGCAAAGAACGGTCTCTACTAAGGAAATGAGGCCGCTTCCAATAAGCAGTGCTAAATCTTCTAACATGAAAAGTATCAGAATGATGGGAAACTAAGCCACTGATTTTTGGCAATTGTGGTCAGGATTTTGAGGATTGCCAAAAAGGAATACTGAGGCCACATATCGCTCTTGGATCTTGGATTTCCCCCTCCCGGTATTAAGTTCAAAGAGAGAATACGTTCATACCACGAATGTACTTATGCTGCCTGATCTCTCCGCTGTTAGCATTTTTTGTAGAAAGATAATAAATTATTTACATTTACTATTACAATATACAGAATGAACTGTTCTCTGCTGGAATGAAGATGAGGAATAAGAACAACAATGGCATAAAGAATGAAAACAAAGCTAAAATAAGTCAAAGGAAGAGCTCAGAAACGCAAACAAATGCCAGACGTTCTAAACAGCTCAAAATACTACGGTAGAAGACATGGTGCTGCATAAAAAACATTACTTGGAGAGCATTGGGGGTTAAGGTGGGACTGGGAATGCCATCCCCATTTCCATTCTTACTAGGGAAAGAGGGAAGGAAAAAAAATTGCAATTTGCCCATGCTGTCTCAAGGTGACAGTGGACTTCATGCTGCATAATGCCTGTGGTTTGCTTGACCCTGTTTTGAGCTGAGCCTGCTGTCCTCAACTATGATTGGCAGGGCTGAAGTTTGGCAAGCATACCAGTTCATTTCCACACACGGACCACAGGAGAAGGTTAACAAAAAGTTTTGCCCCTCCACTAAACTCTTCGTTGCCATCTCATAGTCATCTGGATTTTTGCTGCACCGATATGGTGGCCTTGGTTATGGTAATATCCAGGCATTTTTTACTTTTCCTATCTCTGTTTTTAATGCTCATTTTGTCAACTGCATTTTCTTTATCTCTGTTTATGGTAGACTTCCTCCAACTTCTCTCTAGTTTTATCTGAGATGGAAACTTTGACATTATCAGGTTTTGTAATCACAATGCTAATCTTTAAAATTGTTATTGCTATAATTTTTCTTTAAGAAACCATTCTGTGCATTTTAGTTGGTTTTCTGTATATGTCAATATCTACTCCATTGATTTTTTTTTAATTGAAAAAGTTTTATTCATACAGTTTTTAAACAAATTTTC
>JAOYMU010000001.1:97378325-97388668 GCA_025802295.1 Psammodynastes pulverulentus | reverse complement strand
TCCGTTCTGCTGTGCCGATCAGCTGAGAGGATAAAGGGGAGAAAAGCACAAGGGCGGGCAGGCAGGCCCAACATCTGCCCTCCGTAGCCCAAGGAGGGCAAAAATGTAAGAAAGGTGTGCTTCTTAGGTCCCTATAGAAAGCACTGTTTACTTGAAGGGTTTGAGTTCTAAAAATTGTTGATCTACAACTTAAGGAAAGTCGTAGAACAGAAACTATAAAATAAATGGGTTTGTTAGTACAATGAAGCCTACTTTTGACAGACTAACTGGATGGGGAAGGTTCCCATTATCCCTGAAAATCAGAGAGACCCTCATCCTCAGAGCAGGTTTCCCAAAGCTACCAGAGGAGCTCCCTTTGAAGTATCATTGGCAGTTATAATGTAGTATCCCATAATTCTAGTGTTGCAAGGCCAGTTTGGATAATCTGACCAGAAGTTCCTACTTGAAGGAACCAAATTAAACCTGGATTGGTGTAGAAGATAGATCACTCCAGCATTGTTATAGATTTAAAAAAGCTGCATTTTCCAATTTGGGAAAAATCTTTAAACTTTCCTCATGTCTATTTCATTAGCCAAAAGGGAAATAGTAAAACGTATGAAGATTATGAATTTAACTTGGATATAGTATATGGGAGCAACTGTTTTACTCAAAGTAAAATATCTCTTTGTTAAAATGCTATTTTTGGCAGCAGCAGAATTAAAATGAAGAGTCGCTTTGAAATGAGGTGGGTAGCAAATAAATCTAATAAATAAAACAAAACAAATGCAGGAGAATAATCAAACAACTGGATTTTTAGTTCTCTTGGTAAGAAAATACAAGGTCAGAATGCATGCCTTAGAAAATAGGCAGAGTGATACCAACTTAAGAACTATCAAAGTCACTATAATTACAATGAATTTCTTAATAAAATGTAGATAATTTTTGGTATATATTTATTTGGCTTTTATACAATGATCAGAAGGTTTTTCACCAATCAAATATCTAAATCCATTCTCCTGTTTTATTTCCACTCCCAGGAGGTCTTACTGGCACAAATTACTAGATCACATCAATATAAGATCTTCAACCTTTGTATGTAAAAGCCTTTTGGAGACAACTCATGCCAGTCCAACACTTGACTAAAAACAGATGAGCACAGCGCATTAGGTTCAGGAATTCATTCTTGAGAGCACAACAAAGGGATCACTCCCTCTAATAAGGACTGGGGAGACATTTTTATTCTAGAGAAATTTCTAGCCGTCTGAGTCATATTTGGTGGAAAACAAGAGAGAAAAGTAAAAATAGATTCCTCCTTCTACTTCTTAATGTAAAAAAGTAGCATTAAGACCCACTTTTTATGATGTAAATAAAGGCATATTGATATACAAGATATATTTTGCAGACTGTACAAATCTACCATCTTATCACAGAAAGGAAAATGAAGTTTTATTCTGTTCCTAAACACTGTTTTTATTTAATAGTTCAACAATACTATCAAATAATTAAAGTGAGAAAGAACAAAATAATTCTGGAGTAGTAGTAGTCACTGATAAATAAAAGGAAAAATATTATTAACACTGAAGATAGAAAAGGAATGCAAATTGCTGCTTTTACTCATTGAATTCAGAAACTAAATGGATGTTTTTGTTTGAGATCCCCAACGTAACTCCAGGGCCTCTTTTCTTGGCCAGGCACCTTAATATTTCAGAACTTATTGTACCCTTCTCACTTTTATACTTTGAATGAAACATACACATATTGTTAGTCAATCACATAGCCGTAGCATAGAGACATCTACTTAATTAGTCAAGTCTTTGCAATACATTTTCCCAATTCCCATACTTCTCAGCCAGGGTGTGATTGTATTCCAAAGCCTGAGGCTGGCAAATATATGTTCTAAATCATAGAAATGAAACTTGAGAATAAAGTCAAACAAAAGACAAAAAAAGTTAAGAAGCTTTCCAGACATTTAGAATGCTTTTCTTTAAATGATTTATTTTTGTTGTTTATTTACTTTCCGTTCTTGTTCAGACTAGTAAAGACAAGGGAGGAAATTCAAAGTTTTTCTTTGCCACTTTTACTTTCCGGATCCAGACAAAGCTGGTTTTCCCACATAGTTTAAGATTTAAACAGACAAACTTCTTTTTAGATCATAAGAAGTTGAAGTCCAGCCAAAACAGCTTTTTAGTTTTGTTTTCACTTTGGATATTGTTTAAAGCATAAGTGCATTTTTTTTCAGTACTTTTTCTATCTTTTGAAACTGAGATCTATTTTTGTCTGCATCCTGGACATTTGGAGGAAATATGCAAAACCCTAAGGAATATATTTAAGTGTGAATAGACCCTCAGTTGCTTACACAGCAAAGCTCAAGGACATACTGGCCTAGCCAGCCAGGAAAATATTCAGTTCCTAACCTTGTGTGACAAAATTCTGCAGCACCGCTCTATACAATTTATCACTTTATTTATATTTACTTTTTTCCGAGCCTACAAGACACACACACAGCAAATAAATCCTCTTTTCACCATCTCCCTGCCACTGTATTTAAAAGGAACCCAAGAAATGAGTGATAACAATGGAGTGGGACGAACACTGTAGAAAGTAGTCCATACCTTACAACCATAACTGAACCTGAAATTTTGGTCAGAAGTTGTTAAGTGTCTCATCCTGTGGTCATGCCTGATTTTATAACCTTTTTTGCAGCAGTTATCAAGTGGATGTGGTGATTATGTAAGTGACTGTAATATAATGAATGTAATGTAAGTAGATATGTGTTACATGAATCCATTGTTTGTTCTGGAGTGGGGTTTTTTTTTGTTAGAAACTGAAAATAAATGCTAGTTTCCAGAAAAATCATGGTGATGTTACTGTGGGGATTTTGCAAATGGCTATAAAGGTGGGTTGGCTTCCGAGAATGCAAAATATGATCATGTGACTACAGGAGAGGGCAGCTGCAGGAACTTCGACTCCAGGTAGCAAGTAGCTTTTTGGAAGACTGTCATAACTTTGAACATTTGCTAAGCAACTGGTTATAACTAAAGGACTACTGTAAGATGGCGGAGAGTTCTCTTGGCTGCTTCACATATACAACACACCACAAGCCACAAAGGCCTGCTGAAAAATCCCAATCTTACAGAAACACTTCAGGTTGGGGCCCGGTAGACATTACAGAGAATAGTGTTCCAGAAAATGGGAGTGATCATAGAAAAGGCTTTGCAGAGCCTGGACAGTGTTTTGGCAGAGGGTTGCCACTCTAGCCACCTGTTGCCCCTCATCTCTTCAACAGCATCATTCCAAGTCAAGGAGAATAACTGGTATATATTTTCCCCAGGCTAGTGAAGTCTGATGAGACTGAAGAAAAACCATGCTATGGGAAAGTCCTAATTAATCCCTTCCCTTAATATCCCCTATATACAACAAGTAAGATGACGAATCTGTAGAAAGGTCTTCTTAGCCATGGCAGCCACCTGCTCCTTGAGCAGCAGCTGTGAGTCCAGGAAGATCCCCAAATTACTCACCAACTCAGTCTAGGAAGTACAACCATGTAATTCCATGAGTAAAAAAATGATAAAATACCCACCCCCAAAACCCCAAACCATTCCTTCTGGACATAGTTTAATCAAAGTTGGTTTCTCCCCATCCAGTTATTTTTCTATACTCTAGTTTAAACAAGTTTCTTATATTTTCCCAATAATTCTTAATCATGTATGTATATGAAGCATTTTGTTAATATGGATAATGTGAAAAAAGTGATAAAACAAGAAGAACTATAAATTTCTTCTTGGATTGTCGGCATGTTTATCGTGCTCACTAGACCCGTCCCAACAAAAAACACAGAGATAAATAATAAAAATCCCTCATCCTCAATTTTTTTTCCAAAATGAGACATAAATTTAAAATATCAAACTCGCAATTTTAACAGGAGGGCCAAAGCACTTTTTTTTCATCATTGCAAACAGCATTAAAATCTGGCCAGAGAAGCTAACATATACCAATGTCAACTCTGTATCGGAGTTTTCATAGGAGATGAATAACCACATATTATTTCCTGAGTTCATATAATTGCTAATTATAGTCACCCATCTATTTATGTATTTGGCCACCCAATTCAAATACCGAAATACTGAATGGCTTACAACACCGAATAAACACACCCCAGAAAAAAACCATCAATTTGATTAAAATAAAAGCAACCCCTTAGTATCTGGTCAGGAACTTGCCATTATTACCTTCCTCCAGACAACGACTCCTCTCCATCTGAGATCTTTGTTCTCAAGCTAAGCACTCTACTACTTAGATAACCTAGATTTTGCGTGAATTGCCAGGAGTTGTGTCTGAACTCTACTTTGCGGTTAGCTTGTCTAGTTAGTGACATTCTGGCACATAGGCTCATGTAGTCTAGCCCTGGAACTCAGTTGGCATCTTGGGCACCAGATCTGAAGGCCTTTCATTCTAATGGTACCTTGGTACTCAACTTCTTTGAAATTTATCGAATTTGGTACTCAACATATTTTGACATGATAATTTTGTCCCAGTACTCATTGTTTGATACTTAACTCAAAAGCTAGAACTATTCAGTGTCAGCTGCCTTGTGACTCATTACATTATTCCTTATGAGAAAAATTGTTTGGTGCTCATTGTTTTTGGTACTCATTGTGCCTCTGGAACCAATTAATGATGAATACCAAGGTACCATTGTAAATGTATACCAGCAATGCTGTTACTATTTAAATTTTGTTAAGAGATTTTGGTGAGCAGTGAAGTGAGAGAGAAATATATCCTGTGAATATGATATGAGAACAAAGAGAGTTAGAGAAAAAAATGTGGACAGACATTAGGAGAGTTCATACTGCAGTCACCATAAACCTCTGTAGGAGTTTGGCAGAGAACAGACTCACTTAGTCAGATAGATTACAAACTACTTCTTCAAAACTTCAAATGAAACACACCTGATTTGTCACAGTTGGGATCACTGGTAAGTAAAATAATACTTTCAATTCCTTAAAATTACATTTTCCATCTCTACAAGTTAATATAATAAATCAAGTATGCTATACAATCTCTCTCAAAAGAATAATCCCTAAATTCAAATCAGATTACATTTACATTTAAACTAATCAGAACTAACTCTCGTATAAGATTTTACAAAGACTGCCATTATAACCGAAATGTTTAAAAAAATCTGCTCAAATGTTGGTTCTACAATTAAAGATAGGACATCTTAAAATTAAAACTTTCTCTCCACATTCCAGAAATATATTTGAATCCTATCTTTTTTCTTTCCTGATATAAACATATTTCTGCTTTCAGTACAATGTGGGTGCATGAACTAAGCTATTCTTATGTGTATCCCATCAACAGAATCAAATCTGACTAATGAATAAAGAAGAGCTTTTGTTGAAAATATATATATTAAAAAATAGAACTAGAACTGCAAAGCAATTTCCTAGACTTGAAGGAGAAGCAGGGAAAAAAAGTGACATGAGCATGGAGCACAATTATATTTTTATGCGTTTAATCAAAGTTCAATTTTATTTAGAACTGGATAGTCTTGCAGAGTTCAAATGACACTGTTTAATTCCAAATAAGAGGATATGGTCAGCAATGTAAAAAAAAAAAATCAGGCTTTTAATTTGTTCCTTCATATAAATGACCATACTTAGAAAATTAGAATTTTAAAAGCCAGAATTCTGCAGCATTAATTAATTCCTGTAAGACTCACTGCTGCTTATCTTTTCCCTTGTTCACACAATGCATTTGAAAACATGGTTCCAAATCTAGCCCAAGCCTTTGACTAGCCATCCTTGTCTCCAAATTGTGGGGCAGCATTTCTCAAGACTGAAAGGTCCAATAAAAGAGTGACTGAATAATTGGATTCTTTTCACCACCCGAGTACTTCAGGTTTAAAAAGCCATAGAAGTCTCTCACTGCAGTGCTCTTGGTCCTTTTGGCAATCTACTAAAATGATATAAGAGGTGGAGTTTTTTCCCTTCTCACTAAACAATTTTTTGTGCTTGTACCTAGACCATGAGATCCAAAGAGACCAGGCAATAGAGCAGCAATTTACATCAACAAAGGGGATTTTGATGCACTCCCTGAATGGGGCTGCATTACCATGTTAATAGCTTTTTCACTCTCAGCCTGGGACTTTGGAAACTTTTTGCAAACGAAGAACAGTTCCGCTTTCTATTTTAACTGTAACAATAGCAGAGGAGCCTCTCAAACTGCATCAAATAGCAGTCAGTGAAATCCCTAACTACTCATCCTGTCTTGGTGGTTTATTAAACCACCAAGCCAGAGAACAAAAGAAGGAGAACAACCTGCAGCCTGACTTCACCCCCATCTCTTAATCCCCTAGAGATGGCAGGAGGAATTGCCTGCAAAACTGTTAAATCAATCTTTTTACCTTCCCCCACTTTTTTTCTTTATTTTTTTTTTGAGCTTCCTTCCAACTTCCCACCATAAAAGACATTTCAGGTAAGTTTTCCAACATCAAATTCTTTATGGGCCCCTGGTTTGCAGAATGACGATGAGATTCCTCTCCCCCCTCTCTCCACTTCATTTTTCAGACCTTTGTTGTTCTTCACCAGTTCCCACACTCATCTACTTGTTCCTTTGTCATATGCTTTGAATGTACTCTTCTCCTGACACTGACTGCCTCTCACCATAGAGAATCAATGAAAATGTTGCTCCTGCAGTCAGCCGGTAGAACAGAGCCCATTCATTACCACAAAAATTGTTCCACTGCCACCAGCGTAGACAGCAGTTTCTATCTAACTCCTCTCAACGCATTTTCCAATTTGAAAATGACTCTCATTTTCATAAAGCTTCCTACTTTCTTAAGATGGCTGAACCCCCACCCCCATGTATTTATTATTTGGATACTTTCATTTTCTTACCTTTATATGTGGTAAGATCAACGGCAGATTTGCGACTTACAACCCTACTCTATAGAACTGATTGTTGCCAATATTTATTGGTTAACTGTGTTCTGATTTTTTTTCTTTTGTATTTTATACTGCACTTAGGTTATAAGACCATAAAAAAGAGACAGCGAGCCAGTTTGAGATAGTGGTGAAGGCATTAGGCTGGAAACTGGGAGACTGTGAATTCTAGTCCCATTTGAGCTATGAAACTAGCTGGGTGATATTGAGCCAATCACTCACTTTAAGCACTAGGAAGCTGGCAATAGTAAACTACTTCTGAAAACTGCAGGGATTATCCAGGTAGTTGCCAAACCAGTGGTGGGATCCTACCCGAGTTGCCACCGATTCACTGAATGTGTGCGTGCATGCATACTCCCCCTTCTGCACATGTGCACACCTACCGGCATGCACCAGCTGCGCATGCACATGCCAATCAGCTAAGAGGATTCTTTGATCCTCTCAGCTGATTGGCGCAGTTTTTTTAGCTACCAGTTCTCCTGAACCGGTAGCCACTTTTTGCTACAGGTTCGCCCAAACAGCAGCTTTTTTTGCCACCAGTTCGCTGAACCGGTAGAATACCATCTCTGTTGCCAACCAACATAAAGAATGTACAGGAAAAGATAATTTAAAAAATGATACTGATAAATACATTGCTTGTATTCCCATGTACCCTAATCACAGCACAAATTCGCTCTGGCAATCTCTTTGTTTTACCAGGCCCTTAATATGTTACCTTCATCTCATCCTCAGCCCATGAGTGAGACAGGTTTATCATATTTTTTCCCTGTTGGGCAGTCCCGGATAGGTAAAATGTGTTAAGCTTTGTCACACATTACTTTGGAGAATATTCAGTGACTGGCAGATGGGAGACCGAAGTTTGAGAGACAGAATATGGATTAGCAATGGGAATAGTCAATTTCACATAGATGTACTTTTCTGTTAATTGAAGGATGGTGATTAACTGTATAACTTGGTAGTGCTAAAGGCCCAACATGTTCTTGCTTGATTTCTAGTAGAAAGCACCAGCCTCTAAAAAATATTCTGCTTTTCTCAATGTCTGTATGAGCTAGTATCTTAATAGAAGAATCTCACATTTGTTTAAATATATGATCTATTTAATCAGCTCTTCTCATAAATAAGATGGTTTCGACTGAATAGTCAGGGAAATTCTGAGTTCAGTTACAGGATCTTTTATTTTGGGTATCACATCCCACTTGTAAAATGTGGAACCCAAAGCTCATTTGACATAAAGCTGAACGAACAACCCACTCATAATTCAACAGAACTGTGATTTTGTTAAATTTTTGAAAGCAGATAGCAAATACATTTTTGACATTTACAGTAACTCATTCATATAGAAAACAAACAACAGGAAAACATTTTGGAGATAAAGCAAAAGTTCAGAAATGTATGTGCACACCTGAGGGTGTTTTACATTATTATAATTTCAATCAAATAGATGGTATATCTAGATTATTACACAGTCAACTTTTTTTTCTGAACACTGAAACATTAAGACATCTCTCCAAGGCAAACTCTTACACAGGATCTTCTATTATTGTAAAAGCAACAGCTTGTTCATCATACCTGATATAGCCATACACTTATATCTATTTATTCAAGAAAATTTATATGGTTGCCCAACTCACTCTCAGTGAATTACAATGGCCATTGCCCCAGTTAAATTTATTTTTGTTAACACCAAAGTTTCAGGAGCATCCATAGGTACAAGAATTCACAAAGCATCAGTATAAAATGCCTAATATTGACTTGCCTAATATGAAAAATTTACTACAATCAGTTAAGAAGAACTAGAACGTAAGATTTATGTTCTTCACTCTGACACTTTCCAAAGTTGAACCAACTCCCATTTTCTCTGGAAAATAGCTTTGTTGAATTCAGGGAGCACAAATTAACCACGTGGAGAGTACCAGGCTGGGAAAAGCAGCTTTAAGCACTTACTTCCCTCAGCACATTAACTACAGTAAGACAAAGCTCATTTTATTGTAGTCTTACCTTGGAGAACCAAACCAGAATTTTCAATAATGTATAGGAAAGATGTCAATGGAGCAATAGGGGTCTTAGCAACCAGGATCTGCAAAAACAAAACAAAATGAAACCGCATATGGTATAGTGATTATTAAGGTGTCCAGAGGAACTCCGCTGGATAAACAGCACTTCTAATATATTTTCTCATACTGGCTCTACAAAGAGTTTGTTCCACCATTCACGAAAACCTACTTTAGGTTCTATTTATTGATTTAAACTTTCCAAAGTTCCACATTGTCTTAATATAACCTTTTATTTATTTTGCTGAAATACACAACAGGGTATGTGTTTAACCAACCCTGCATGAAGATGAAAACCAAGAAAGAATATGGTACAATGAGATCCTACACAGAAATTATCATAGTAGGAAACTAGAATCATTTCTAGTCATTCGTAGCCAAACATCCATATTTTACTATAAAAGCAACACAAATAAAGCAGCCCCTATGTTATAAACTCTCTAGACATTCTAGAGAGATGTTGATAATTTATGAGATTCTAAAGAGATTCTATTGCTGCCATTTCTGCTAAATGTGTATGCATTCCAAATGTGAAGCAGATTTCCTCACTCATTTCTGCCTTGGGGGAAAAAAAGGAAAGACACTGGAAAGCAATTTCCTAGTCTGTGGTTTTCACAGTGGCATTTCCAACTTTGTAACCCTAAGGGCACCACTTAACAAGGCTGCTGATCCAAAGCACACTCTTGGTTCTTTTAGAACTCTGTTTCAATTACAGTGATGTCATGCCCATTTTTTAAAGACAAAGAAAATACACCAGGCCATAGTACTGCCTTCACTTTTATGTGTGTAATGGACCTACATCTACCTGGAAGGAAATTTGTAGCAATACTCTGTCTTGGGCCATGGTACTCTTCAACATACTCATAAATGATTTAGATGATAGAATGCGAACTCATCAAATTTGCAGACAACACTAAGTGGGGCAGAATAGGAGATAGTGCCAAGATCCAGACAGACTTGACCACTGGGCACTATCCAACAAAATGCAATTAAGTGGTGGAAAAAGTAAGGTTTTACATTTAGGCAAGAAAAACCAAATGCATCATTATAGAATAGATATTCTATAATCTATTCTAGTCAACAGCAGTAACTGTGAGAGGAATCTAGAAATTCTAGGGGACAACCATTTAAGTATAACCTGGTGGTGCGCTACAGCTGCCCCCCCCCCCCGAAAAGCTAATGCAGTCCTAGGATGCAACACAGAGGAATAGTATCAAGATCACATGATGCATTAGTAGCACTATATACTGCCTTGATAAGATCATTTGGAATACTGTGTCTTGTTGTGGTCAGTATCAGAGGTGGTATTCAGCAGGTTCTGACCAGTTCTGGAGAACCAGTAGTGGAAATTTTGAGTAGTTCGGAGAAC
>JAOYMU010000001.1:97259910-97273329 GCA_025802295.1 Psammodynastes pulverulentus | reverse complement strand
GGGCTCCGAGAACTCGTTCACATGGGCCCTAGTACCTCTCGGGAGGTCTCCGGAGGTACTAAGATTTCACCACTGGTCAGCAGCCCTGCTTTCTTATTATAGTAGAACTGTATTCGTAAAAGCAACATGCAATTTGAGAAAGGAACATGCAGATTTCAGCTAAAGCAACTTCTATCATCTCAAACTCAGTAACTTTAAGATATGTGGTTTAACTAACTCCCAAAATTCCTTTGCCAGCATGCTGACTGAGGAATTCTGGGAATAGAAGTCCACACATTTCAAAGTTGTTGAGGTTGAGATACACTGTTCTAAAAAAATTCTATAAAGAGTTGAGAGTAACAAAAGCCAAAAAGAATTATGCGGGTGGATGTATGATTCTTTTTTGGCTCTGAAACATATACAATTATCACGCTGGTATAGAATTCTAATCCAGTCTTGGAAAAACAAATCTTAACATCTTTGGCAAGTTCTGAAATATTCGGAAAGCTGTTTTTCCAATAAGTTGATTTTTTTAGCAACACTGCAATGTGCAAATCTAACTGCAATCCTTCCTAGACTTCTCTATGAAGCAAATACGTATGATATTTTGTGATACTATTACATTCATGTTGGAAGCACCTACCAAGGTGCTTTCAGGTTGAAAGGATTAGCCAGTAACATCATCATTGTCCAGAGAACACTCTAGGGGGCACCTTGCATGTCCCTGTTATTTTTCACCAAAGTGATACCTATTTATCTACTTTCTTTCAAATGCTTTCAAATTGCTAAGTGGGCAGGAGCTTGGACAAATTGATAGTAGCTCATTCTGTCATGTGGCTCATGCTCTCAGGGTGGACTGCCGACCTATCGACCTTTCAATGGTCTTCTGACTCAGTGTCCTAACCACATGAGCTATTGTGCTCCTATGTTTTTGTTGAGAATGTACCACTTTTAGTGATCAGAAGAATGCATAGTCTCCTCATCTTTATGACATAGTGACAGTCGCTCTCAGGAGCAGAACAAGGTAGGAAATGTCTATGAAGATTCTCAGTCATCTAGGTCATGGTTGTCCCAAAGGTGCTTTTTCGAGGGGCAACTGGACGTTCCTGTTTTTCTGAAGACGTTTCATTTCTCATCTTGGATGAGAAGTGAAATGTCTTCAAAGAAAAACAAGAACATCCAGTTGCCTCTTGAAAAAGAATCTTTGGGACAACAAAGTAGGAACTTTCCCAGTAGTTAGTAGAACACTATTCTCTGAATAATTCAGTCTTCTAATAGCCATAGGTAAGAAGGAAAGTGTTATTGGATTAAATTATATTCAGTATAATTTTATTATCAATTCTTGGTCATTTTTAGCAGAGATTTGATACTAACAAAATCTCTTGAACAGAAATTTAAATTCCAAATAAATGTGCTTTATGCAGACAACTCTAGAAAAACATTGATTCAAATTATTGGCGTGTAGGTAAATATTGAAATGCATAAAACTGACAGAATGGGTCTTGGGTGCAGTTATCAACCATAAACATTGATGCTCCAGAAAATTAAGCATAGAGAAGTCTATTATATGTCTAAGGAACTGGATTATTCATCTACAATTTGCCAATCTTAATTTACATCTTTTATTTCATATCTTCCAATCTGGAATGATAGAGAAGTCATGAATAAATGAGATTTCATTCCAAGTATTTAAAATATACTATATTTCCATCTTTTATTATTGAGGGTAAACATGCCCAGCTCCTTCAGTCTCTGTGTGTCATTGCCTTTCTCTGACCTTATTTCAATTCTTCTGCTTTGTAACATATAGTTACTAGAATTGAACACAAAATATGAAATGGTATCTGACCAAAACAAAGTAAAGTGGAACAATTACATCACAAAATTGTGTGGTGTTTAAATCACCAGGTTAGAAACCAGAAGACTGTGAGTTCTAGACCTGCTTTAAGATACAAAACCAGCTGAGTGACCTTGGGCAAGCTACTCTCTCTTAGCCCTAGGAAGCAGGCAATGTTAAACCACTTCTAAAACATCTTACCCAAGGAACTTGTCCAGGGAATGACCAGGAGTCAACACTGACTCACACACACAAAAATGTCCTTTATGTGCAAACACAGGAGAAACAAAAGAAACAAAATTAGGCAAATAAACAAAAGCTTTTCTTACATGCAAAATTTTAGCCATCTCTTTCAAAATCAAATTTAAAAAAAAGACTCCTGACTACTGCATAGTTATCATTTTCTAGTTTGATTAACCAATGTTTTATAATCAATTCCCTATATGATAAACAGAATTTCAATACCACTGTCACAGAAGATCTAAAAGATGTAAATTGGGCAAGCAGTATGATGGAACATAAAAGACTTCAAAAGGAAGTGGGCTTTAATTTCCATCAACAATACCATGGCCATGTACAGATTTCCAAATTGAATTATTTCAGCAATTTACATATGGCCATATTAAGCATTCTGTTTATTACAAATCAAAGACCAAACTTCAGCCACCCAGCAAGTCAGTTTCTCTTTAGGAAAAAAGAGTAGGATAACACAATTGTTTTTAATCAAATAGATCAACAATATTTGATTACAAGGCATATAATATAATAACTGTTTCAAAATTATGCCATGTATAACTTTTTCATTATATTCTGTCCATATCACAGAATAGATAATGGGTTCAGAAAAAATAAAATTACAGGGAAGGAACTCTTCATACTGATTAATATAAACATTCTCCCAAACTCAAAATGTTAGTGGAAGATTGTTTATGTGGATGATAAAACAGTAATGCCACCAAAATTTTGAAAATAGGAATTTGTTCTTAAGCTCCTTAGGAATTAAAATCATTCCGTAGATACAACTTCCTTCAACCAAAAAATGCTTGATGTCTCTTTGACTCTGGAATAAGCACAGCAAATATTTTTATTATTTAAAAAGTTTCAGTCCCTTTTCAATCAAGGCTACGAATACAATGGAATTTGACAGGACAAAGTAAATTAAAAAAGAATAATAGAAAGTTCCCCTTTATTTCCTAGAAGTTACTTCTGAAATAATATTGTCTGAAAAAGAAATTCTACTAACAGGATGTTACAGCTGAATCACTGTGAACAGTCATTACTTTGCTTATTTGGCTGGAAAAGATACAAAGCAGGGCCTCTAAGGTCAATCTTAATGGTCATTTGAGTTCATGTGGCTGAACCTGGATTTACAAGTAAAAAAAAAACATTATTTTGAGGGTCCTCATAAATGAACAGTTAGCTAATGCAGCTTCTTCAACATAAACATAAAATGATATACATTAATTCACTCAGTTACTCCAAAAATATTTGCAAACAAATCTTAAAACAGTCATTGTATGCAATGAGGCCTTCTAGGATACAAGGCTTATCACCCTGACCAGAAGCCATGCTGGCCACAATCTATAAATCCTTTAATCCAAAATATCTGGAAGATACTTCAATGGTTATTCCTAGACGTTGGGTGCAGTAGTTACATTGGTACTTTCTATTGATTTACACTAATACTTCTTCCTTGCAGTTTTATCTCAGTTTTATTTGTGCCTTTTAATTTAAAAACAACCTTTTTTTAATGACCCTGTAGTCCCTATTCAGGGTAGAGCTGGGGCAACTGGATGGAGCTAAGCTGGATGCCCTTCCTGGATTTCACAGCAGATATTTTTTCTTTGGGCTCTAGGACAGAAACATCTGCTAGGATTGATCTCTCAAACTTTTAAGTGGGAGACCAGTGTCTTCACCACTAAGCCACCACGTCACTTGATCTGTGTCTTTTAATATTAAGTTATTATTCTTCATAACATTCTTGGTAACCCAACTAAACGAAGCGTTTCTGAAAACATAGCCCTCTTCACTCATTTAACAACTGAAATTATCCTCTACATTCTCCCTCCACAAAAATCTCATCAGCTTCAGATGTTATCATATTAAGCAGCATGATCTGAAGAATTCTACTTGCAATTCATTTAAACATAAATAGGATTCACATAATTGTAGGCCCCAATAAAGCAGATTATAATTGTGCATCCTAATGAGTGCATGAAGAACTAATCAAACCTTTCTAATGTGCTTAACCTGATTGGATATTTACAATGTGCAACTCAGATGAAGAGGGGCAACAGTATTGTGGGAAATAAGCCAATTCCTCTGTTAGCTTCATTTCAACAAACAGAACCAAAGCTTTTAATTCCCATTATAATGCCTGCCCAACAAGGGAAAGCCTTGAGCATCCTCTTGTAATGGACCAGGATTTAGCTACACAATAAATATGCACCATCTAGTGGCTGTTTCATCATACACAACATAGATACTTTAAAAAAAAATCATGCAACTTGAACTCACTGAGATGAATGAATTTGTTTTTATGAAACTCAAATGATTCATTAACTGATGTCTGGATTATATTATAACTAATGTAACAGGCACAGATTAAAAATAAATAAAACGGTCAATCCTTCAGAACAGCATAAGGATTTGGTTTATTTGATGTCATGTAAGAGAAGGTCACAAAATTCATAAAAATTCTTTGTAGAAGCTGTTCAGCTTGTTATACTTTCAAATCCAAATTTATTCGCGTTGATCAAGAAAACAACAAAACTAAATGTTATGGATTTCCCCACAACAAATCATCACCACAAGCGACATAGTTCTTGGGAAGGGCTTCCTGGCTTATCTGCAGATAGTGGTTATAGTTATGTGACTTGCATCACTGCACCGCTGAACAGTAGATTTCCAGGCAACCAGTATGCAACTGATCTATACTAGAAAAGGAATTTCTATCTGAATACAAAACGAAATCATTATTAGAGGAAAAATGTTCAATAGGTCAAGTAGAAATTTAAGCATTCCAGTGATTGGAATCACAGAAATGTAAACTCCATGTAAACACTAAGGTATACTTCAATATTGTACATTTTTTGCCCATGGCTATGGTAGAACCACCAGCTGAAGGGGAGGAGGCCCTGATAAGGGGGGATTAAAAGATATTCCAGTTCGGGCTCTCTGAGGGGTAAGAAGCATTTAAAGTCAACATATATCTGTCCTTTTTTAAAGGAAGGCATACAGTCTGGTGAGATTCATATATGCTAATGTTCATTAATACAGAAACCTCTTTGACCATTTATTTGAGCTCTTCCGGTTGCTTGCAACTGATATGGTCTAAAATTAGCCTATGAAAATGTACATATTTATTATAATCTAAGCCTAAAGAAACAGAATTTTAATCCAGTTTCTAGTATTATGTTATTTTCACAAACATACAGTCTGACAATTTGGGCAGTTTTACTGAAAGAAGCACAAATAATCAATCTGGCTCCAAATATTTGCTTTTGATTCCTAACATAATATCCTGCAATCTACATATCTGGCAATAATTTTTAATGTATTGTAATGTATTTAATTTTTAATGTATTTAATTTTTAATATATTGTTTGAAAGGTTCTAATTAAATAACTCCTTACTGCTGAGTCTTCCATTTCGTTGGACCTAGTCAAAATGTTTAGTCGAGAATCTGGAATGGATTGTTGGCTGGTTTCTATGTAGTGCTAGCTGTTTTTATTTCTCTGTATAAATTATAAACTTGGCTTGTTGAATCCTCAGTTAGCACTTCTCCTTTCAGGTTGTGATCATAAAGTTGTAATATTTCTGCAGTACCTCCTCGTAACTGGTAATAATTTGGGATCTCTTCTTAGGTTCTGGCTGGAAATAAGACATTGTAGCAGATCTGTACTTTCTTATGCTAGAACTATGTCTGGAACTAATTTTTCTTTCTAATTTTCTTTTTTTTTTAAAGACAATTTTCTTTTTAATTTTAATTTTCTTTTTCCCTGATTATAAACATAAATGACAGAGCTATTCCAAACTCTGACAATTCAAATTTTAATACTTAAAGAGATAAAAAGTGGTTCCTGACAGATGAACTCATCCTTTAAAAAAAAAAAGTAATAAACTTTTGTAGAAAAGGAAGAAATCCAATATACCTTTACATTTTAATATTAAAAACTGAGCAATTGGTGTCAAAAGTGTGGCACTATCAACATGTTAACTCAAAGTAGGAGACAGAAGCATCTCATCATCCCCTAGCCCAATTCACACACAAAAAACATCAAAACAGCAGGAAATAGAGAAATGAGAGTTCTTAATAAACATAAATGAAGAAAATTTATTTGTTCATTCTAAAAAAAAAGAAAAATAAACCAGCCAGGTAGTCTTCGAAGGCAGCCCTATGAACAGCACTGCAGTAGTCAAGCCATGAAGTGACCAGGGCATGAGTGACTATCTGAAGGGCAGGCATATGAAAATGTGCAACTGGTATACCAGGTGAAGCTGGACAAAAGCCCTCCTAGCCATAGTCGTCAGGAGCTGTGGGTTCACAAAGAGCCTCAAACTGTGCATCATCCTTGAACTGGGAAGTGCAGCTTAATTACTAAATTCTCATAGCAAATACCATGTTTTCCCCCCAAAAAGACAGAGTCTTATATTAATTGCTCCAAAAGACGCATTAGGGCTTATTTTCCTGTTAGGTATTATTTTGGGGAAAATGCGTCCGTCTGGCTGACGATCTTAACTGAGGTTTATTTTGGGGTAGGGCTTATATTACAAGCATCCTGAAAAATCATGCTAGGCTTATTTTTTGGTTGGGTCTTATTTTCGGGGAAACATGGTATGGACAATGGACTTTATCTCTCTGAAAAATAATAATTTTCATCACATTAGGAACTCACTTAAGACATCACAAGAGTGATGCACTTCTCAGTTTAATATCTATGGAGATTCTCAGTTATCCATGCCATGGTTGTCCCAAAGGTGCTTTTTCAAGAGGAAACTGAATTTTCTGAAGAAGCTTTTTGAAGAAACATCTTCAAAGAAAAGCCAGAAAGTCCAGTTGCCTCTTGAAAAAGCACCTTTGGAACTTCTCAGTTTAGTTTACCAAAATGCTGGCAGTTCCCTCTTTTCGTTAATAGCATTATTTATTTATTTATTTATTTATTTTTATTACATTTATATACCGCCCCATCTCCGAAGACTTTAGGTTTAGAAAGATGTCATCCAGATTGTTCTTACATTGGTCTTATGTTGAACTATTTGCAAGTTCTATATTGTTTTTAAATAAAATTGATATAAATATTTGCCAGGGATCCAAACTTGGTGCTATGTTCTTGCCTTCCTGAATATTATCATGTAATTTCCTCCATTATATTTCTATAGCTTTCAAAGACCCTGTTATTATTGATATGGTTTCTAGTTGTTTTATCTCTGTCCTGTGCTTTGATTGTTTACTTTTTAAAAAAAAACTGTACTATATTTATTTTTACCACAATTCAACTATAGAAGGATTAATGGGATATCAGTATTTCAAAATAACAATACGTAACCAGTAACATAAAGATCTGAATTAAAGACCTGAATACAGAAGATGCATATTATGAGCTGAGTTAAGAAAAATAGCAACGTGAAATATATAACTTAAACTTATTTTTTTCCAAAGTTAAATTAAAATTACAAGATAATCCTGACTTTAAGGGGTTTTCTTTTAAAACCATGGAACTATCCTAGTCCACATTCAAAAAATGCAAGGCATCTCTGACTTGAGGAAAATGCTAGAGACTATTCACTCATCTCATATAGTAATGATGCAAACTCATAAAGAACATAACTAATCTGCCATGTCACCAATGAGAATCTCCTGTTGTACTGGGGTGGGCTGCTGGGGGTTCGCAGGGGTTTGGAAGAACCGCTAGCTAAGATTCTGTGTTCAGAAAACCCCCAAATACCACTCCTGGTTGGCCTCGCCGACCCCTCTCCTCCCAGGAGTCCCCCCACAGCCCATTCTGGAGTGCAGAGTGTGCGCGGAGGTTTAGGGAGGGCAAAAAATAGCCTACTGGAAGTTCAGGAAGGCTCAGAGGGCCTCCAGAGCCTGGGGAGGCCGTTTTCGTCCCACTGGAGGCTCAAGGAAAGCCTCTGGAGCTCAGGGAGGGCAAACCCCCCCCCCTGTGGTGCAGGAGGCCAACTAGGTCATGCCCACCATGGCCACATCCACCTAGCAACCAGGCAGAAAATCCCTTGCTAAAACTTTTGAAGCCCACCTCTGTGTTTTACCACCATCCATGTAACATATAGGCTAAACCTAAAGGTGGTTACAAACATCCCCAGGGGTTGAATAATCTAATCTCAGATATGCTTCAGAATATAATCCATCAATTTATTTCTACAAGAAGGCTTGATTCATCAGCAAATGGCTAGTTCTAAGGAATGGGAACACGAGATGCTAACAGTCTTCTTGCCAAATTCTTTTTAAGAACATCTATATAACAGTATTTCAAGTAACTTTTCAGACATTCTAAATCACTGAAAATAAAACACTTCACATATGAAAAATAGAGAAATAACTTACTGGTATTGAAAACTCTTCGGCCAAGTATTTCAATATTGAAGCCTCCTTAGTCAATAAATTGCTTCGCTCTTTGAGGTTACCTTGACGCTTTGTATCAAATTCTTTTCTAACTACTGAAGCAACAGAGTCAACTATTATTAGTTTAACGTTCTTAGAAATTATTTCTTCTTCCAAAGATTTAATTCTGGAAAGAAAAAAAAAAGAATAACCCAAATAGCAATTGTAGAATTTGATATAACTATCTACATACCTTTCTAGAATTTAGTTGTAAATGGATCTTGGTTGATTTTGAAAGGATGAAGCAGGGCTGAACCTGACCAGTAATTGAAAGAAAGGTTTTCGGGAAATCCTAAATTTAAACTAGGCTAGGAAATTAAAATTGAAATTGAAAAGGCACTCTTGAAGGTAATGTTGCCCAAAAACAAACAGACATGTTGGTATAATATTTTTTAAACCAAGTAACACTTTGTAGCATGATTATTCTATAAACTTCGTAAGTGTGCACAAACACTTCGTTGCCTTGAAAATCTCAATTTCTTCACATCAGTAAATTAAGCATCATATCTGCATATGAATGCATATACATGTATTCATATGCCACGGACGCACAGTGGTTAAAATGCAGCACTACAGGCTACTTCTGCTGACTGCCAGCTGACTGCAATTTGGCAGATTGAATCTCACTGACTGAAGGTTGACTCAGCCTTCCATGCTTCCGAGGTGGATAAAATGAGGACTCAGATTGTTGGGGGCAATATGCTGATTCTGTAAACCGCTTCAAGAGGGCTGTAAAAGCACTGTGAAATGGTATATAAGTCTAAATGGTGCTGCGATTGCTATATGTACGCGAGCGCTCACACACACATGGTATGTGTGTGTATCGGAATATAACAGTAAGGGCTCAGATTTGCTTTCATATTCTCTATTAAATATTTATAAAAGACTGTGCTGCCCCCAAGAGACAGATTGCTTACCTTTTTAGTACACTATCACAGGTTAGCTCCTGATAGACAAGAACCTTGTTTGTCATTGCAATCAGCTTTTCTTCTGTAGCAAAATAATGTGGGAATCGATGCTGTGCTATTTCAACAAGCCTGTTTGGAGACCAAAGAAAATTACTGAGAAGATAATCATTGATTTTCAGAATTATTGAACATGAAGGAAAGCTGTCTATGCAGAAAATTTCAATGAAAAGTACATACAAATGGATAACAATTTGTGTGTATTTGTGTATATATTTGATTCTTTCCCATATTTTTCAATTTATGTCTTTATATACATTCCACCCCAAATGTTTGTGAGTCATACTAAGCAGTATATTCTGATTCTCAAGAATAGCAATAAATACAGATAAATAACGAAGAGCAGATAGCTATAAATATCCCCTCATTTTTCCAATTAGCCACCCGATCAACTAGCTTGCAGGAGCTAGATCACTCAGGAAGACCAGACCTGCTAGATCACTGACAGAGGAAGAGAACTACCCCTAACACTGAAAGCAGAGATATCCACCCAGAGATTCCCTATTATGTGGAAAACATGATGCACCGATGCCTTCTGCTGCCACTTCTTCATTTTTCACTAACTACAGAGAGATAAATAGAGAGAGAGAAGTAGGAATCATAAACTGAAAATGAGAAAAGAATGTAAGAGATTTCATAGTCATTCAAGGGGGGACTATTTACCAACTTCCCAAATTCTTTCAAGAACAAGAAATACAAAAGATTTGTTTCTTGAGGAACATGGTCCCCATTTTCTTCAGAGATTGGAGATTGTAGCCCTTGCTCCATCCACCATAGATGACAACTCTTAGCTGATTTTGGCTGCTCTCCAAAAGTTAAGTGAGGCTGGAATTGGTTAATGCAGTAATTCAGTGGGACACTATAGTACTCCTACTACTGTAAGCTACAGTACACTCTGGAATGTTAAAAAAACATCCCTAAAGAGGGCATGGGCATATCACTCCTGTATTGTGGCAAACAAAACAATATGGACATGACCATCATATCATTATCAGGAGTCAAGCGTAACTTGAGAGGTCTCCTTTTTTAGC
Source organism: Psammodynastes pulverulentus (assembly GCA_025802295.1). Classification (NCBI taxonomy): domain Eukaryota; kingdom Metazoa; phylum Chordata; class Lepidosauria; order Squamata; family Psammodynastidae; genus Psammodynastes; species Psammodynastes pulverulentus. The sequence goes on along the minus strand of JAOYMU010000001.1, from coordinate 97,262,892 downwards.
TCTTGCTATAAGCAGAGAAAGTTGTTCTATCACCTTCTCTGTGCATCCTAGTCTTAAATTACGAGAAAAAATAGCAGAGAGGTGGGCACTTGCTTTTGAGTCCCTACAAACGACCACTATGAAAATGTGCAAACTCTCAATTTTTTGAAAATATTCAGAGACGTAACCTCTTTGAAGGTGAGTAATGGAACATTTATGTATCCACCACAGAAAGGTCAAGTAGAAGAAACACAAAGGAGCAGCATTTAATGACAATCCTAACCAGTATTTTGGAGTGAACTTTCAGCCCCAAACTAAATTACATAAATGATTAAAAACTTAACAAATATTTCTTCTCTTTTAACCAACATACTCAAATGCATTCATAAATTGTCAGTAATCCAGTGACATTGTCCTTAAGAGGACTGGAAACAAGAATGTTGTAGATGCTTCTAATGGATTCATTATTAAATTCAACTGGATCAGGACTGCACTCTAGTGGAAATTTCACTGAATTATTAGCATTAGAAAAACAACGAAGCAATGTTTTCCTTTAATACTGATGGGTGGTAAATTCCCCCCAAAATATACCTGGCTATTTTTGCAAAGGAGTGTTGGACTATACAAAATCTAGTCTAGTTTGAAGGTGGCAAAATATGTAATTGGGCAGAGAAGACAATACTGGAATTTGACTTAGATCTGTCATCGCCTTCAAAATAACAGTGTGGCACTTGAATAACTAATTCCAGGCTGCAGATGCACTATATATGTAATGAAACATGTCTTCTAAAGCTGTAAATACATTTTTGTATTAGTCTTTACCTTTCAGCAGTAAATGCAGACTCTGTATCAATGTAAATAATTGCCCCGTCCAATCCTCCCATGTTAGTGGGCATTGTGGCCAGCAAGCTCATCATAATACAGAACTGAGTTTTGCCACAACCTGATGGACCTGTTATCTAATAACAGAAATAGACACAAACAGCATTATAATCTTTCTGTAAACCTGCAGTTACTGTTTTTAATTTTAGACTACATCGCTATACTTCAGTAGTATAGTGTGTTTACAATACCAAATCTCAGGTTAATTTTTTAAAAATGGCAAAAGTAATAGATTTTGAGATAATAGATTTTGAGAATATGATGCAATGTCTAAATATGTTATTTTTAAAAACTTATATGTTCATTTTTCAAAACATATGTGTTTCAAACAGCTGTCATTTCTTTCAAGTAAAATATAGTAATGCTATATCAAATAATTTAAACGTATGATAAAAGAAAAGATAAAAAAACAGTCAAATCTAGTTTATATCAATACCATTCATTATATCTTTTAGGATTCTTCTGACATATCCAAACCTTATAATATAATATATAATAAAATAAAACAAAAGTACACTCATAGACCCAGCTAGTTTTACTTCTGTTGACCCACATGTATTCCTTGCAACAACCCACATTCTACTAATACATTTCCACCAAATTTTGCATAACTTGGACTATAATAACAAAATTATTATGTAACATATATACAAAACAATAAAACCATTATAATGCCTACAGATTCAATCCCCCAAACCTTTTTTACTTGCCTTTGTAAGGCTATGAGATTGGGGTGGTGGGGTGGTAGGGGCAGGCCATTTCAAAGAAGGGGAGCTCAAAAAGGGACTGTTTCCTCTCATATCTTCTCCCCACCTCACGTCCGGATAGATTCCTGGTCTGGATTTGGTAGGCTGTCTCTTGGATACTTAAAGTTTGAGCCATAGATCATGACAAGGGAGAAACTTTCAGAAACCACTGCACTGTGGTTAGTTACTATACCCATGGAGCAACTTTCACAGCTTTCTGAATATTTTAATTCAGTTTCAAATTTGTGAGTAGAGTAGAGTAGAGTAGAGTAGAGTAGAGTAGAGTAGAGTAGAGTAGAGTAGAGATAGGAATAGGAATAGGAATAGGAATAGGAATAGGAATAGGAATTAGAAGCTGGAAGGGACCTTGGAGGGCTTCTAGTCCAGCCCCCTGCTCAAGCAGGAGAACCTATACTATTTCAACTAGATGAATGCAATTATCAGGATATTTTCACCAGCTAAATTCTATCTGCACTTTGCTATTCTTATTTTCAGACATCTTTTCCTCTCTTTTCCCTAGTACAATAATTACTACTTAAAACATGGGTTAAGACCCTGTATGGTTCAGATCTTAAGTCCAGTACAGTAAGTGATTGCAGTCCTAGTAGCATATGGAATACTGTAACATTTCCAACTGAGATGGTTAAGTTTTGGAGGCTGAAAATTCAATAAAAAGTTATTTCCTCATATTCCCCATGGGCTTTTTTGTTTCTTGTTTTTCCCCAAAGTACTGAAAGGGGTGGTGGTTATAAAGTATTTTCTTTTAAACTTAGAATAACATGATTATGAAATACAAACATACATTGCTTGGAATAACTGCCAGAATTTAACAAACTCTTAGCTCATTTGGGATGTTTTCTTTAACTTAAGAATGCAGCCTTGCCAGAAACAAGAGTTGTTATCAGAAACACTCCTCTTGATGAAGTATATAATCAAATGTACAAAACAAAACAGCTTCACCACACAATCCCAGCCCACTGTGTCTGCCTGTCCTTACTCTATCATAGCCATTAAAATCAATCCAGTGATTGATTGCTCAACTTGGGAACTCCCACAGACTATTGACGGGAACATAAACATAAGATTTCTCATAAGTGTATTTTTTCTTCTTTCAGGACTAATTAAACTATGTTTTGCTTGCTTGCTTGCTTGCTTGCTTGCTTGCTTGCTTGCTTGCTTTCATTATACAGTACGAATCTTTCCAATCTAAACTTTAAAGCTCTTTATTCAATATCAGTCTCTATCTATCTATCTATCTATCTATCTATCTATCTATCTAGCTATCTATCTATCTATTTGATTTACAGTGGGGCAAAAAAGTATTTAGTCAGCCACCAATTGTGCAAGTTCTCCCACTTAAAAAGATGAGAGAGGC
>JAOYMU010000001.1:97228639-97250418 GCA_025802295.1 Psammodynastes pulverulentus | reverse complement strand
TGAGCCTGGTCAGATTCGATCTGCCTAATTACAGGCAGCTGGCTGTTAGCAGAAGTCTTGCAATTACTACAATTACTACAATCATTCCTCTGCGCCACCAAGGTACATAAGTGCAGGATCCAAATTATAACTCTGGTGGGCTCTTCTACTAGGGGTAGGGCAGGGTGAGCCTGATAGTTGCCTAAGTGTATTCCATTGAGGTGAAGATGGGAGAGTAATTGCATACCGGTAGTCCTCAACTTACAACAGTTCATTTAGTGACCATTCAAAGTTACAACAGCACTGAAAAATGTGACTTACGACTGTTTTTCACAGTTATGACCTTTGCAGCATCCCCATAATCACATGATCAAAATTCAGATGCTTGGCAGCTGGTTCATGACCGTTGCTGTGCCCCAAGGTCATGTGATCACCTTTTGCGACATTCCAACAAGCAAAGTCAATGGGGAAGCCAGATTCACTTAACAACCGAGTTACTAACCTATCAACTGCCGCGATTCACTTAACAACTATGGCAAGAAAAATCATAAAATAGGGCAAAGCTCATTTAACAAATACACTTTAAAACAGAAATGTTGGATTCAATTGTGGTCATAAGTTGAGGACTGCCCATATTTTCATCATCATCATATCTTTAGTGTGCTAGTAAATCTTTTGTTTGTTTGTTTCGGGGCGAAGACTGACTTAGTAAGACACCTAGGAAATTTGTATATGGTTTCAATTTCATCAGTATGAGAATTGCTTTCACCTATACTGGTCTGTGGCAATAGAATGGTGGGATGGTGAGATTACTAAATCAGTACTTGAAATCTGAAGTAGTTTAGATGAGTACAAATAACATGAATATCACTTTGGACCAGATATTCTCAGGGAATGAGTCACCTCTATAAGCAAGTGACATTCATCTACTTGAGGAGATGCTGTCCCCATGAACGGATTTAGCCATACTCAATTATTCAACATTGTCACTGAAGAAGCAAATTAAGTGTAGCAAGGTGTCTTTTATAATTTCAGGTCAGTATGTGAACTATGATACTACCTGCACAAAGATGACAAAGGTTCAACAATTTATGTCGTAACACTTCAGCTATGGTCCACTTTTAAAGATTGCCTGGGATCCCCAATTTAAGGCTGTAGGACTGGTGTTGGCTAATACAATATTTAGCTCTCAGCTTTTATCTTGGCCCCAGGTTTGTTTAATATTTACACAAAACCACAAGAAAGCATTTCCCCCATCTGTTTTCATCCAAAATCGATCCAGGATTACCTACTCTGTCCTCTGCATTTGCTGACTATTGGTTTTTCCAGCTGCCTAGGTTTTTTTAGAATTATTTCTGTACTGTTCTATGGATTTATTTTCAAGGTACATTGTCCTGTGTTTTCATTATTATGCTTTGCATCGTTCTGGATGCTTTTCTTTGGCAGAAAAATAGTCACACATATTGGAAATAAAAAAACTAAAATAAATGAAATCCATTAGCCTGCATTTGTTTCATAATGACCCAATGAATCAAGCTACATTTCAATCTATTATTTATTTATACATATTTATTTATAATCTGGCCACTTTTAAAACACAAGTTAATTACACTTGCTTCCTTCAGGTCTAGACGTGGATCTTTATTTACCTGTAAGTACCTTTGCAAAAAAAATTGCATGACAGGGAACAAGCAGTTTTAGAATTCTACCTCTGCAACAAAATGGGATTTTTGCTGGCTTTGCAACGGTACCAATAAATTCTCAACAAGGCATTTATCTCCAGGAAGGAACAAACTACTGGAGGTGTCCTTGACAGAAAGTACATGCTCTACTCAGCAGATGGCAACTGAAAGAAGAACCCAGGCCAACACTGCTTCCATCCCCTTATCCTAAGAAGCACATTTAGGACATACAGGTTGTCCTTGACTTATGATCAGCCACTTAGTGACCATTTGATTTTATGATGATGGATCCCCAATGATGGAACTTACAACCCAGATTCAAAGTTCTGATGTCTGCCCGCTTTCCCAGTGGTCACAGGACCACATTTTGGGCACTTGGCAATGGCCCTACACTTATGACCACTTGCAGTCTCCGTGCAGTCACATGACCACGATTTACAATGTTTTGCCAGAAACCAGGTTTTAATTCCTGTTCTGGCAAAAACCACCCTACGGCGAACGATGGGTTTGCTTAACAACCGTGGCATTCACTTAAGCATCACCACATTCATTTAACAACTGCCACATTTGCTTAACCGTTGCAAAAAAAGGTTGTAAAATTGGATATGCTCGCGTAATGACCTGCTTTATGACTATCACAGTCACAGCCGAAATTGTGAGCTCAAGCAGGTTGAGAACTCCTAACAAGACATCAGAGGGCCTTCATTCATAATATAAAGAATGATCTCCCTCATCAGCCACCCTTGAGCAGAGGGTTGGAGTAGAAGACCTCCAAAGTCCCATTCAACTCTGTTATTCTGTTAACCACATAAGAGTTGTGATAGATAAGATCACTGGCCTATCTTATCCAGTATTCTGTTTCCTAAATAGCCAAAATCACTTCCTGCTGTGATTCCCTCAATGTGTAAAGTTATACAGCTATTTAGTTTAAGTATAATAATATAGTAATTATAGGTATAAACATATAGTAATTATTTTTTCAATAAGGCATATTACATTTTTAAGCTTAATAAAGTTTAAAAGATAAAAGTTTAAAAAGAACTAGATAAATTCTAATTCTAAAAATTCTAACTCTTTATCACTATCTGGTGGTTATCCTGGGTCTTTTTTGGCCCTACTATTGAAATCCTTGAATTTCCCATGAATATATCGGTTCATCTTTCTGGAATCCTCTATATGAAACCTGCTCTTTGGAAAATTCCACAATTTATCTCTGCGCGCTGTATAAAGATTTTGCATTTGTCTAGCTTGACTCCTCCGTTGTTCAGCTTGTGTGAATGACCTCTGTTCTACTGGTAGGAGGAAGAGGAAAAAATGCTTCCCTATTGATTTTCTCCATAGCTTACATAACTTTATATACCTCCATTGTAGGACTTCTTTATTCATCATTGTTTAATGTTTACATAACAGCTTGGAATTGTTCCAGCCTCTTGCTCATTTTGATACCTTTCCTGCCCTTTTTCCAGAAATGCAGTTTTTGAAAGGTATGATGAGCAGAAAAACAATGAACAAAAAGACATCTACTTCCTTTCCCGTGTTACTTTTAACCACTTTATGATACAGCATGACATGCCACTCTATGACAAGAGCACGTCAAGCCTTCTTTTTAAAAAGATCCATACACATAGTGCTATTTAAATAAATACAAATGCACATGTTATGGTATAGCATTCCAATTATCAAGTATTCAGATAGCAGCGATTATAGATTAATTCGATCATTTAAGAACTAATGTTTTGTTTGCATTCAACATTAATTTGATTTTATTTTTCTGGATGTCTACTGTCTTGTCAGACAACTTCATGCCAAGACTTGAGTTTTCTTCAATGGATTTCCCAGGAAGTTTTTACAAACTTGTTAATGTCATTGCCGTGTCTAGAATTCTCTATCTTGTTCTGCTCTTCATGGCCTAGATTTGCTATACCAAACTCTGGTCACGACATCACAATCTTCATGGATTCGTGTTCTGAAGAATGTCTTCATGCACATACAATTGTCACTGCATTTGTTTAAATTCAAACAAAAATCCTGAATATTAAAATCTCAGTTTTTATAAAAGTAGACAAAATTCTATTTCATTTTGTTTTAACTCCTTGGAATATTGGAAGTGTCTTTTGGCCAACAAATCTTTAGTATGAATCAGAGGTGGTATTCAGCAGATTCTGACCAGCTCTGGAGAACTGGTAGCGGAAATTTTGAGTAGTTCAGAGAACTGGCAGTAACCTTCCCCCAGGAATGGAGAGGGAATGGAGCTTTTGCAGTATCCTTCTCCTGGAATGGGGAGGGAATGGAGATTTTGCAGTATCCTTCCCCTGCCATGCCTACCAAGCCACACCACACCCACCAAGCCACACCCACAGAACTGGTATTAAAAAAATTTGAATCCCACCACTGGTATGAATAATGTGTTTGGTCAAAAAGAATGGGCTTACTTTATTCTTCTGTCTTCCACTGTATGCCATAGCCAAAGTCTATATGCCACAATAAATAATATTTATTGAATATGATGTAATTTGTGGAAGTAGAACAGGTTTTCATATTTACACATGAGTCCAAACATGTTATCATAAATATAATTTAATCTCTATCTACAAGTGACAATGTTTTATTTTGGATTGCCTTTCTAACGATTATTCTTCTGACAATTAATCTTTATGGTTGCATCCCATGCTCAATAAATCCATAACTCTTCAAAAAGTGATAAAGTCCAGGTTTTTCAAAATGTAGAGAATCCGTATTTTTCATGACAATAATCTTAATTATAGTATTAATATCCCTACTTGCTCACAATTTTAGATAGAACGTTTCAAACAGGGATTATATTACAATTTATTGCTGTCATGCTCTCAATATAGATTCCTTAGGAACATTAAAAACAAAAACAATGCCATATGGGGCTGACATACACAGGATGCCTGCTGGGGTAATCCTGGCCTCTATTGCTTCACACCTACAAAAAAGGTGGTTATTTAATGTGTGTATTGGGCTACAAAACTCCAGAAGGCCATTAGAATTGCCATTAGAAGGCAATCAAAATATATAGGTAGTCCTCAACTTACAATAGTTCATTTAGTGATCGCTCAAAGTTACAATGGCACTGAAAAAAGTGACTTATGACTGTTTTTCACACTTATGACTGCTGTAGCATCCCCACAATCATGTGATCAAAATTCAGACACTTGACAACTGACTCATATTTATGATGAGCGTAGTGTCCCGGGCTCATGTGATCCCCCGCCAGATTCACTTACTAATTTAACAACTGCAGTGACTCACTCAACTACTGTGGCAAGGAAGGCCGCAAAATGGGACAAATTTCATTTAACAAATGTCTCACTTAGCAACATAAATTTTGGGCTCGATGATGGTTGTAAGTCAAGGACCATCTGTACAAAAAAATATTCTTGCTGTCCCCTAGTGGTCATTCTTGAGGTTAATGCAGGTAGTTGCAGAGCAGACCAAAAAAAGCAGAGCGTTGACTGCTGTAGTTGCCATATAGATTTTTTTTTTAACCATTTCCTACAATCACTCTTGAGAGGGCTGGGAGTGCAGAAAGTTGGAGATGAGAGGGAAAGGCCTATTTGGGGTCACTGAGGCAAGGAGTAGGAGCCCAATTGCCATTGCTATGGCCTCATCTTTTCTTTCTCCATAGCCGGCTATGCCAGATGCTTAAACTTTTTCATCTGTATAGAACCCATTGGGAAGGCCTACCTTGGGTGTCCAGATCTTTCTATATTAACCAAGAACTAATTGTCATATTCTTGACAAGCACATGAAAATTAGACATTGGTGAGGTAGTCATGTGCGGCAGTAATTAATATTTTAACTGAATTTTAAATTGTATATTTATATTTAAGGCGTACTGAGATAACCACAGGGACTGATGCAGATTATCATTAAAATAGCTGATCTCACACATTCTGAGGGACCCATGGTAGCACACAATATGAATGCAAGCTTGACAGCTAATGTATGATAAAAAGTGTCAGATAATCCATGTATTTGTAGCTTGAGAGTGTTCTCCAACCTCACCTGTCTGGAAAACAGGCTTCTTGAAATTGTGCTATGTCTCTCTGTGTTGCTTTTGAGAAAGATTATAGAAATGCTCTCTTTTTCCTCAGAATGTGGTTGTATTTTTTATGTTCAAAGGCATCAGCCTTTGGTGCATTTCAGAAACCGTTTGAATCCTTATTCCAACATCCAGACCTTGAATTTTGTGAATGGATTTTTTAAAAAATGTTATTCGTCTTTTGGAATATTAAAATGTTTGTAATTATTCTATATAATTCTGTGTTAATTATGCTTTATCAAAAATGCTCATATACCATTCTGAGATGTTTTTGACACAGGCAGCTCCATGCAAATAGATAAAGCAAATAAGTACCAACTGTCTTTTAGATTAAATGCATTTTCCAAACCATTATGCTTGGCTGGCATTGTTGTTTTTTTTTAAGGTATGGAGGAAGTTTGATTATTCTGCAATGTTCCAAACAGATCAGCAGGGTGAAAGCAAATTTTAAAATATTTTATTCTAGTGAAATATAAGATGCTTTGTTTTGCACATTTTGATAAACCAGAGAGCAAAATGCTTGTTGTTTCATTTGATTTGTGTAAATATATTTTTCTGTTGATTTCTGTTGACCTCTGTGCATATTAGGAAGCACTCTGAAAAGAAAACTTCTGAAGAAGGTCTGAATCATCTTCATACTGATATGTTCAGAAAAACTTCCCCTATTTACAGTAAAAGTTAACTAAACTAAAAGTTAACTAAAAGTTAAGTCATGCTGGAACAACAAAATGTCTCCCAAATAGAATATCTCCAATTCAGAGCTATAGGAAGCCCCCAAAATCTTGGGTCAATCAAAAATTGTACCCTTTAATGTGGTCAATTGGAAAGTTATTAAATTCAAGTTGCCATAGTCACTGTGTTCAAATACTTTAACTTAACTTTAATTAAATATAAATCTAATCTACCAACCAGATTCACTTTTTTTGAATACAGCATCTGCAACATCTGTCAGAGACTCACTATGAGCCTTAGATTAGGAAAGACTCTTGGGTTATGACATAGTAGAAGCATTTCACACACTGCTAGAAGTCCCAGTGAGCTTGGGTCCAGGCCCAACACATTTTAGACAAAATGTGCCTTTTTTATATGGTGCCCAATGCCAAACTGAAACAGGATGATGGGAGCTTTTGTGTTTATTCCAGGTTTTTTAGACCCTTCCGTGCTGACCAGGAATTTATAGGAGTTAAATCCAGGACATCCGAATGAAGCTCATTTGAGAGGACTGATCTAACAGGACGGGACAGGACAGGACAGCTGTCTTACAAAATATGGATACTAAATATCCAAGACTGTTGGGTTTTCTATCCTTTTAAAAGATGAATTGCTTTTGAATTTGGGGCGTGCATAAGAAAGTTCATCACCTACAGACATTCTCTGTCCGTCTCAATTTTTCACAGTTTAAATCACAAGCCATTTTATAAGTGACAGAGGGCAAAACGAACAAACCACAAGGTTTTTTTTTTTATTGCTGGTGAATTCAAACAGGCAATTTTAATTTATGGAGGAGGATACACATACAAGCAAAAATTTAAGTGATTTATTTCATTATTATGCATTTCAGATGCCAGTGCATCCTCCACTGCCTTTTGGCGACTATTATCAATAATATAACTGTCATCAATAATCCAGTAATAAAACATCAGTAGTTTGGTTCTTTTCCCACCACCCACTACATCCATTTGAATTGAGGGGGGGGGGGAGAGAAACGAAACATAAATAAAATAAAAGTGAAAAATCTCCGGCTGCCAATAAGTTGATTTCCTCCAGACCAGGAATAAGATTTGCACAGTCTGGCTAATAGGATAACCTGGAGAGAATTTGGCATTGAATTAAAAGAAATTTACCCAGTCAATGAATTATCTGATGGATGTTGAATATGGTACTTCCAGACATGCTGCCTGGGGATTTGTCCAATGCATCTCAAACACACCAGGTTCAAGAAGATTTCTGTATCAACAATATACAGCTCAGCCTAGTTTCTGGCATACAGCTTTTCTGTGTTTGTGCATGGATACACTTGTGCACAATGTACCAAAGAAAATGACATCAAGTAAGTTTTAGAAGGTGCTGATGTAACAGAGGAAAATGCAACACATTTGCAGAATGTCATGATTATTGACCCACTATGTAACATGAGGTCATTTAGAATCAGATTATAGTCTCCAATCCCTAAAGAACATGGAATTGTATTACAGTATCGTCAAAGGCAGGGAAATGGTATTACCAGCACAAAAACCGAACTCCTTTGTAATCGGTAATTTTACTATCTTTAACCTTCATTTAGTGCATTTGTAATGCAAGAGTCAGACACGACTGAATGGATAACATCCTCGTCCTCAACTTACTAACCCCTGTAGCGTGATTTCATGGAGTTCAAGGGAAACAAAAATAGATATCTTCAAGCAATGGCTAAGACTGAAGTCCTCTAGCTTTTTCCAAGGCTTCACAGATGATGGTTACCAGAAAGTGCAAATGTAGCCCATTTCCTGCCACGTGTAAAAGAAATATGTTTCACTCCACCATCTTATTTTTTTTTTAGTATAGATAGCCATCGTTGCAGGGCTAATAACAGAGGTTTCTACTCTGCATGGCCCCTCTTTTTCCTGAAACATAGTTTGGATCAGAAGCGATTAAAAATAAAAAAAGGAAGAATTATAAGAAGTTGTATATAAATTACAAAGTTTAATCCTGTTAAGTGTGTCAGGAGAATAAATACAGTAGGGTAGACCTGGGAATACTTCCACTGCTAATATTCCTGCTCATCCACTACCAGCAATGGATATCAGGTCTGTGGGGAAATGTAAAGAAATAAAATAATCACACTCTGAAAATACCAATCAAGTTAGTATTACCTTCGTTCTTAATCATGACCACATAACATTTACTCAGGGTAGCAGCTTGCCCATTTTGTTGCTCCTAGAACAGAACTCAACCTTTCCAATAGCCATCAGGTAGGTTATGAGTGGAAATCCCAGAGTTCCCTGGCAGTGGAAACTGGGGGCAGAGAGTTCTTCAAACGGTGATCCTACCCTATCAGGCAAGGAGATCCGCAATATAATAACTGCCAGGTAGTTAAGAATTAACAGTTGTTTACCAAACAACAAGAGAGTCTTATTTTAAATAAAAGAAGTGTTGCCACCACAAAAGTACAAAGCCCATTCCATTGCTGGTGCAATTCCATCTCGGTGCATTCCATTCTATGCAAATGATATCTGGACTTCTTTCTGTTCCAAGAAGCCTAGTGATAGCATATCTTCTTCTTAAAGCTATTGGGTGTATTTAGTTCAAGTGGCTCCCTTCCCTTTTTTCATTTCTCTTTCATTCTATGAAACTAAAGAACAGATTCTTTTGATGGCTGCAGAAAGAATCCCTTCTTGTTCATTGCTATTTCTTCTTTAACTGGGCCCTGCATATCACATATTTCTCTTGGGACATTCATTTTGGTCTTACTTCAGAATATCTGCAGCCCTTTTGTGTTATTTTCTACTCACTCGGACCACCTTGAAGGGTGATCCTTCAAAGTTCCTCCCCATCAAACAGCGAGATGCCATCAACAGATGCTCATAAATAGCTTTATGAAGAGATACTGCCGCACTACTGATTCTGCCATTCGTACATTTGAGACCACCAGTGCTGAGAAGATCAATACAAAAAAGATTGACCACAGTCCTGCAGGATTTCAACTCCCAATGAATCCAGGCATCAAACAAAAAGTTCAATGTGATGTCGGTAGTCCATTTTTATAGACACTTGGATTTCTGAGACTAGAAAATTCCCCACAGAGGAAGCGAGAGAAGATTTGGATGATGTGTAAACAGTCACAATCAAGGTTAGCAAGAATCGCTCTGAAGGAGCCTTCCTGTTGAGTTCCACCAGAACATGTGAGAGGAGGAGGTAGGGATGACTTGGGCCATTTTTTCTCCTACTTTTGCCTACATAACTATATGCAGGTTGTACAGCAATGATTGACTTTATCCAGCAAAATAGTTCTTTATTTAAAAAATAGGTACGTGAGAGTGGGAAACAAACTCTCTAGTGAGCGTCAGAATGGATGATTCAAAAAGTAACATTTTTATAGAAATTCAGCAGGATGTCCAGCACCGTAATACTATACACTGTGGTGCAACTTAAAAAAGCCTTAAGGAAAGCACACAACAGGGCAAGTTCTATCTCCACAGTAGTCTGCCACTTTGTTGGGCTGTTTCAACAGGAATTGGTTTTTCCTAGAATCTGCAGCATCTCAGGTTCCATGGGAGGTATTGGTTGCAAGCAAGCACCTGAATGGAATATAAGCCAATCACTAAGCCAACTGGGGAGATCTGTGCCTATCTACTAATGTTATTTGAACAATTTGGGCCAGCCTTTTGTTTTTTCTAACCCAGATATAATAAAGTACTGATCACAGAACTGGTTTCTGAGTAAGTTATAAGTCAAACTATCTAGTCAACAGGTAGTTGACAATGATACTTGAAGTTTGGTTTTGTTTTTTAAAAAAGGAACCAAGAGAGAGAAAGAGAATAAAATTCATAGAAAACCTATTGATTCCACTTTTTCATGCACACCTCCCAACCAAGGAGGTTTGTTTATCATAAAGGAAACAGGAGTTTTGTTGTTGAGGCCATCATCCAGTCTCTAATGAAGGGGCAGGAGAGATTGCTTAGTCTTAGTGTAGTCTAAAGTACAATTCAGTTAGTTTTCACATGACCATTGGCCAAGGTTGCAACAGATGTGGGTACACCTGGTTCAGCATTCTCATCAAAACGCAAACGCAGGGTGTTCCTGATGACTAGCTGTTCCATAATAAATGCTGCACAGAACCATGGGATGGCATACTCCAGGGTTATGAGGCCCATGAAGTTCAAGTCAAACTGTGAATAGTCCCATGGGCAGGCATTAAACTGGCGTAGAATGAAGCCAGTTGTGAACTCCCAAAGATACGTCCATAGGGTGTAAATCAGGCAGCGCACTAGTATGTTACATTTATCCTTCAGGTACAGATACATCTTTTCTACAATGAGGATGGATGTCCCATAGATGAAGAGTGCCCATACACTGGTGACACCTGGGAACTTCCAGTTGAAGTTGACCACAAACTCCCAAGCAGCTGTGAACATCACCTCGCAGAAGTAGCCATGAATGGCATATAGGTACCAGCGGGAGAAAGCAGTCAAAGGTTCTGCAGCTGCCATCCTTCCACACAGTCCCCAGCAGGAACTCTGCAAGGAAATACACACACAGAGGTAAAGCCATTAATCTTACGAAAGCCAGATCTTGATGTATACAATATATATCATTGCAATAGATAGCCAAAACGTGTCCTAAAATCACTGGCTAAAGAATAGAATAAAAACTGGAGGCAAACGGCAACAATTAGAAAATAGGAGTAATACCTGCTTTGGGTTTAAATTTAGAAATGAGATCTAAAAATTCAAAAGGACTCCTGAACAGTCACTACAGGTACTGGTGCATCCCTAGAAACAGCATCTTTTCTGGGGTCCCACAGTAGGTACACAACCCTACAAAAATGTATATTTTTATACTCATATATGCCTGCTCCAGTTCCATAGCCAAATGTTTAATTTACATTTAGAACCAAAATATAATTTAATGCATTGCCAGTCTGTACGCAGTTCAGAGACTTTTATCCTCTCTGCGGGATACAGAATAACAGTGTTTGGGCTCATACAACACATACGCCCAAAACCAAACATGCCATTTTAAGGTTTAACATATTGATTAATCAGACTGTTTAGCCAAGAGATTTGTACAACTCTAATCCAAATAGAAAGCTTAATGGAGGACTGGAAATGAAAGAAAGACAGGTGAAATAGCAAAGAATCTAAAAGTAGTGGAAATGACGTAAGTATCATTCATACATGTTTAAACTGTAAGAAAGGGCAACAAAAAATAATGGCTCAGCACAGATATATCCAAACGATAATTTGGCTAGATAAATGAGGTCCATTTTTGCTCACCCTTTGCCCTTAAATACTCATATTTCCTCTCTCATTTTTCAAATTCTTATTCCAATATAATGTTTAAATGGATTTGATATCAAGATTGAGGAGGAAAAATTTACAGCAGATGACACTGAAAAAAAAAACCTAGTACAGGTAGTCCTTGACGTACAGCCACAACTGAGCCCGACATATCTGTTGCTAAGTGGGACATTTGTTAAGTGAGTTTTGCTCCATTTTACAACCTTCCTTGACACAGTTGTTAAGTAAATCACTGCTGTTATTAAGTTAGAAATCCTGTTGTTAAGTGAATTTGGCTTCCCGATTGACTTCGCTTGTCAGGTCGCCAAAGGTGATCACATGATCCTGGGACACTGCAACCATCATAAATGAATCAGCTGACAAGTGTCTGAATTTTGATCATGTGACCATGGGGATGCTGCAATGGTTGTTAAGTGTGAAAAATGGTCATGTCACTTTTTTCAATGCCATTGTAACTTTGAATGGTCACTAAATGAACTGTTGTAAGTAGAGGACTACCTATAAACGCTTGGCTACAGTGATGCTATGTGTCTTGTAGATGGCCTGGTGTAAACATGGAATCTCAACGATAAAATGGATTTAAAGCAGTTTCGACCAAATTAAATCCCTCCCATTTATGCCTATGTTCATCAGTCACTATCCTCAACTGCAAACCACAATCATATATACACATATATAGAGTGCAAAGATTAATTCCAGGTCCAATATACTTTGTCGTTAGTGTGTTCTTGCTCAGATCAAGACTTTGTATTAACTCCAAATAAAAATAGTTAGAGAACCCTTCACTAACACTGAAATACATGGTGCTCTGCTATTGATGGAGCAATGGAGATAATTGGAAGGCTAGGACATGAAGAATGATTTCAGGAATTGGGTATGTCTAGTCTAATGAAGAGGAGTGGGGGTGACATGATAGCAGCCTTCCAATGGTTGAGGAGCTGTCACGGAGAAGAGGGGGTCAACCTGTTGTCCAAAGCACTTGAGGGACAGAAGCAACCTAGAACTAAGGAGAAATTTCCTCACGCGAGAACGGTGGAGGCATGCCTCCAGAAGTTGTGGGTGCTCCATCAGTGGAGGCTTTTAAGAAGGGGTTGGACAACCATTTGTCTGAAATGGGATAGGGATTCCTGCTTGAGCAAGGGGTTGGACTAGAAGACCTCCAAGGTCTCTTCCAACTCTGATATTCTGTTCTGTTCTAATGGCCGAAGTGGCAGTGTCTGTAACTGTTGATGCCAACAGGGAAAGGGAATCATATGGGGGTAAAAGACATTCTACAGTACAGTGAAAAATGCCATATTGTCAATGGCAGCTGCAATGGTCTCTCTAGTTCCAACTTAGTCCTCTAGCTACTGCATCGTACCAACTAACTCCATCTGTGGGAGCCAAGGACTATCTGACCATCAATGACCTGCTGCGGCCTTTCATCAAGCTGCAGAGCAGAGAGAGAGAGAGAGCTAGGAGACAAGGCCATAGCATCAGCATTGCTGAGGGGCCAATGCGGTGGGCTTCTCCTCTACCTGGACTGTTCCCATCCTACTGGTTTTATTAGGATTTTGTAGCAGTTGCTGGGTCCAGTTTTACTGTTTTCTTCCTCTCTCACACTTCTTTTTCTTTCTTTCTTCTTCTTCTTTTTTTTTTTTGCATCTCTCAGATTACAAATTTCAGAGCGAGGATTTTTTTTTAAATTCATTCTGGAAAACCACTCGGAAAGCTTTTACAGCAAAGGACAGGGCTGAAATGTTTTGCCCAAATAGACGTGTATTTTATGTCAGATGCTTCTGTGAGAGAAAACAGAGTTTCCATCCCCCAGGGAAACCTGTCCTTCCAGGAAGATGAGATATAGCAGGGCTGCTGCTGGGAAGAAAGAAGACAAACGGAGCCAGGAAGACTAGCTTAATGACCTGCTGAATTAAAATATTCACTTTTGTATTTATTTTTGTCAGTTGTGCTAGGACCTCTTCATTTTACATCAGGGGAAGAACATTTGTTACATCTATGGGGCATGCTTCAATAGAAAGGCAATGGTAGTACCTACTTGGTATCAAAGGGTTCTCCATGTCAGATTAAGACAATGCTGTTGACATTCTGCTTTTGCCTGTTCTATAAGTAGTAATTAAAAAAAAAATCAACCCCCACAAAGAGACATTTTCAGGCCTCCTGAATGTGGCACATTATCCCCTGCTCCTTAGGCTGGGTGTTACCCAGCCTTTTTGAGTCTTGTGAAGTTGTCATTGATGAAGTCATAAAAGAATTTTGCTGACTTGGGAATAAAGCAGGTAAGAGCATATTGAAAAGTGATAGTGAGGGAGGCAGTGTTTATATCTTCATTCCCAGCTGTGCCAAAAGGTACAGGTTCTCGGTGACTTTTATGACATTCAGGAGAAGCCATGGCATGCTGTTCTACTCCACCGGTAAGGTTCTTTTTTTCTTCTCTGTTCAACAGGCAGCTGCACAAATGGTGCAAAACTCTTCTTAAAAATATTCATGTTCCGCTGGATGCAATAGAATAACATCTTTGAAAAAAAATAACAAAAGGCATGGAACCTTCTTTGTAACCAGAAGCAAGACTAATGCCATAAACAGCAGAGCAAAATATTGCAGATTCTATTGCCTATTAAACATTCAGTCAACTGGTGCCAACCCAACCTCCTGCACAAGACTTTCCACCTAGCACATGCTACAAAAGTGAGAAAGAAGTAACCATGTCTCTCACACACAAATAAACTTATACTTTTTGTGTGATGGGATATATCACAGGTCCTTTGATGAAGAATGCAAATGGCTGAAGGAGGCACTTTAGATATCCTAATTACGTATATAAGAGCTATCTGGATGTAGTAGTTAAGACCAGGGCTTTTTTTGAGCCGGAGCTCAGCGGAACAGCGTTCCGGCACCTTTTCGGAGCTGTCGTCACGTACTCCGTCTAAACCAATCACGCGCTATCACTTCCGGGGTTTTTTAGCGCGCGACAGGGGGAGCGTTCCGGCACCTTTCGGCGCCGAAGAAAAGCCCTGGTTAAGACACCAAGCTAGAAACTGGGAGACTGTGAGTTCTAGTCCCACCCTAGGCACTAAGACAGCTGAGTGACCTTGACTCTATCACTCTCTCAGTCCTAAGCAGCAGATAATGGCAAGCCACTTATGAAATCTTGCCAAAAAACAGCAAGACTGCTCCAGGCAGTTACCAGGAGTCAACAATGACTCAAAGGCATAAAAAGAAAAGCAAAAAACCCACTCACCATCTCTGTGTGTATGTGTATTAAAGTAATCTAAGTAAAAGTTAATTAATGCACAGATCATTATGGCTGGATCCATTCCTTTAAGGGAAAAGACACAATTGGAGTTTTAGCCATTTGGCTCTCCAAAATCAGGACTTGCAGAAACAATTGTCAACCCTGAAGTGAACCTGGCTGAGGCCATCTTGGAGGCTTCAGGGTTGCCACACAACAGAGGGAGGGGGGAAATAGCTAGATGGGGTTTTATAGCCAAAACAATAAAGTTTTGTATCCAATAAATTGTTCTTTGAGGACCTTGCCTGCCTCAGAGTTCTGCTTTCTATGGATGCATTACTTGGAATTCTGACAACAATATCTTGATGCACCCAGTAAATCTAAACCTCGTTCAGTAGTGACCTATTCATATTAATAAACTCCTTTCTCATTCTCCTGCCAATACAGCGCCTGATTAAGCAAATATTACATTTTACTATAGGTGCAAAGACAAATATGAATTCATATCTGACCCAGAAACTATGAGATCCCAAGCTACTTCAAATCTGAAGGTACTCTGACATGTAAAATCTCCCAATGAAATTAATTGGAGGAAATTCAATGTTCAGTTCTGGGACCAGCTTCACTAGTTTGGGCAGGGAGACTGCTAGGGAATAGAATAAATGGTACATCAAAGGTAGCTAATTATTCTATCACCAAATTCAAATATTGTTTTAAGTCTGCAAATGAGTTATCAATGCAACTCAACAATGCAACTCAACAACTTTACCAATAGGAACTGTTCTGCTCTGGTATTAGGAAATTTGGAATAGTATAAATACAAGAGGATGTGTATGTAGATTTATCTGCATACCAAGTTAAATGTTCTCCTTAATTAGGATGCTTTTCTGCTCATTAGGGTTTTCTTCTCTTAGTGGTGTCTTGCATCACCTTTAACTTTCTTTCCCCCTTCCATTCAATCATGCCTGAGAGACTACCTGGAGTTTGCCGTTTTCTTGACAAGATTCTTTCTGTGAGAGAAAGTGACTGGGCCAAGGTCTAGTTGGCTTTGTGCCTAAGGTGGGACTAGAATTCACAGTCTCCTGGTTTCTAGCCCAATTCCTTAATCACTACACCAAACTGGCTAACCATCTTCAATGAAGTAAGTCAAGAAACAATCTTCTCCATTCTTCCTCCCCTCCCCTCTCCACACTTTAACTAAGCAACCAGGTCACTAGGTACAGCTTGCTTTGACTGAGGTTACTGCCCTTTTCCATTAGCACTTCCTGGAGAAAATTTGGGT
This sequence comes from Psammodynastes pulverulentus, assembly GCA_025802295.1. Taxonomy (NCBI): domain Eukaryota; kingdom Metazoa; phylum Chordata; class Lepidosauria; order Squamata; family Psammodynastidae; genus Psammodynastes; species Psammodynastes pulverulentus. Next base: position 97,234,178 of record JAOYMU010000001.1, on the reverse strand, counting down.
ATGCCAAGATCCTACCTGGTCTACCGTCTCCTTTCCCTTATCTCACATTTCTAATCCCACCAAGAAAAGGCTGAGTGTTGAACATGTGAAGGGCAGAGGACAACCTCTCATCTTTTATCAACTTCAGATTGAAGATTAGAGGATTTTCTCTCTTTAGAGAGACTTGCTGAATGCTTGGCAAAGAAAAATAGGTCATTTCTGTGGGAAAAGACTCAGAAATATTGCTTTCTATCCCTTTTTACTTAAAAAAAAAGATCTACCTGGGGGTGGGTTTCAGGGACAGGCTTTCCTGTCAGGGATAGGCATGGCTGGCTAGGGAATTCTGGGAGTTGAAGTCCACACATCTTCAAACTGCCAAGATTTAGAAATGCTAGTTTTATTGATATATCTCCAAGGGATAGGAGGGGAGAGGGGAAAATGAAAGTCAGATTTAGATAGGCCACAAGGTGAGAGAGGAAAAGCTGTAGTGATCTTAGAATATATCTCGAGTGCTTCTCTAACAATAAGAATTGTTTGGATGTCTATTTATACCATTATTCTGCTTGCAAGAATACTTAGTTCATAGCTGTGCCTTCGATGGAGTTCCTAAGGGAGATGGCCAGATAACTCCCTCCCTGAAACATTTTTTCCAAGGTAACATCTGGCCTGCTGTGAAATAGGGAGAAGAGACTCTGGCTTTTGCCTCAGTGAGTCTCCCAGCTCTGTTTTATTATTGTTTCCATCTAGTCTAACAAAGGCATATAGCAAAAAAAGAAAGCTTTTTTCCTTACTCTTTTTAAAATGAGATTTGGACGAGAATAACATATAATTATCACTTTCCACAAATCATCTGCAATATTATCATTCAGCTTACATGATATAATTAAGATGCAATCCAGACCCCACATAAATCGTAGCACACAACTCCCCTAGCAGTTTAATTAATACAGCTATGTGCTAGATATTAATCTTTTGAGCACAATGTGAAATTTCTTACAGAGAAGGTTTCTAATCTATTTGAAACTGGCACAATAACTCTGCTGTATTTGAACTGTAAAGATCAAGTTTGGGAAAACTGAGTGAACTGTTTCCAGTTGGGAGTTTATTTTAAATTAGGACCTTTAAGGTAATATCTATAGACCTCGGTATCTCCACAGACTTTTCCCTTTTCCACATTCCTTGACCCAATAACCTATTTTTCAAGACCCTTTTGTTTTTCTTTTTAAAGAAGAACAACATTGCAATGGATAAAGATTCTCATTATTTCAAAGAATGCCCAATATGTGTTCTACAGCCATTGTTGGGAAATAAAAAATGGTGGATAGCACCAATCCACAATTTTGCTTGGGAAGGTTTGTCCCCTTCAAAGCTAAGTTGAGAATACAAAAGTCATCCTGGAGTTGATGAAACACGTGATGAGATCAGTGGTGGGATTCAACAGGTTCGCACCTATTCGCAAGAACTGGTTGTTAACTTTCTAAGCAGTTCGGAGAACCGGTTGTTGGAAGAAATCTGCTTTTGTTTTTTTCCACTTTACAGGGCTAATCCTATAAGGAAGGCAGGAAGGAAACACTCTGGTGTTGTTTCTAGCCTGATCTTTATTGTCCTGCTTACAGAAACTGCCTCTTGGTTAACCCATATAACAGCTAAAAGTTCTTGGCAGTATGCCCAGACTGAGCTCCACTCAGTCACATGATCACCCAGCCATGCCTACCCAGCTGGTCATTAGGGCAGAGAACTGATTGTTAAATTATTTTAATCCCACCACTGACCTATAATGATCACTAGAAACTCTAAGCCACTAATTCATTGCTGCCATTTAGTGGCCAGATAGATTTTTGCAGCTAAGTTATGAAGTGTCTACAAAGTTTAAAAAATAGTTACAAACAAATCTGGCAATTTTACCACATTTAACAATTTCTTCTTTGCAAAAAGCCATCATTAATTATATATTACAAAAAACTGCTTCTCTCTGTAGGCAGCCTGTCTCCTCTAAGGAGTACTGCTAATAGTTACTAATTTGCTGACAAAACAGAAGGCTGTTTTTCCATCACGTTTGTTTTTGATTTGCTCTTTGTTTTTTTGCAAATTTCCTTGGATTTTAACCATAAATAACACAAAATTTACATCAATGCATTCCCACCTGCTATACCTGTTTCTTTGCCAGACAATTCAAGCATTGTCTGAATAGTAATAGCAAATTTATGGACAATGGCTAATAGTACAGCTTGGCTAATTAATGTCAGCCACTTTGGACCATTGAGACAATCCTACCTAATTGTGCTGAGCAACATGGTCGCTTTTAACAGAACAGTGATGCACAAGGGAAATGTGGTTAAAGTGAACTAGATTTGTTGCTGCTTGCAGCATATATGATTCTTACAAAGCCAATTGGTCATGGTGGGCCTCTGTGCCTCACAGTTGCCTAAAGCTTGATTAGTGGTGAATTACAACTTTATATAATGATAATATGCATAGTGTAGACTTGTACACTCTATAAAGAAAATAAGTATTGTTTTCTTGAAATGGTAAATTCTGTTAGAATTTCATTAGATCAGAGTCTATTTGTCAAAATTACAAAGGGCTGCAGTCTTTGCATACCTATTTAAGAGGGAGGGAGGGAAGGAAGGAGAGGGAAAATGTAGTGACAATCAAATGAAAGAGTACTAGCTTCCTTCAAAATTCCCTACCTAATTAATAACTAGTGCCTGTTTAGACTGAAGTATTCAATAAGCTAGTATAAATGTTAAGAAGTCACAGAGCCCACTTCACGTACTATTTTACTGTACCTTCCCCAACATTATGTTTGCATTAAAATTTTGAAGTAGCCATATTCCCATTCAATATGGATGTCCAGACAAGATATTCATACACTTGCACTGTGGCTAGTTTTGTACAACTGTCAGTGCAAAGATCTAATTAAGACAGATATCCATAATGTAAGTGTAAACCCCTGCTTAAAATAGTTCATATTCCAATCATTATGAGAATCTGGTTTTCTAACTACAAGAAAGTGAGGAGATTTACCTGTTTTCCTGGCCTGGTCACTATTAGTGTTGGGCACTTGTGCATAATCTATGAGAACTCATTTTGGATCAAAAAGAACAGATTGATTTTTTTTTATTAAGAAGAGGTCCTATTCATACCTAGTATTAATTTCTTCAGGATTGTCCTTGTTCAGGAATTCAAAATCTTCATGAGACTAGATAGCTTGTCGAGGTACCCAGCTTTTTCAGCTTATGGGAACAAATGGCATGTTGAGATAGGCTGTGGAACTTTCACAAAGTGGTTGTCATGGTGTTTCCAGCTGGTCACAAAGCATCCAATTACATTATGGTAAATTGTGGAGGCTGTTCCCTGTCTCAGCTTTTGCCCCCCTTCCCCCTACTATCGTCCCTGTTACTTGCAGCCATCCATTGTGGCATTCTAATAAATAGAGATGATGCTAGAGGCTCTCATTTCTCATTTAATTATTCTTTAAGTAAAAAAAAAAACATTGGGCAAAGAACCCGCAGATACCAAGAGAAGTATCCATGATCAGGTTTGTGTTCAGACACTGCACTATTTTATTTCTAAATTTATCCCTTACCATATTCAGTGATCATATATATAAATAGGAATCTTAATTAATGCCAGAGTTCTGTGTTGGCATGTTTGTATATTGGAGAGTACCTAGTTTATTTTTTTTTCATACAAATCAGCTGTTTACAATAATGCATATAACTCCTTTACATATGTGCTGCACAAATGAATGGGAAGAAATAAGAAGTATATAACTATGTCTTTCTTTACATATATGTCATACATGAAGCATATGAATCTTTGCTTGCTATTTAATTACTACAGGGCTGCCTTTTTCCCAATACCCGCAATGTATTTATCAGAGCCTGATTGTATTTGTTTACAGTTGTTTTTATTTATTATTTATCCTGCTCTGTATTTCGCATCTATTCCAAATAAACCCAACCAACCTTTTTTCCCTTCCTCTCCAATTTCACATTCTAGTTTCTTGCAACACTAGCTTTGCAAAATCGATTATTATTTGGTCTAAACTGATTCTGAGAACAATGAAGTGGAAACAAAGTAGAAGCACAGAATTTCCTACTTTGGATAAGGGAATGTTTAAACAGTGTGTCTCCCATGTTCCAAAGGAACTTTTCAATTATAGAACTGGAAGCTAAATAAAGGATATTAGATAATATTTGTAGAATTGGTATTGTCTTGCATTGCTCTATAAATAGCACATGTACTGTATGTATGTATGAATAGAGTGAGTGAATTCTACAGTATTTACTAGTTTGGGAAAATGTTTAAGTGGGTGGGTTGAATGAGTTTTCATCAAGCAGAAAATAAAGCTATTTATAAGAAAATATATTTTGTAATTTTTATTTTTTTTCCAATTTGGCTGTTATGTACGAAACAAGTTAATCACACATTTTCTTGTAGTTATGTCTTGTGCTTGAATCCACAGAAATGAACTTGGATTGCTTGGGAATTCTATACACATTATTCTGTCTATGTAACCCAGAGTGCCTGCTACTCCCCTTTGTAAATGCAAATGTGCCTGTGACCTCACCAAAACCCAGTTAATAGGCTAGACATGTATATTTCCTATCAGACCTCAACTTTTCTCAAAGGAGCAAGATGTACATGTTTGTGATGTCTATATAAGAAAAAAAAACTTCTGAAATTTCAGGTATTAGCTAGGGATTTTCTTATCTGTCAGATTATATTATTATTCATTATAGATTAAAAAGCAAGGGATATTTGCTTCACTTGCAGCTTTAAAAACAGTGGTATTAATATCTTAAAAAATAAACTAAAGATGGCATCTGTTTTAGTAAGATGTTTTAATATCTCTTTTCCCCAAATGATCTAGTTACTATAATTGGAAAGAAGTTACGTGTAAGAGAGCTATATGACCAACATTAAATAACCGTAAAGCACATTAAACCCAGAATTTAGAAACATCATAAAAGTAACAGATTAAATTACTCTGAGTCAATTTGCAGCACAACCATGTAAAACATAACCAAATTATCCATCACTGTAAATTAAAAGCCCAAGCAACCATGGTCATTAATTTTCACCTGGTTCCAAAAAGAGAAAGATAGTTCCCCTCCCTAAAAGTTAATTACACTGTAAAGTCCTCTTTGATAGGTAGCCATTTAAATTTAATGGTCCAGATTTGGAGACAAGATCATAAGGGAATAGGTTGTCTTTCAGATATCTTTGCACCAGATTACTTAAATTACAGATCTGAGGAGAACCAAGGGGAAGAATATTCATATTCTTATCAGAATGTTCTATGGATACATCATTTTCTTTTATTTTTCAGAAGCCAGAAGTGAGACATTAAAACTTGTTTGATTTTTGAAACTTATAAATCATAATTTATTCCATTGTCTCTCAAAATTTTTGTAATTGGTTTCAAATAATATCTCCATGCTCTTTCTTCTCTTGATATATCCGGAAAAACTTGGATAGTTTTTCCCTCGAATTCAGGAGGTTCACCCAATTCTCTTAATTTTGCCATAATCACCATCTTATCAGAAAGATC